>OY740765.1:18837604-19405768 GCA_963513935.1 Aphrophora alni | reverse complement strand
GTGATGAACTGTCAGAGGTTTCATATAAAGGACTTGTTATTTTGTAAACAAGCAGACTGTCATGGTGACTTGTGCAGGTGTATGTTTCGGAGATGTAAATATAGGGAATATTTTGTAATGTTGTAACATTGTGTGTGTGTGTGTGTGTGTGTGTGTGACCCTCTGGTGTGGTGTAAATACCCGTAAGGTTGAATGTCATAGTGATAAATGTAGCACTGTTACACAAAAAAAATGTAAAAGTAAAAATACAGAAATAATTTGGGGGCCGTGTTTTGTAATGGAGTGGCGGTCACAGGAAATAGCGTTGGTTTGGAGCTATTTCCACAAGGGGTAAGCCTTCTGCTTACCCCGGCTTGTAATGTGGGCTCTGATACGGCTTTACTGTAGCAGATGACGGTTCCAACCCCTTATGACACAGAGGACAAGCTGATTATTCTTGTTTGTACTAACATATTATTTTCTGATTTTTCAGATGATGCAATTCCTGTTAATGTTGATGTTGATTGTTGGAGTAGGGTGTATTTTACCCCTGAATTTGAAGGTAAGGCTTGTAACTGCTAACTATACCCCTTTCATTAGTTTGTCGGTCAGATTGTATGTGTTTTTTTTGTTTCTTTTCAGAGAGGTATCCAGTATGTGGATACCTCGTCAGACGATGAGGGTGAGACCTCTGTTCTTCGGGATGTGAGGTCACGCCCCCTACCACCACCATCAACTTCTTTACCACCACCACCTCCTCTGTTATCTCTGTTACCACCTCCCCTTAACCGCCCCCAGACTCCGACCCCGTCCTATACCCCAACCCCTATATCTACAACCCCTCAAGGACACGCCTGGAGGCATCGGCTGGGGTACACAGGGTTGAATACTCCTAGGAGACCTGTCCCTGTGAACCCTCCACGTGGAAGGCGAGGTGGAGAAGGATTGATGAGGGCGCTGTTTCCCGAAACGGTATGTACTGTGTTTTTCTGTTCAATATACTATTCTATTTAACTTCCTTATCATGTACTGAACTGATATTTTCTGTTTCAGCGTTCATCTACAAGAGTGGGGGAGCGGAGGACTGGTCCATCACCCCCCACCACCACCAATGCGGTTCCATCTACCACCAGTGTGACTCCCTCACCCACCACCAGTGCTGTTCCGTACTGTTACAACTCTGTAGGTATATATTTACAAGTGCTGTTTGATATTACTGTTTGCTTGAATGAGTCATGTTTATGTTACTGTTTCAGATGGTAACACGTACGGTAGAGGAGGAGGCGATCTCAATCAGTGTGAGAGATCTCCCTATTGAGGCGCAGTTCGCTTCCTCCAGATCTACTGCCGCTTGGTTGCATGCTCACCAGGAGCAGCACGATCGGTTGGTGTGCCCATTCTGTTTGCGACCACAACAACAACCGCATATAAATGTTTCACAGGCTGTCAGAGTAAGTTTAGAACATGTGAGACAGGATAATAACTAGTGTTTCTATTCATATGTTAACACAAATTGTCTTCTAGGAACATACCGCTCGTCGTGATGTGGCTCGGGTCTGGATGATGGATGTGCGTACTGCTCTGGGTCAGATACTTTTAGAGTTGAATGAGTTTACCGACCGGTACCTATTGATGGACATATCCAGGCCTGAATGTTCTATCGTAGATGTGGCGTCTCTCATTCAGAGAGATCTGCAGGGTATGGCAGGCAATCTCACCTTGAGAGTGGAGAGAAGACTCCAGGTATGTTTGTTGACATAAAGTGACTTGAGAGGTTGAAGTGGTGGGGCATCAATTTATAGTTAAACCTTTTTTTCAGACCATGATGCCAAATATCACACAACATGTGGAAACACCGCAGCTGCAGAGTTGGAATGTGAGTGTCCTTGTATATGTGTGTGCGCATCTCTATTCTGATTTATTTAGTTCTATATATATAATACAGGGTTTGTTTGTAGTTAACACCCGAGGTAACGGCTACCAGAATCCCCACCACCATCACTACCACGATGTTTCCAGGGATAACACCTATGAGGACCAACAGTATCGCTGATGGGGGCTCTGCGTCACGCAGTTCACCTATCCCCTGGAGGGATTTGGCACAGCCTTTACCTTCTGGGTCAGATACCGTCTCTGACCTGGAGGAGCGGGTAGAGGAGGAGGAGGAGGCGGTGGAAGAAGAGGAAGAAGAGGAAGAAGAGGAAGATGAAGGAGAGACACTAGTGGAATACGTTCCACGAGCACAGGTGCGTTCTTTTTTTAAAAATATACTTTATAGATTATGGGATAACTATGATATGCTAACAATAGGGTTTGTTTTACAGCGTCCATGGGAGTCGTTGGTGCGACTTCTGCACCAGATATCGGGTGAAGGCATAGCCACCATAGCTGCTAGTGGAACCAATATGGTGTCAGCCACAGGGTCATTGCCTCAACAGACAAATCGGTCTGCAGACGGACTGCATAATGCTTGTCCGGTTTGTCTGGTAGAGATGGTCTCATTTACTTTGAGACCCTGTGGCCATCTTTTGTGTGGAGACTGCGCGCACAGGGTAAATACATGCCCCTTGTGTAGAAGCCCTGTACTCGTACGTCTCCAGATTTTTATTTAAATTCAATTTGTAGTGAGATAATACCTCTCCACTTTTACTTGTTCTTTCAATTAGAAGCACACCTTTTGGCAATATTTATTTTTATTATTTTTCAAAATTCCCCTCTTAGATGTCTATCGCCTTGTCGTGGTGAGAGGGCTTTAAACAAATTTGATAGACGGTGCTTTGAACTTTCTATTTTCTTGTACCTGTCTCGTAATTTCTTCTGCGAAGAAGACCACGTTCTTCACAGAAGAAATTACAAGCAGAGTAGCGTATCCCTTATAGGTTAGTCAATCTCTTAATTTTAGTTAGTCTTCGTCGAACTGACGAAGGGGTAAGATCTCGGGTAAGTTACAAATTTTGTTTGATGTACTATTATGTATTGTAATATTGTGTGATGTAGGGGTTAGGTGACGTAGCATAATAACATAGAGTAATTCCCCATTGACGTCATTTCCAGTGACGATGTTGTGGCGTCTTTTTTGAGACGTCATAATGACGTTACTAGAGCTGACGTCTATCTGTGCTCAGGTGTCCCATAGCGCTATGTGACGTCAATCTGTACTCAGGTGTCCCATAGCGCTATGCGACATCAATCTGTACTCAGGTGCCCCAAAATGCTATGGGACACCTGAGGTACAAAAGCCATTAGGCCCCTGACGTCATCTCCAGTGACGTCAGGGGCCTAATGGCTTTTGTACCTCAGGTGTCCCAGTGCTCAGGTGTCCCATAACTCTATGTGACGTAGTATTGTGACGTAGTATTGTGCTTTATAGGCCGGTTATATCTTAAGTTTAGTTAGTCTTCGTCGAGCTGCCGACGAGGAAAGATCTCGGGTAAGTTAACATTGTACTTTGGACATCTGGTTTGCGTCTAAACTTAGGGCACCTGTTTCACGTAGGGCATTCTGTTACCCTAGTCTCTAGTACCCTAATGACGTCATCTCCAGTGACGTCGTTATGACGTCTCTGGAAGTGACGTCAGGGGCCTAATGGCTTTTGTAACCCAAGTGTCCCAGTATTCAGGTGTCCCAGTTTGTCGTAACCCAGGTGTCCTATATCCTACTACTGATGACTGTCACCAGACACGTTTGTTATATAGATTTTCCTTGTACAGTCCAGTCCAAATATTAGTAGAACGGAAGAATGGAATAAAACATTCGACAGATCTGAAGTTCTTCTTTCCAATGATATCAAAATTATCAGAAAAATCAAAATACAGTATTACTAATCGTTGTTTGAAATTAGGGTATATGATCAATGAGATCAAATTCTATTATATTGCAACGAACCATGAAGTGCTTCTATCTAGCGGCAAAACACTCCAACTACATCGAATTCTTTAATGTTTAGCTTTTGCTGTATAGAATTTCGGAAGATTATAACATTAGGTTTACAATGATATATAAATTATTTCAAAACTATTAATTTTAGTGCTCTAATGTAGAATTGAAAAAAAAATGTGATTTTTACGGTGTAAAAATGTGTTAAACTTTTTGATTTTGTTTAATTTTTAAATATTCTAAACTATAAAAGTTAGAAAGATAAAGCACAGATTGAAAGATGAAGAAACATACTTTAGAACAGTGTCACTGTAGATTTGTTAGTCAGAAATATGGACTTGTGAAAATTAGATGAATAATGACATAAATTTGTGTTTCACTACTATGCAGTTGTTGTGTTACTCGTTAATGGCCAAATACACAAACTTTAGCCAATTAATTAAATATTATTATACCGTTTTATGGACTTTTGGTTATATGAATATGAATGTTTGGAACATAAGCTTTACAACATTATATAAATTTTGCAGTATGGTGGGCGACAACTTAGTGGGCGAAATGTTGAATTAAAAAAAAGTGATTTTGTGTCATTTACCGTTACAGGAACGGAGTTCATCGATATAAAATGTGTCGAATGGCGGTTTGAGAGTTATTCTTCATATTTTACTAAGATAAATTCTTTCATTTACATAATTAAGTCTCCTTCAGAGACATGGAACATTTTTTATTTTTATGATTAAAATTTTTGTTGCAACATTTAAAAAAGTAAAAATATGAAATTCATAAAGCTTAATTTTGATTTAAAATAAAAGAAGGAATTCAAATAAAATATTTTTCTTTATCAGCATTTAACAATAGTATATTAATTATTATTTATGTTTTTCTTTATGATATTGGTAACATGATATGTGATCTAATAAACATTTTATGTACAATTTCAGCAAAACAAAACAAGATCTTTCTTGTATCACCTATTGCAAAGTACCTCTTGAAAAGAACTTTTGACCTCGAGATACTATAATTTTAATTTTTCAAAATTGGTAAGCTAATTCAATTGTCGCATTAACGTGTGACAATTAGTAAATGTACAAGTCAGTTTTAAATTCCTTTGTATTTTAATTCTTACACAATGAAGGAAGAGAATCGGAATAAAGCATTTGAAAATAAAAATTATAAATAAGGGTGGAAGAGAAGCGCAAAGGGCTTTTTGGTTGTTAACTTATTGAAGAAGGGAGTTCCGGAGAAAGTGTTTCTTTAGTAGTAAAAAGAAAAATTGTTGTGAAAGATTTAGCCGAAATCAACCGTCGAAATTAAATAGTAACTGCATCATTTTGTACAAGTATTTAATAATAATCTTCGAAGTATAGTTAAAAGATAATCACCGTTTATAAGTTTAAAAGAGTCGTCGTCATAAAAGTGTGTGTGTAATAGCGTCGTTCTACAAGTGTTTGAACAGGAATAATCATCGAATAAATTAAAAAGTAATCGTTGTCACAAAAGTGTGTCAAAATAAAAGTGTATGAAGAAAAGAAGATTCGTTGAAAAGATTAAGGCAAATCAATCCATCTACTGGCAGTCTACGCGGTAACCACGTTCAAGGAACCAGAAACATTGGAGCTGTAATAGAACTTCAGAGTCGATAAGTACAAATTAATGGACAATCTCAATTAAACAAACTATCACCAAATTTTATTTTATATTAAGTAAATTATAAAAATCAATCCGTCAAACATATAAAATGACAAACTGAATTTCGTCTCCAACTACATGTATGACCTGATATTTGAACATCAGAATAGGACTAACATATCTGATAAGGAATGTTCAAAGTAGCAGTGTCCCATTCTGACTCACTCAGTGAACATGTGGCCATTGGACAGTGAGGAACTAGAACAGTTTTTAATTTTTAATTTTTTAACTTTTAACAAGTGCAGGTTATGCATGATAATTTGTGTTAGAATTTTATATGTTTTGTGATATGTGTATGAACAATGTGTCAAGTGTTTATGTTATTAGCTGGCCTGATGATGCTGACTATGGCAGCGAAACATGTAGCGACTAATATAATATAAACAAATACAAAAGGAACTACTATTGACTTCTAATAAGGTATGTTAATAAAGTAAATTATAGTCACCAAAGAACCTAATGAACCCATAAAGAAAAAGTAAATTAAATTAATAAATAATAAATTTCAGTTAGCCGGAGCATTTTATCAAAATAATTAACAGTAAACATTCTGATGCACTCTTATTTCTTTATTTTAGATTAAGACATTGTAGAATAAGTAACTTGAATTTATCTATGTACTTGGAATAAGTAGTAGATTAAGATGTTAATTGTATAATTATTAATTGCATCAAATTTGAACGATAATTGTTTTTTTATTGTAAATGATTTTTAAACTTTAATTTTTCAATTAAAGAAAGAGTTAAAACCTACAGGTGTCAAAGTATTTATTTTATTAATAGTGGCATGAATAACGTGTGTATATAATAAAACAAAATAAAGTAAGATTTGTTATAATACATATTCCATGTATATAATACATTCCAAAAGCTACTTTTGACCCATAACATAACTTTCTATACTATGTATTTGTGAGAAAATAAAATATACAGCTTGTAACCACTAATTTCTGAACATAAAAGTATGTAAATAGTATACACCATACGCATACCATAATTGTTTTGTATACCTTGAGAACTTCCTTGTATGCTCGAATAGCTGTTTTTCCCATGCCACATTGATGATAGAGTTTAGCTAATGCCATATTAATTTTTGCATTACGCTTTTTTCTTGGAATCGACTGAAGAACATCAATGGCTTCTTTACTATGATGAAGCTTCACATGACATAAATGCATCTGGTATTTTATATCTATGATAAAACAGACAAACCAACAAATTAAGAGAATAATTTATTAAAAATTTCCTAGGTCCAGCTTTTTTTCTTAAATTATTTTATGACACAGAACACAAATGATTGAAATATACTTATATTATGATGAGAAAAATTAGCAAACTGGTGGAGTTATGTTGGTTTGCATGTCAGAGAAGAATCGAGGAAATGAAAAAACTGATAAACTGATAACGATAGAAACTCGTAGACCCCACTCTAGATCCAGAACCTGCTTGTGTCATGAGTAGAAATATAGCAAGAACTATTTTGTAAAATTGGGTGTGGTTGGAGACCCTATAAGATCTACAGATGATTGTACCAATCCAGTCAAAAACTCTCTAGGTTAAATCGCACTGAATGAAAAGATGAGGCATTACTTGGAGTCGGTTCATAGGCACCAACTGTTGATTTTTTTCATTGGGCTAAACTCGACTGCTTATTAGTTTGTAAACTATATAACATTGCATTCCTTTTTAGGTTTTGGCTCCGCATGCCACACGATTTATAGCCAGCTCTATTTCAGAGATTATAAATATTTATTTAAAGTTATAAATGTTTTATTCATGCACCAAATTTTTCAAATACGAATGCACATCCAATAAGAAGAACTTTTTAAGCTTGAAAAATTGATGACTTACAAATTTATATGTTGTTTTTGTAAAGCCTGGCATACTTTATTTAGACATTTTTTAGGAATACAAACACAAGTAAGTAAAAACAAACATTAAAAGTTATATAGAGTTGGTTGAAGAAATAAAAACAAATATACAGTTTTTAGAAGTGTTTTTTGTTGAAACACTGAAGACACATACTTGGAGAATTCGGACAGTCACTACAATATTTCATCACTCATTTTGAATTCTTTCTTGTGTTAGGAATCAAAAGGAGATTCCTGGAGTCAGATTCTAATGAAAAGAAAATTATTTGGACAATCAATGATTCAGTGCTAAAAATGTTTGTATTTACAATTTCATTATTATTAATAATTCTATACGTGTAAAATAATTCTAATTAATTACTATTATCTCTAATATGCTTAAATACCAACATTCAATATTAACCTTATTTACAAGTAACATATCCTAAACTTTCATTCCAGAGCTATCCTAATAATTATGACAGTATATATATATGAAATTCAATAATTTATTGATTTGCTCTACACATGAAGCTTGCTCACTTTCTTATTGCCAACCCTTCGTGGTTCCTTGTCCGTATTGATCCTTTGTATCGAATTCTCTTCAATTAGCGATCTTATCCTGTGACAACATTCTGATTACATTCCGGCAGTCTCTCACTGGTCCTCCCAGTAACCTCGTGCCAACTCCAGCCACTGATAGTTGACCGTTAATACATCCTTACTGCGTCTGACCCCAATTTTCTACCAACTTTGGCTTATATACTCTCAGTCATTTGTGGTGTGTTAGTAGTTTGCAAGCCAAGCAATTACCTAACTTTTTGTATTCTATCATAATGATTGTTTATACTCTAGTGTCTATCGAGTGGACATAGGATATTTATCTATTACATTTTAACTTAACTTAACTTTAAATTCTAAATTAACCCTAAATCATAACACTTGTCTCCTTTGATCCTTGTTCAGCAATCATGTCCTCATAACAAGAAAGGCACCTTTTTTGGGATGTTCGGGCAGCTCCTTCTCGTGTTTTTATGCTATGCTTTTCTTGGGGTGTACATTTTTTTTATGTTGAAGGAGGGGTAGGTGGATGGTTCCCTGTAGCTGTATTCATCTTATCAATAAATGCCTCACGTAACTCGAGCATATCCCACTTTTTCTTTTTGCTCCTAGCTGATTTGAAAATCACAAATGAATTTATAACACATACCAAGAAGTACTTCAATGCTTACCTTCTTGTACCATTTAAGTGTTTTTCTTTGGGAGGTATAATATGACGACAACTAATCTGAAAGATCCACCCCTCTTTCATGATATTGTATGCTAAAACTTATTGGGGTTTCATTATGGGTTCACCTCTTCTATTATACTATGCACAAAATTTACATTGTCTTCTGTGCGAGTAGATACCATTATCACATCCCTTTTATCAACTCATTTGATAACTTTTACACCTTTTGCGTTTTCAGTGGTGTGTGTCTCATCCTTTTTTATAGTTTTCTTCATCAGTTCTGTTGGATTTTCTAGGCGATCTGATTTAGTTCAACATAAATATGTTTACGTTTTAGTTGGTTTTCTACAAGAGGTACACTATTCTAATAGTTGTCTGCATACAAACAATGGCCTTTGTCCAGTAAATAAGATGTTAAATGTTTGGTTATTTTTTTGTGCATGTTCCCATCAAACCGGGAACATGGTTTACTGGGAATTGGGAAAACATGTTTTATATCATCTTTCCCATCAAACAGGGAACTGGGAAAACATGTTTTATATCATCTTTCCCATCAAACACATTCATTTTATAGGTGTACACATTTTCAGTACACAGCTTGTAGATTTGAACATCATATTTGGGGTGCCTTCTATGGGTTAAACTGTCTAAATACGAGCCATCCTTCCCAGTACATCACTTTTCGATCAATGACGATACTTTAACCTGATACCATCACTTTAACCTGATACCATCACTTCTTTGCAACTTGTGTTGATCAAATTCATAAGTTTTTCTTCTTTTTGGCTAATCTAGGCTCTGCAATTTTTTCTTCATCATTATGGTATTTTTAACCAATTGAGAACCAAAGTCAGGCCATACTCGTCTTCTGTAAATGATTGTGCAACTACCAAAGACCGTCGCACATATTTCGATTGTTCGATTGCATATACTACACCACCATCCTCGATATTGATCAAGTTGGCACTGTTCCTTGTGGTGACTACTTTCGATAGTTATATAATCGATTTTATACTGATTCGACTATGGAACTTGATCAATACCTTTGGAAATGAATTCAAAAATGTTTCTATAATAGGCTTAATCTTTTGTAATTTTTCAATTGGTGTATCCGATGATGAAAAATGTAGGTTTTTATTGACAGAAGAAAATCCCGGTTGGATTAGACTGATTATAATCAGCAGCTTTGTCTATATGTAAAGTCTCGTCTGCACATCTATTAGTTTCATTAGTGACCTGAATCACAATTCAGTGTTTACAATTCAGTGTCATCAGTTGACGAAACATGGGTTTGAGTCGGAATCATTTCTTTACTTTTGACCATTTTAGTAATTTTGTGGAAAACATTTTTAATGAAAGTGATGGTGAAATATTTGAAAATGAGAGTGAGGATGTAGTTTTGAATGAAAGTAATGAAAGTGAATCAACTGAAAACAAAAACCAAGGACAACAAATTATGCAGCCTAGGGCTAACCATACACATTGACAATGGAAAAATGAAGCAAACAATCCTAATAACTTTCAGTAATTATGGAATAAATCCATAAATGGAATAAATGTTGTTTCTAGCGAATTAGGAAGTTTTAGATAAATTTTTACCACAAACATTTTGGATTCAGGTCAACATGTGATGATAGGCCTGATTTTGAAAAAAGTTATTTTTCAAAGAGAAAGTAGAAAATCAGAGAAAAATTTGGCCAAAAGCAGTTATGAAGCCAAATGCTATTGTGGAATACAATAAGTTCATAAACAAAACCCAGCATTTCACTGTATTCAGATTGAACATTCCAGAACAAATTTTGAATACTGTTGTGCTGCCAGAAAGATCCAACAAAGGTAGACCATCAGGTAGTGGTGACATTCCTTTAAGACTTCATAGTAAGAGCTGGGGCCATTTTATTGAAAAAATACCTCCAACAAGCAAAGCTAGGCCTTCAAAACGCTGCAAGATATGCAATGCTCATGGGAAGAAAAAAATGCCAAGTTCCTTTGCATTTGGAAATTAGCTTTAGTACTTCTTCAGTCAGAAATTGTTTGTAAATTTCTATAGCAGCTGAAAAATCAAAATTGCATTGAAGACATTCAGACACAGTAAACAGAAACTGTCTGACACTATAAATACAGTCTCCACAAACATTAGTTTCAGTAGTAACTACAAACTCAATGATGCCATCAACACAATTTTCATCACAAACTATACCATTATTTACAATTTTACAATCTCCCCAATTCTCAGTTTCACCTCTAGATACAGCATCAATGACATCATCAACATGATTTTTATTATAAACTATAGGATTACGTTCAATACTAATTATAGTTTCATTGTAATCGTCACTCATTTCCTCTCCACTATCACATAAATTTTCATCATCACTACTACTATTGTTACCTATAGAAGGGACATATTTACTGCCAGAATATTCATAATTTGTGAGATCAGCACTGTCAAATACCTTCAAAGATGTGTTAATGTCATTTGAGTCCATTGTGAAACAATCACTAACACAGTATTCACAAAATACCCAGAACTTACTCAATCATTCACACAGTATATTTACAAAACACAATGATTACCAAGCAGCTAAACATATTATACGCTAACAACAGCAGTCAAACATCACTGACAATAAATTAAGACAATGTGCATAGCAGGTGGGCTACGAAACGCCAAAAATATTCTGTTATCATTGTGCAGGAAATAAACTGTCACGACCACATGATAGTACAGTTGGGTGGAATCAGCATGTACCACCATTGACATATCATATGACGTGCTTCCGTAAGAAATTATTACAAGGGTGTGTCATGCATCACCGGTGGTACACATTAAAAACATACTAAAAAGGCATAAATATAGCATTTTTTATGTTTTTGGGTGTTCTGCATTGTTTTTCACATGAAATCTAAGACATAATCCAATTAAATTTTTTGATAAATATTATGTCTAAAATACCTGTCATATTAAAAAAGTAGAATTTCATAATTGTCACGAATATGTTAAGAGGGTACAATTTTTGTAATAACATTGGCTTAAAACTGTTGACTCGTGAGGCTTACTTACTCCTATTGTATTTCTTTGACCATATATGGTAATGTCACTGGACTTGGAGGGATGGCAACAGTGATTATTCCTGCTATCTAAATGATTCATAGGACCTAACAACTCCTACTGTGTTTCTTAATATGGTAAATGTCCCTGGATTTGGAGGCATAACAACAGTGATTCATTGCTGATATCTAGATGATTCATAAAGACTAACCACTCCTACTGAGTTTCTTTGACCATATATGGTAAATGTCACTGGATTTGGAAGCATAGCATCAGTGATTCATTGCTGCTATCTAAATGATTCATAAAAACTAAACACTCCTACTGTGTTTCTTAATATGGTAAATGTCCCTGGATTTGGAGGCATAACAACAGTGATTCATTGCTGATATCTAGATGATTCATAAAGACTAACCACTCCTACTGAGTTTCTTTGACCATATATGGTAAATGTCACTGGATTTGGAAGCATAGCATCAGTGATTCATTGCTGCTATCTAAATGATTCATAAAAACTAAACACTCCTACTGTGTTTCTTTCACCATATACAGTAATGTCACTGGATTTGGAGGCATGGCATAAGTGATTCATTGTATTGTTAGAATCAAGGAAAATAATATATATACATATTTTAAAACATCTTTCGTGTCATTTTCATTTAGAGTCAGAAAAATAAATTCTGACATACAAAAATAATAGAAATAAACTAAATACTTCAGAAACTAAACAGTAAAAACAACTTGTTATTAACAACTCGTGCATTTAGGGAAACAAAATTCACAAAGGCAAGTGTAGCCACTACTTTTGTTGTAGAAAACAGGCATTACTTGTATCCCACCGGCATCTCAGTAACAGTTGGGGAGGGGAGGGAGTGGCCAGTTACCTTGGTAACCACTGAAATAGAACTGCCTAGCTATGTAATGTTAGCTGTTGGGAGTACTTGACTGACAGTCTAAATTCAGATACTAGTCAACATTAATAGTGATTGTTAAAACATTGCATAACTTTTGACAAAAATCTAAATCATATCCCCTGTTAACAATTATTTTTAATAATATAATTTGATAAACAGTTTTAAAAAGTAGGTATTCTGGTCTGTTTTTGATGCACCTGCAAAGTCGCCACTAACAAGTGGTGTCCTTGCATTAATTACCTTGGACAAGTTTGTTAACCAGCAAAATCATTAAAAATTGTCCATAATTTTAAATAATTTTGTTGCCCATAGTTTTGCAATAACTAAACTTAAAATTATGTTAGTTTGTATCAAAATATGCCAATATTGATTCTGGATGTACTGTAGTGGTATAAATCAAAAAAGTATTCAAACTTACATTCCTGAATTTGAAACTAGAATATATAATCAAACAATATTTGTTTGAAACAAAAATATGTTGGTAAATGTTAAAGAATGCCAAAATTAATAAAATTCATGATCACACTGTCTATAAATAGCTTAGATTTTATATTTTTATAACTATTACAAAATTTTTAATTTACTCTTAAATACCAAAACTAAATCTTCTGAAACAGTTTCTCTTCCATCTACATTTGGTAAATGTATTGATTATTTTCTATATATAAAAACACACCTGTATCTGGCTTAATGTCTTTCAATGCAGTATCATTGGGTTTGGTATTTTTCTTGGATTTAAGAACTGTTTTCATAAACTCCAGGGCTTGTTTGTAGATTGACTCAGCCTTTTGAAACTGCCCCATATGGAATAAAGAATCTCCGTAATATACATATGTTTGGTATTTTGTTGCTGAATTTAATAGATCTGCATCATGTTCACTGATAGTTAATATTAAATTGGCCTACAACAAAACCATTTATATCAGATGGTTAACATTATTTATATTACATACTAATTATGTTATAAACCTATATACTGTATATATAAAAAATTATCGTAATTATAAATAAACATTTTATTTTATGAGTAATTAATTGAAACCAAAACAAAATTTCTTTTGTACAATATCATTGAAACTTGTATCTATATTAAAAACAATAAAGCCTACAGATTGAACAGGTGAGGTTAATAGTGTCTGTTAAAGATGAAGACCGCCATTTGTAAACATTTTTCTATTGACATAGGCTAAATCGAATAGACAGAACCTGACCTGACAGAACAGCTGAAACATTGTTGGTGTGGATTAAGGACAGTATTTTACTAGGAACAGAAAGAATGTGGAACCAGGAGAGATTTGTTAGATTATTTATGTGAATTCATATGGCGCCGTAGGAACAAGGATGAAGATCTGTTTGACACCATCTAGAAGGACATCAATTTATATTGGGATCCAGAAAAATAAAGTGTGTATTCAAATATTATGTATAAAGTTGGGGTTAGGTTAGGTTAGGAAACCGGGTGCCACTGTTCTACTGAGTGGCGGTTTTCTTCTTGAACAGACTGTATCTTTCTTAAATACAAAAAATAATTTATACTTATTTATAACTTATTTAAATAAAATCATGTAACCTAACCTAACTTGTCTTCGATGTTAAATATTTGTTGTGTATGTTATAAATCTCAAATTGACATGTACGATTACATAAAACTTGTAAAACAATTAAGGCTAATTTGGGAAGCATGTAAATACAGAAGAATAATACCCAAATAGATCAAAATTTAGAACATTTTACTACTATTTTAAATTAAAACTTTTTAGAGATTCATGAAACTTAAACCTTAAATTAAACTTTAAGGAAACTGAAAAATAATATTTTAACGTGATACTGTACTCAATTTTTACCGTACAAATTTGAATTGAAAAGTACCAAATACATATACGAATAGATTATGTAAACTCTAGGCAGTTGCTTTCACTGACGTAATTGCAGGTAACAAGCTTATAGACATTGGAGAATTAAGTCAGTATAGACTATGGATCAGACTAATTGCACATGTGTAATAAACTTTATTGAACATTTTTATTTTTCTGTGAAATAGGAATATTATAACAGTTGTAATTGGTAAAGGATATTTGTTTAATGTAAAATAAATATGAAAGTTAACATTAACAAACTTGTCCCTTTTGTCAAAGACAGGTAAAGTAATATTAAGTCTGATATTACATAATACAATATAATAATAATTACTATTTATATTAAATACTGTTTATATATGATTTTTAAAACCATTGAAATCTTCATATTTTAATACAAGCATATTTAAGATTCCTACGATGTTCATAGTACATTTATTGTACACAATACATAAATCTTCATTATAGATGGCTAAAGTGATCAGTCTTGTTTATTAGAATTTTTTAAATCCATATTTAACATTTAAATTCATGGTTAAAAATTAGTTTCATCGGAAAAATATAATTTGTTTTTTTTTAATTAGGCTTTAAAAGTGACCAGTAATTATAGAAGATCCTGTTGTTGTTGTTATCTAATGGCTCGAACTGGTTTAAGTTCTCTTCGATCTAGCTTCCAAATATAGTCCCCAGGCAGGTATTTTATTTTCTGGTTCTGTTTGTTCGGATTAATGCAGACTAAATAGATGGTCCATGTTCATTTTTGAATGGTTGCAGTCACATAATGTGCATTTATCAGAATCTAAAACACTAATACAGTACTACTTAAATGTTCCGCTAGGCAGTCATTTCTCATTGATAGAATGAAAGTTGCAACTGTTTTTCTCTGGAGATCCTTGATTTTCTCGTACAAGTGTGGTATTTTTTATATTGTTTCTCTTTACAGATTTTTGTCATTTTGTGAATAAATTCCAGATGATCATTTTTTTTTAGTGATTTAATTTTTCCTTCTAGGGGAAGTAATCTTTGAGTATAAAGTTGACAATCCCGATGAAAATCTGCTAGATCTTTACAATTATTCTGGTTTTAGTTACAACATACATTACTGTTCATATTATCTTATCAATCAGGAAGCCATGTTATCTCACGAATAGATAACCCATGTAGTGCCAATCAGTAAACTGTCTGATCTTGATCATCTGTGTGGCAAATCGTGGAAAGTTCCCAATAATATACTCGAACTCTATGATTTGCAAAACTCATATTTGTTTTTTAAACTGAATAATTTCAGGAATCTATGTGAACATAACGGTAGTTATGTAAAACTCAGGGTGTGATTCAGTTAAGAAATTTCTGAAAATCATTTACTACATACCTTATTTTGAATCAATGAGATCATATTTGATAACGGAAGACATTTTTCAAGTACCAAAATACATTAGTTAAGTAGAAACTAAAAAATATAAAAGTAGGTACGTAACAAATTGACCTATGGGTATAATGGGGCAACAATCACATACCTTAGGACACATGCACATTACATGTCATCTAACGGCTTAATATTATTACGTTGCAAGATTGAAGAATCGTGAGTAGAAGGTTGGTGCAGGTATAGGCATATATAGTCACCTAGCCAGATCTAATAAAACAACTAGTCCTTACCATGTAAAATATGTTTTGTAATAATGTTTCTTACCTTAATATTTTGGTGAATGTACGTGTATAACATAAACATCAAACAAGCAATTTCGTACTTTATTATTTCTTATTTTCTACTTAACTAATGTATTTTTATGCTTGAAAAGTGTCTTCCGACATCAGATATGATCTCACTATTTCAAAATAAAGTATATAGTAAAACATTTTCAGCAATTTCATAACTAAATCGCACCGTGAAATACAATACATAATTACCTATATAATATAACCTGGCCTAACCTAACTTATTTGAAGAGTGTTTTGTACCTCGTCTAGCCAAACCTATTTTCGAAGTTTTAGTTTGGAATTCACAGAATTATCACAAATAGTTTAGATGGTAAGTATCGGTTGTACCTCGCCCTTCGATTTTTCTATAAAAAATTAAGAAAACAAAGTATTTACCTTGTAATCAAAGGATCAGATCATATTATATGTTGCAGTAAACATTTCAAGTTCCAAAATGCCTTAGTTTAATAGAAAATGAGATCTATAAAAGTACAAAATACAGCTACGTAGGTTAGGAATGCCAACTTTAATACTAATAACTGCGTTCATAAAAGTCACTGAACCTATGATCATTTGTTGTGACGACCTTGCGTTATGTAATTTACGTCTTTCTTAGGTCAAATCAGGTAACTATATATATGCCACCTGACTTGACTTAGCCTATGTAAGTCCCATTTTATAACTTACGCTACTAATTTTGAAGTCGATACCAATACTTAAATCTTTGTGTTTTCTAAAAAACTAATGCATTTTCTAACTTTAAAATTGTCTTAAAAAGTTTAAAATGTTCTGATTGTTTTAAAATAAGGTAATCATAATACATACGCTAACTTCTCTAATGTAGTCTACATTGGCTTTCATTATTAGACTAACCTAACAGCTGTATATCCCTTGTTTTCTATGTGTTATTTAACAGTGAAGAAATGTATTGTGGGACTTGAAATATTTTTTGTGACACATAATATGATCTGATCCTTTGAATACAAGGTAAATACTTTGTTTTTATAATTGTTTATAGAAAAATCGAAGGTCGATGTACAACCGATATGTAAAGTTTAGGTTAGGCGCTATATACATATACACATATATAATAATTCATAAAATATACACTTGAGGAATAAAATATTAATTTGGGGAAAGGATAACGGAAAAGAACCACATTCATCCTTCCACACTTTTAGCTCTAAACTATTAATAATGTAAAACTCTTCCTTTACAATTTAGAATTGTAAAATGTAACTTACCAATGATGTTACATTTGAGTACAATTGTAGCTCATATAACGATTTCAATTGATCAAAAGCTTTACAAGACATTATCAATTTTGTCCGCGTATCGTAAAACCTGAAATAAATGGAACTCAATAATAATGTGAAGTTATAACGTACTTTTTATATACCGTTCATACGTTGAATTCCGTTGTCAGTTATTCCAAAATTCAAAACAAAGAAATACGTACATCCTTCCAGTTACTAACGGAAGTATTCCAGTTACTAACATCTAGATTTCAGTTAAAAACGGAAGTAAGCTATTTTTAGCTTGTGAAATTATTTCATACACTGGTTGTAGGGCACATGATTAGCCTAAAGTGTTTTATTTTGTAAGTAATTGTTTTGCCTGTATCCCAACGAAATAGGTAATAGCCTACATAACGTGTATGTAAAGATTAAAGATTTAAATCACTGTGTGTGAATGGTTTTTGGACCTAACATTGTTTTTTCTATTTATAAAGTTCAATATTAGTTTAAATATTAAGATTATAATCATATAATGATTTAATGAGTTAACTTTATGAAGACGTTGGAATAATATAGTTATTGTGTTGGCGCTAAAGTATGTTTAGCAATAAAGTTTAATTTGTATTATGAATAGAAATGAATTTTTATTTTACCTTAAATAATAGAATAGATTAATATATTATTTTTTAATCATATTACTAGTTTTTAATAAAAAGCTGTAAATAATGCATTTAAAAGAACAGGTGTCACTTAAGGTAGTACACGACAAATTAATGTGATATTCCAGGCCTTCTTAAAATACTAATAGTAATCACGTTAGAGCAAACTGTAATATTTTATATTAGTTTGCCTATCAACTAATATTTTTTCAAACTGAAACTAGTAACAAAATCCCAAGCCTATTAGAAACAGGCGTTGCCTAAACTAATACACGCAATTTGTGATATTTCAGGCCACCTCGTAACAGTAAACAGGTCAGAACGAAAACTAATATCAGATATTAGATTTTTCCAACTAATATTTTTTCGCAACTAATATGGAAGTAACTAATATCGAAAGACATCTAATATGGCACATCCCTAGTGTGAGAAGTTGAAACTAAAGTAAATTCAAGGTTCAGAATAATTGTTAAAAAATAAATAAACTTTGATTTATCGATTTCAAAACATTCCCGATTTACAATTTGTTCTTAGTCCAACACAAGTTTATACCTCGAGAGACTTATTATCAAGTTATAAATATTTATTTACCAAAAGCTTAAAAACATTTACATATTTTTGAACAAGAGGAACAGTTTATACCAAATTATTCCCCACAAGAATAACAATATTCAGTACTAAATAAATTAGCAGATCAATTGAATTTCGAGAGGGATTGCGATAGCTATTGTTTGTAGATGAGTGAATAAAAAAATTGCGGAATGGTATGCTTTCCCTACGATTTGAAATTATCACAGATGTACCATAATCTCTATAAGACTTTACGTGCTATGATGTGGAGCAATAATATGTAGGTACTCATAATGTATATCAGAAGGGGAACGGAGAATACAGCAGAAAATAACGTACTGCTGGGTCTTTGTTTTACCGTCCTTTGCTTTATAATTTATGAAGGTTTCTTCATTGTTCCTGGAATTAAATTCAAGGGTTATTTTGTAAGGAAAGCGTTTACAGCATTTCTGGAATGAAACTTGAACTGATTTTTCTATAATCTCTCAGAATATAATTATTATGGAGGGTGTGAATACGTGAGCCTTTTGATAGTTGCAGTATACACATTTCTGGTTAGGATAAGTGCTGCAAAAATTATTTCCTAGGCAATCATAAACACACGAATTTATAAAACATACATTTAAATACAATTAAAGTAACAATATATATAATATTACACAAATTAAAAAACTCATATCTACGTATCATCTTATAAAAAATCACAACATTGTGTTTTATTTAACGTACTACAACGGAATAATCTCTGTTTGATATTTCCCTGGAAATTATTACAACACACAATATCTCAGTTCCCGCGAGTAAGAAAAGATCGATTAGTTTCTCGCTGGAAGTGTAGGCTTCTCGATTTATCTGGCCTGGGAAACTATAAACCCTTCTACAGTTTAGTAAAGCCAAACTATAGGAATCCCCTTTGTTAATTCTTCCAGTATTAAATTTAACGTTATTCATTTTACAGTTCTCAGTTCATTTTACATTAATTTTGTTATGTTGTCTTTTTATTTCACGCCTCTTCATTTTTCATTCACTCAATTCTTCTTAACACCTTGTGCAGACTGCAAAGATACCTAATTGAATATGTTGAAAAAATTACTTGTGTGTGTATATGAGGAGCAAACATTCAAACCGTGTTTTCTCCAAAAAAAAATAATAAATCGTGATATTGATACTAGTGTGAACTCAATGTTGAACTACATATGAATAAAATGTTATTTTCAACCAAAACGAGGTTTATCCAGTTATAAAACAATGTAGAAAATTGATGTTTCAATCAAAGTGTGCTTTCTCCAAAGCATCAATTCAGTCAAACAGTAACTTCTCCAGTCAGCCAATCATAGTTGTTCTTATTGGATTATTTATGGGAGTCCTATAGTTTAAAACAGACTCAGTAAAGTTATAATAATTAAAACTTGTCAGTGTGTAATATGAAATTTATGAAACCTAAAAGGTTATGTTCAATTGTTCCTTGTCTAAATATACTAAAATTCATTTGTTTATAGTTTATTTTTCTTTTATATAAAGAAGTATGTTAGTTATAAAACTACCTGTCTTTGATACAAAGATTTAATACTGTATATTCCTATATCCTATATAGAACAATCCCTATATTATATCCAGTAAAACGTTGTCACTTTTTGAATTAATCAACCGAAACGGAATCTTATGGTCCTGCGTATAACTTTCAAATGAATTGAGTAAACTTACACTAAAATTAATTACATCATACTGGGAATACTATCCAATTTCTAGATAAAACTCATTTTAATCTTTTATTTATATAAAATTTTGTTAACAACAGGATTAACTGCAGATTGTTGTTTTTTGTAAAAATCAAGTTAAATTTATGCCAGATAATAAACAAAATGTTTTGTGAAGAATCATAAAAATATCCTGATATAGCCTATCATGTGCCAATTCATCCTGATTGAATTTATGTGACAATCTTAATTCCAAGAATATTAAGTGATAAGAGAAAAAAACAATTTCTAAGAAAAACAATATTTTAGAGTTGTTTCTAAGCACTTAGTTGACCAATGTTTAGGTTACTTCATTTACTATCCCACATCATTCAAGTACTTGATTCATATTTATTTGATATTTAACAGTAGGTACACTTCATATCTATATTGACTAAATATATTATTTAAACATTCAACCTTGTAAGGCCAAAAAGTAGTTGGCCAAGCCAAGTTCTATACTTATTACTAAAGGTGTAGGTCCTAATACAGACAATTATTGAGGAACGCCATTCATAATATTTAAAATCTGTAAAGATCACTCTTTTACCCAGTCCAACCATTTCCTGCTCTCTAAGTACGATTTAAAAGTTACTAAATTTGTCCCTTGGAATCCATATAATGATATTAGCTTGTTAAAATATAATGTCAAACACAATAAAATGTTTTGTTTAAATCACATCGATAGGCTGAAGATTTTTGTACTATTGTGCCTAAACTTTATCGTCCTTTTCAATAAACTCATTAATAATTGTTATTTAGTTGCTAAAAAGATTTTGGTTTTAAAAACAGTGATATTAATCTTTAATGTTTGTTTCAAAAATATTCACCATCCCAGACAGCACAAACATGTGCTGAGCACATTATATGCTCAGTACATTCTTTAAGAATATGTGGAATGTGCCAATCACATTGTTGTATGAAGAACAAGATATAGAGGTAAAACTTATTTTTACATTCAATGTACGTGTACAGTATGGCGAAAGAAACATTTACCACCAATTTTGTAACAGATTTTCTATTAATCTTCAACAAACAAAATGTTCTTGACCAACGATTAAAATAAATCATCACTTGATGAAAATAATTTGTCCGAATATTATAAGAATTAAACTAAAATCCTTTGCGACTTTTCTTTTAATTTTATTTTATAATCACTCATCATTCCTGATAATAAAAATTTAATTATTTATACATAAATATTAAGTACAAAGGCTGTATGTGATAAAACAAATGTGCTTCAAAATGGCATTCACAACTAATGCTTTCTTCCTCTCACTAAAAAACTTCATAACATTAGCGAGCTGAATTGTTATAGTTATAATTATATTAATACTAAACTTATTAACTTACACACTGAAAGGAGAGGAGTGGATTCTTCGATACTTTTGAAACCTTGGCCACACAACCTAGACATGTGATTTTATAGATTCTACTTCTAACCATACCTTGAGATCAATCATGTTGAAAATTTTACAATTTTGGCTGTTGTTTATATCGTATTATATAGATTTTCAGAGTTATACTAGCCTAAAATTGTTCAGGTATGTGACTACTTAAATTGTTGGCGGTTTATTCTCAAATATTTGTTTTTAATATTATAGTCTACGGATTAGCAAAAATTTATGAATAAATTTATATTACCATTTTATTCGGTACGTCTCGCTAATCCCCTGTTGGTTAATTATATTACTGCAGTTTCGGGCAGCGTGAGCCCATCATCAGATCATATAAGGTTTCATAGTAAAAGTTGTTCGCATTCTATACGGAGCTCGTTAATGTTTAAAAAACAAAGGTGATTACAGTTTACACGCATAAATAACACAGAGAAACACTTTTACAAGTACACATATATACGTTTACAAAGGTTATAATACGATTCGGTTGCATGTCATTCGGTGAGCACCATTCAACGAACGGGTCATGGTTTTAAAAGTATCAAAGAATCCACTCCTCTGCTTTCTGTGTGTAAGCTAATAAGTTTATAACAATCTTGGATTATAACTTAATAAAATAACATAACCGTACAGGATAAAATGGCATAACATGAATAGTTTAATTATATAATGACCAAAAGTTTGTGAATATTCTTTTGTTCTACTATGAAGAAGTAGACATATGAATAAAAAATACCTTAGGCATATTTTTCACTGACTGATATAGTCTCAAAAAACAAGATTTTCAACTAAATTCTTGCCTTTTCCTCTGAGTTTTACCGACTACTTAAAATTTCTTGTTTTTAGCGATTTCCCAGTTTTCCTGGTTAGTAGATAGTAACATATCTAGTATTCATTGTAACGTTCATCAAATAGGTTTTACTGCATTTAGTTTAAGGAAAAATAACAAGACCAAGAATTTTTATTTAAATAAAGCATAACATTAGAACATGAAAATGATAAGTTTAACACATAAGAAAAGTACAGCTGCTACATAAGAATGAAGGAACAAATCGTGTTAGTTAATATAAAAAATAAAACATAAATTATCAATCTGGTAGTTGACAGGGGATATACTATTGTGTAGTCAAAATAACTGTAAAACACTAACAAACAAGCATAATTGAAATTAAAAGAAATTAGACAAACTTCAAATCCTGAGATATAGAAACTTAACAATAGTTTATTCTAGCATTTTTAATTGACTTTATGAAATAATCAATAACTCATAAATTAACAATAGAATAACTTCATTTTTCTGTTATCGGATTTAAACTAGAGTTATCACTTTCATAGATAGAATGTTATTCAAAATGTGAATTAAAAACACGTGAGCAGTTCATTAAATTTACTTAAAGTAAAAAAAAAAAAAAAAAGAAAAAAGAAAATTTTAAAAAAACACACAAAAAAAAAATAGTTTATAGCTCACAAATTCTATAATTTCAGTGAAGTTTATTAGTTTAAAGAATTGGAATTATTAACCACAGTGCTTGTTTTTTAACCACACAAAACAAAGCATCAAACTTCAAATACAAATCAAGTTTGAAGTTAGGTGTTTTACAAGTTGAGGTTTATAAAGAATCAAAATTAATTAAAAAAACACACATTCAAAAATTACACAAAATAAGAAATATGAAAACAAATTTACACAGAAATAAATTATTTGAGAAAGAAAATCAGTCTTCAAGGAAAAAAGTAAGAAACAAATTTAACTTATTAGCTAAATCTTAAAACATAAATTTCCAAATAAAATCTTTAGTTAGTAATATACAGACTGTTAGAGCTAATCACAATTTAAAACATGAACAATGCCTTTTAAATAAGGTATAGTGTTAAAATATCCTGCAAAAATAAACCGATTAAAAAAAGAATAAGGTTTTATCACTGTAACACATTGACACACAACTATTATCTAACTATATATTGCCACTTATCCATAATTTAAAATTTTCTTTGTAGTAAACAAAAATTCAGAGGATTAGTTAACACATTTTTATCATAACAAGAATTGAGTCTGACTAATTAGGCTTATAAAAATATTTTCAATCCTATCATGGGTACATATAGACAAATATTAAAACACACAAATGAAAAATAACAAAGTGCTTGTTCATGTTTTGTATAATTAAAAAATAATGACTAGTTTATGGGCATGAATCACTTAATTAGCACTTTATTAAACATTAAAAGAGACCACTGTAGTTTACTGAAGAGAGTTAATAGAATCTTGTTAATAGAAACAAACCTTTGTAAAAGAATTATGTGGTAAAATAGTAATATTATAAAGATTTTCTGAAGTATTGTTTACTTTTTGAGCATAAACAAGTTATTAATATTCCCTTGACATATTAAGTACCTCCTTTATTAACTACAATATTTATGCTTAGGTATTTTTTCATGCTTAAACAAAACAAACAAAACAATAAATAAATAGAACAAACATTTTTTTTTTATGCAGCTGTACTTTGTTTTAAATAGTTTTTGTTTCAATCCCACTTTTTCCATTCCAGGCCATCAGGAGGTTTAATCTTAACTGTGCCTCGTCCAACCTGATTCCAATTAGTACTGAGAACAGTGCCACCACTTTCCAACTAAAAACCAAAATAAAGTTTTTAGTATTAAAACAAACAAGGAAACATATGTATTACTGGATAGTGAAACAACTGATTGCAGAAGTGTATTAAAGTGGAAGGAGACCATTACAATCTTAACAGTTTTAATATTCTGGCAGAAAAAATGGAAGCTAAAAAGACAAGTAACCATTGTCGTGCTCTGGTGATCAGGCAAGTTATTATCATATGAGATAAGATAAATTGACCTCATCTATTCAGATATTTGGAGATATGGTTTAAAATAAGATTTTCATTGCTAGGTGGCGACACCAATCGAATTATCTAAGGCCTAAGGCATGAATAAAGAATATAGATTTATATAATATATAATAATAAATAATAAAATAGTTAATAATTTAAAAATTATTTCAATAAAAAACAGAAAACAAAAATACTATAAAAGTCACAATAATTTTAAGATAACATAATGAACTGAAGAGTTCAAAATCTGAAACGACTCCTCCCCCCTCCCCCTACCCCCAACTCAAAAATCATTAATGGGTACCTATGGCTTTTGATATATTAAATTAAAGGCCATATGAAAAGAAACATTTTGGCACCAATGAAACTGAAATTGGTTTATTTGAAAACGGGAGTAGTAAATTAATTTCGGTTAGGACTTCGTAAATGTATATATCTAATCAATTATAAGAGCTCCGATAATTTGGAATACATAGTTCAAAAAAGAGGAAGATAAATTCTATAAAATATTGTCAACCTTTGGTATTTGGTAGAGATGTGCCAAACCAACTCCGTAACTGGAATAGCTCCGCTTGGACTTGTTCCGTGAGAGGAGTAGCTCCGCTAACCTACTCCGACTCCGGGTTGGACTTCTCAGTTCTCATTCAACATAGCTCCCCGCTCCCCGATAACTTCATAAGACTAACTCCTACTCCTACTCCTATTCCGACCATTTCGTGGAAAAAGAAGACAAAGGACCTCATTTGTCCAACTGCTGCTTTATAAAGTAAAATTAAACACTTCAGCAAATTTTAGTAACTTGTGCAGTATTTTTATTCGGTATATTTTTGTTTTAATTTAATTAAATGGGTTATTAATGTATTGTTTCAAACAAATTACCTGTTACATTTTTTTTTTTTTTTTTTTTAATAATACAATATAAAACAGAAAACAATAGGATTGAAAGGAACAAAAATGCAGAGAAAAAACTTGTAATTTATTGAAAAAAAAAGATAATATGTGAAAGAAAATTATCTGTTAAAAAAAAGTACTTACATATTATTTAGTAAAATATAGATGACTGTGAAAATGTGAATAATACAGTTGTCACTTATCACAAATAGGAAGTACATACATTTTTCTTATATTATAGGTTTTAAAATAAATTACATTAATTATAAATATAATTACTATTGAAAGCAAATGTCAAATAATATTATTTTAGTATTTTCTACTTTATATTACTTAGTCTGCTACGGAATAGATTGAGCTGTCTGCAACTCGGATTGGCTCTTTGGCTTTGCGTAGTACGTAGTGCGCAATTGTAGTCCGGAGTCGTGTGGCTCCGGAATAGGTAATTTTACGGAGCTAGTTCGGAGAGGAACAGCTCCATTTGAAGAGCGGTTCCGAATAACCTACTCCGCTCCTTCAGGCACATCTCTAGTATTTGGACAAGTATTAACATATACAATAACTATATGAAAATGAGGTCATATTTCCTTGATAAACAATTATTTCACTTAACGTCTCCAGTATTCAAATTTACCGTTGTATTACTATATGATGGCTGTTTCGGCTATTCAGACATTTTTAAGTTTTAAAAAAATTTATAAGTGCTCCGTCATATAGAATATCCAAAACATTGGACAAAATTATCAGGAACATAAAGTTCAAAAAGAATTATAGCTTGAAAAACACTCAAGATTTAATATCGAAAATCAAAGACACACACATATAAAAGCTGTGTCATTTGATATCACTAATTTGTATACCAATATTCCAGTTGAACTATTATTAGAAGTCAACAAAACCATGTCAAATGAAAAAATAGCAGAACTATCCAATCTACTCAACATCTGTTTACATCAGAATTATTTTAAATTCAACAATGAATTCTATATTCAAAATAACGGTTAAGTCATGGGGTATCCATTTCTAGTATAATGGCTGAAGTATTTTTAAATCACTTAAAAAACAATAAAATCATTTCAAATTAGAACAAATATCATTAAACATCATTACACCGGATAAGTTGACGATATCATTGTTTTGCATCAGGTAACAGAACAACAGATATGCAATTTTACAACATACTTGAACAGCATACATCCTTTATTAAAATTTACTACTGAAATAGAAACCAACAATAGTATTAATTATTTGGATCTCACAATAACAAAATATAACTACAAACACATTTCTAAAATATACCGAAAACCTACCCATACAGACCATACTATCCACTCCATGTCTAACCATCCACCTTCACATAAAATGGCAGTGTTTATTTCTTTCATTCATAGATTGTGCAATATACCCATGTCAAAGGCAGATTTTCAAGAAGAATTTAAAATACTCAAGTTTATTGCTACCCAAAACGGTTACAGTCCTTTAATCGTCAACAAGCTGTACAATAAACAGGAATGAAAAAATAAAAATTAAAACCTGGGTGAGATAAAAAAAAGGAGAAATTCCTTGTATTCAATTATTATCAGTATTTTGAACATGTATTTAGAAACATACTCCACCAACAACAATATAAAATTGCCTATAGAACAACCAATAGTTTGAAATGCTTCATAACACCAAAAAAAATTCCACACTGATAAATATGATGGAACAAGAATATATGAGTTATCATGCAATGACTGTACAAAGAAATATATAGGACAAACAAGAAGGTCATTCAGGAAAAGATTAAAAGAACAAATTCCATCTGCTATATGGACTGGATATTTAACAAAACCTGAATCCAAATTTGCAGAACACACCATCCAGACTGACCACAAATAATCCTGCATAGATGAGTTGGAAGAGTTCAAAATATATAAGTCATTTTTAAAATAAGAGCAACATACTACTAAATGAAAAACTCAATTTCAATTCTAACGCAGTATATGTCATTCTACTAAAGATAAGAAATCCCCTACATCGACTAGTGAAGCCGACCATTGTCCGCAGTACTTATTTGAATGGTGAGTCCAGTGGATCGAACATAACAAATTGACTGTTTATAATAATACAAAAAAGTGTATTAATGTGTGTTTTGTATACGTTTCTTGTGTTTACATTATTGTTGATATCCATTGGTTAAGTGTTTGTATTTAATAATTGACAAAGGACTATCCTGCCAAAATTTTTTTAAAACTTGAAAATGGCTGAATAGCTGAAACGGCTGTCGTATAGCAATACAATGGTAAATCAGAATACCAGAGACAGTGAGTGAAATAATTGTTTATTATAATCAGTATTCAACAAACGTTATAATATTTTCTGGTATTGCGACATTCTGTCACATGCTACTCTCTAGCGGCAAAACACATCAATTCATTGAATTAATAAATTTTTATATTTTGTCAAATGAAATTTAATTTATATAACTATAAAGGGTGAAACATGAGCTTTACAATGATATATAAATTATTCCGATAAGATCTTTTTTAGGCTATAAGTTGAATTGAAAAAAAAATGTTGTTTTTTAGGGTGAAAAAATTGTTATGAATTCTTGATTTTGTATAATTTATAAAGATGCTAACCTTTAACAATTAGAATGATTTAGAAAACTCAGATCGTAAGATAAAGAAATCTTCTATACAATACTGTTACTGTAGATTAGTTGAACAGAAATATGGACTTGTGTAAATTAGATAAAAAATGATATAATGTTGTGTTTTACTGCTACAAATGATGTTGCGTTAGGAAATACACAAATTTTACCAATTAATTAAATATTATTTATAACATTTTATGAATTTTTTGTTGTCAATATTAATGTTTAGAAGATTAGCTTTACAATGGTATATACATTTTTATGGGAAAATGATTTTAACTAGGGTAAATGTTGAATTTAAAAAAATGTGATTAATGCTGCACTGGACGGGAGTTTGTACACCGCTGCAGTACACAAACCAGTTGGAGGGTTAAGAATGTTAAGTAAAAAAAGTAATTGTTATATGATAGTAAGGTATAAACTATATAAAGATAATTTGTTATTAAATAGATAATTAATAATAAATCATTAATAATTGTATTTGGACCACCAAGCGAGTAGTTGTACAATTCATTAATTATCCAAACCTGTTTTTATATAAACCTACAAATATAGCAAATAATACATTGGCCCACACATTGACAAGCAATTTTATTAAAAACGCGTAGAATTTAGATATAGGGAAAACTTATAGTCATAACAAATAGTGTATCGGCCCAATTTCAAGTTCCTAACACTATTTAATTCTGATATTTTATAAAATTTGCACAAATCTTGTTAAAGTTTCAGAAACTGCGATCATCTGACGGGTCGAGGGTCATTCAAATATAAAACAGACAAACAAGGGTCTTCATCCTGGAGCAGTTGTTATCACATCTGACGATACATTTCTTTCTTATAATTAAATTAGGTGGATTTGAATGTGTTTGATGTTTATTGTGATGGCAAGCTCTAATTGTTATAAAAAATGTGAATAATCGAATACTTAAAAGTAGAGCGTAGCCAACAGGCAAAAAGGTTGAAGATCATAACTTCTGTGAAAGATTTTTCTATAAATAGGCTATTTTACTATTACTTTTTTTGATGTTTACTATATCACAGTAGAACTTAAACAATGGTTTTATTTTGAACTATTTATTCATATTACATTTTCCTGCTTTGATACCGATAAAATGTCGTCCTACTTTCCAGACATAAAGACTCTCAAAAACTCATAAAAAATTTGAGATCTCATATAATCCTACAGTAAAAAATAGATATATTTTTAATTTAATCTCATTATTTATGTAAATACTTTTCACTTAAAACTGATTACATATATCTGTTGTCAATTTTGAAACTTGATAAATAAAAAACAAAGTTTTAAACATACTTTGATTTTAACTTGTACTTCTAAAAATGAATTAGCATTTAAACTGCCTATGCAAATTTTTTTGTCATTATTGTATCGTTCTACTTATAAATATATTGATAAAACAAATTACTTTTTATTTTTTGGCCTTTTGTGTATTGATTTTGAACAAATATTTTAATTTTTAACAAGGATTTATTATTGTATAGTTTCAGGTCTGTTCTAATAAGCAGGATACACTCTTCATTGCTTGGAGGTTGATTAATTCTAATATGTTCTTTTAAAAAAAGGAATATAAAAAAAAAAGGTCATCACACATGTACAACAAAAAAATGTTATCTACCAACTACAGTGCAGGTTTTGTCCAGCTCAATATATTGGCCTAACCACAAACAACCTAAGCACTAGGATGAATGGCCACATACTTAATATAAAAATCATGGATATAGAGAAACCAACTGCACAACATTCAGCAACCTACAACATTGTTCTGATGACTGATTCACTACAAAAACTATAAAATCACTCCTTCCAGAATGTAACCGCTCAGAAGTAAGAAAATGGGAACTGTTTTATCAATGGGTCACAAAATCTAGAGAACCCCCTAACCTTAATCTTAGATAAATCATCACTTATCCTTATCCTGCCCTAACAGACTTATTTAAAATTAATATACTTAAAAACCCATTCGTCTGTGGTTTAACACTCAACACAGATCCATTGTAGATTACAACAATTTAGTCTTCTTTTTATACTCCCTACTGATTGAGAAAGTGAACGTATTTACACAATATTTCAGAACTTTAGTATTTTATTGTGTGTTTTCCTATTTGTGTACTACTAGGTACCAAGGACCACTTTCCAAGGTATGCCTGTATCTCCTATCTATAGAAAATCTAAACTTTCTTAAATAAAATAAATTTATATTCAATATTATCTAAAATGGACTAAAAAAATTTGATCTGGGGGAGAAGGGGATTATTTTAAAGATTAGGAGGAGGAGTCCTCTCTCAGGAAAAAAAATTTTTTATTAATTTAAGGGCGAAATGTGGCTTGTAAATAACATTTAGGGGCGATTACTGTCTATAAACTGCCATTTAAATAATCATTAAACATTTACGATAAATCAAGAAAATTAAAAGTTAAAACAAACAATAATATTTTAACACTGGAATTGGCGGTTGTATTCCTAAAATGGCAATCAATGAGTTGTCAAAAAATAACCTTTATTTTCAATTCAACATTTCGCTCATAAATATCGGTCTATCGCAATAATTTAGGTATCATTGTAAAGCTAATGATCCATATCTTCATATTCCTACAACAATGACTTAATAAAACATAATAAAAAATATTTAATAAATTGCTAAACATAGTGTACTTCATCGCTAGCAAAAAACACGGCAATCAGAAAACAAAATAATGTCAATTTTGTCTATTTCACAGTGACACTATTTTAGAGTATTTTTTCATTCTCTTTCGATCTATGCCTTCCAAATAGCTCTTATAGTTAGATCAGATAGAGAGATTTTAAAAGATCATGTCCCGGGATGACCCATACGACAACCGACATGATGTAAAATATAAAATATAGATTATTTTGTCGATCTTAATATCACTTGAAAGACTAAGTTTAGAGCTTTTGTTTGATATATTGCACTTCTCTGTGTTGCAAACATTTTATTTGTACTGTACCTTCATATCTTGCTTTCCAAACCGAATCATGCTTGTTTTTGTCATTGACCGAAACAGCCATTTTGGGTGCTGGTGCTCAGCCAAGTTTACTTCGTTTCAGGTTAGTGTTTTGTGAGTTTATTATTTTATAACTTATAGTGATGTATTTATTATGTTTTTTTTTATATACAGATTTATTTTTACAACTATATTGGAGACTTTTTTGTAAACATTTTTGTAGCGAAGACAATTTTCCTCATTCTTAATAACCATATCATTCTACAAAATTTAAAAAGTCACATTTAAATTCTATGTACCTTCCTCTAAATAATATAACAAGTTAGGTTCTAGATAAAATAACTATTTTCAAAATAGTAATACTTTTTAGCTTTTTTTTTAATGAAAATTTTTGAAATTGATATACTTTTGTCAACTTTCATTCATAACTATATCATAAAACTTTATAGTTTAATGTTGAACAACTACAGCATATCTTGAAAAAATTATAAAATGTATGTACTTTTGTGGCGTTTTGGCTTCAGTTATCGTACATTTTTTGATTACTTGACAAACTAAATCCAAAATTTTTATTTCCGAAATTTGTTTTCATTACAAGGATGAATTTAATGCAGCTTTCTGAGAAAAAAAAATTATATAGCAAGTGGGTTTTGGATAATATTAATATGGCCATTTATAGGGTTCAAGAAATTTCAATTGGATAATTTTGATATCTTATCACTATAAATTTACTGCAAAATTATGTAGAAAAGTGTAATGTAAAAAAAATAAAATTGTTCATGGGTTCTACAAATTTTGATAACATTTGGTGAAATTTAAAGATTAGAAACCAAATTGCAAATAACAGAAAATTAGATATTTAGGTGTTGATGAATGTTGTGCCTTCGAAATATGAGGTTTGAAACTGGGACTTATGAATAGGGTACATCTGTAATAACTTACACTAGTTTTACATGGGCTATGTATAGAGTTTGTTACCAGAAGATGTTAAGTTAATTGTAAAATAGATTTATATTTCATCAACACTTGTCATGCATAATTCAGGATTTTTATGAGGTTATTGTAGAGTAGTTACATTTATTTGCTGTACTTGTCCAAAGCTGTGGAGGAGGGGGGCTAAGTTCTATTAATTCCACCCCTCCCAGTGGCTGTATCAATGAAATGAACCACACTAATTACACAAATGTCAACTGTACATGAGTTTGAGATAGCCAACTCATACACAGATACATACTAATCCATATAACCACATGTTTACATACAAAATCTACAGTAAAAATAATAATGATAATTAAGATATTACACTCATTCATGTGAGGATAGTATTTAAGGTAAGTAACAAAAATACATACAAACGATTTGTTCATAGCTTTCTTTACTTCATCGCTCCCTTGGCTATAAATTTTCTGGAATACTTCATTTAGCGCAGATTCACTTTCCGGTTTATCATCTTTTAATTCAGTTTCGACCACTTTATCCCAGTTGACTGTAAATGAAAGGGAAAAACATTATAATATTGTTTACAACTAACACCTAATATTTATTAAAACAATTTCTTAGATCATGGTCTATAATTATTAAGGTTTTATCCTCACAAATTTAAGTACAGTGTTATATTTTGGGAAAACTTTATATTGGCAATTCAAAAGGGATTTATGGTAAACAGAACAAAATTTTATTGGTGCACAAATTTATTTATGAGGGCTAATCGGAAAGTAAGTTCTGTTTTGTTATAAAAAAGGACCAATACCAATTAGAGGTTTTTATTATGCACTAATTAAAGTTGAAATTAGCGCAAAAATTGAATTATTATGCACTAATTAATCCCTTTATCCTTTTATGACTATAGTTTAATATAATTATTCATGTAGTTTAATTTATTTGAATGATTACTGAAATTAAATAGAAACAAATTACAAAAATTAAAGATGTCAGATTTCCTCAGTGGACCGATTGTTAAATATAGACTCACTTGGTTTCAATGTTTTGGGGTCTAAACCTGAAGTTGGTTCCAAACTCGACCATTTGTCAGGATAATGCTTACATAACTTAATTTCCACCTGAAACAAATTAAAAATAAAGTATACAAAGAAATATCCGATAACCACAGTTTTAAGATGTAGGCCTAATATGATTTCATTACTACTATGCACAACCTGGTATATTTGCTTTTGTTTTATATAAATATTACTTCTATTTTTATCCTTGTTGTTTAAAGACAAAAAAAAACCTTTCTGTCATCATCACTTTATAAAAAAAAAAAAAAGAAAAAAAAAAGATGGCCAAGAACAGCTGACGGTGACTGAAGACACCCTTAAACATTTTATGTCTGATGTGGAGAATTTGGAGCCGATCAGACGTACTAAATTTACAAAGGTGGTAACTAGACTCCGGGTGTTTGAGGAGAGATTAAAATGATTAACAATCTGGGTGGAAGGGGACTCTAAAGAAGAAGTTCTTAACAAGAGTTTGAAAATGCTAGAGGGAAAGTTAAAACCCCTAATGGTTATTTATTCAGACTTAGAACAGATACTTTTGTCCACCTTCCGCTGGAGATAAGAAACTAACTAAAGAAACTGTCATCCCACAACCTCCCCTCTCCAATCCACTCCAAAATGGAGATGAACTTTCACATACCACTGTTGTTACTTCACCTGTTCCCAGTAAAACCAGTTGATCCAGCCTACACTAAACTTCACTATCCCACAGAAAATTTATTGAGTTAAGTCCCTCGCACTGATGGTTTTGATGTTGATCGGTTTTTGTGTACTCTGCTTCTCCTGAATAAGAGACATCCAGACAACATTCATCCTAAAATTTTCACAATCTTAACACCATATGCCTTTGGACGGCTGGGATCCTGTCTATTGAGATCTACTTTTGCAAGTTTAAGGAGGTTGCAGAGCTGCTGCTGTAATAAAGGATTGAGGCTAAAATTACAGACAGCATTATTGATGGTTTGTGTGCTGAGGTCAGAAATTGTTTAGTGTTTTTTTCTTAGGCCTAGAAGTTTCTCAGATATTGATAGGATGCATACACATATAAACAACATCCAAATATAATGACAGATGGAATAGAGACTTCTCTGTTTCTGCAGTTTGAGTTCAACCTTCCCTACCTCCATAGCATAGCTTGATTACTTATTTTGGCTGTGGACAAAAAGAACATAAAGAACCAACTGTCCTCGAGTTACACGAAAGCATAAGTCAGGGTTTCCAATTTAAGGACTCTCGTAGTCTGGACTGCAGTCTCCGATTTTGGAATAGCTCTACCAGGGAGAGTCTTGTCGAGCGAGAAGCTTTTGCATCATTGTGATGATGCAGTAGTGGTCGTAGACTTAGGTGCTCTAGTACTCAACCTTATATATAAATAAATAAGGGAAAGAAACATGTAAGCATGGGACATCTTCCAACCAATAAAAATGAGAAAATAATAAATATTAAATTTAATGTTATACAAGTAATGTCAATAGAGTAATAATATTCATAATAATCATTATATATAAATAGAAAAGTGTAAAGTGTTTTTAAACAATATCTAAATGTTTTCTACTAAATGTATAATATTGAAAGTTTGAATTTTGAAATGTGCGCGCCGATAAATCATCTGACGTTGTACAAATCCGTGCTTGGAGGAAATTGAACCCCAGCGAGATTTCCCAAGATCCTCAGCAAGCAGCGTCTTCTAGAAATGTGGTTTTGCCAGTCTTAGTCAGGATTCAACAGTGGGCAGTCACGTCATGGTGCGACTGCAGAGACTCAAATTTAGCAGCCTCATGGCGAAATAATTGTACTTGGGAAGTAGAACCAAATACAAAATGTTTGGATAAACAGTTCGTGAGTAAAGTGTAAAGTATAAAAGAACATAACTTTATTGATGTGATAGGGAACATTTAAGAACTTTGATTGATTTTGAACAATAACTTGAACACATATAATCTTTGTATTTCATATAACTGAATGCCAATAATGGTTTTATTTCAATAAATATGTCTTTGTTTTTTAAGAATACAATAAAGGGAAGATTTCTTGTTATATATAATATGTCTGGCTAGATCATTTGTGTTAACCATGTGCCATGCTATGCTAGTAACTGTAATTACGATTTGAGATGGAAATCCTGCCCTTCAGGTAAATAAAAATGGTAAATTTAATTGTAAAATTGTAAGAACGCAGACTTACAACTAGGTAAGTAACTAAAATTTTGATTAGAAGCTCTTAAAGCAAATTAAACACCTTACAAACAGTATATTAAAAAGGTAATTGTAATATAATGGTAGTTGACCACAATTGCTGTCACAAGTCTTCAATCTCGAAACCCCAACCAATACAGTAACAAAACTTATCTGATGAAGAAACAAAGCCTATCACAACATGCAACAGAAATTTTAAAGCTGGGAGAGGGACAGTCGTAAACTAATCGTAACTTAACTTGAAAAATTAAGTTACGACTATACTGTAACTATGAAATTCACTAAGGTTGCACTGATGATGCAGATTTTGTTTTTTTAAAGATATTATTGTCAAATTTTTGCTCATAACATTAACTATGCTGCATAGACTTTGGTGGTAGAATTTTTTCTAAGGAATCATCACATAAATTCGATCTAAATTGGGTCTGTGTTTTAGTCACCATAGTAAATATGTATTCACATTCAGCAATAACGAAATATTTTTTAATTTAACTACACCATCAGCACTCTTAATTTTAATAACTAAGCCCCATTGTGTGTCAATTGTTTCATGATTTAATACAGTGCTTAAATCTTCCAATTGTAAGTTGCAGAATCCAGACTGTAATGTATCAATTGCTGAATGCTTATTTTCTCCATTCAATAAAGTTGAAAATTTATCAATAGAAAATAACACACTTTGAAAGGACGAATCAGCAATTGATGAAAGTCTTACAACTCTGCCATGCAGCAAAATGTCTTTATTAATTGGAAATTTGTGAACAATGTAGTCACACACTTTAATGAAGTAATTGCAAACAGAATCATAGAAAATATTTTTTCCTACATTGTTAACCAGTTTTATCATTATATGATTTCTGCTTTCCTTTTGAATGATATTCAACTTTAAATATTGATGAAGCTAAAAATGGTAGAGGGTTTAACAAATTCTTAAATAAGTCTGTTATAATAGAATGCAGTATATGAATTTGTGGTTCTCTAGACTGCAATATAGTATTTAATTTGATGTTTCAAAAATCGGCAGAATATATTGAAGAAAGAATCAAACAGAACTATTTAAATTAGAAGACAAGAACATAAATAATCTCTCTTCTCTAGACAAGTTTAAACTAGGCCTACTACTCGAGGAAGCACTTTTAATGATTTGTGTCTTAACTTTTGTTTTTGTTAAAGCCTAAATTTACATTTTATCCAGTAGATTTATTTTGTGACTGCTTTTAAACTTAGAATTTTATAAATGTGCAATTACTTGAATGGGAAGGTGGCTTTGATTTATTAACCTATTCTTTAAAAAAACTGGTAAAAGGGGCCCATTGTTCCAGGACCTTACTCAAACATTTCCTTAGTGATAACCAGCAAGTAGAAACATGTTTAATAATTTTTTTTAACATCAGTATCAAGGAATTTTTGAAAACGAATTAAACTCTCCTTCCTTTTAGAACTATTCTGAAGATGGTAATAAATGTCTATAATAAAATATTCTGTGTTAACCAGTAAAACAACAGCTTCCTTTTAAATGGCTAAATTTATTAAATGGCTTGAACAACCCATTACAATTAAATTTTAAATTTAAAATTTTTGGGCACCAGTGTGATTGGAACTAATACAGGAATATTATGTTCTAAAAGAAAATCTGTAAAGTAGCATTCTGCTTTTATAACATCGTTCTTTTCTTTTCCAACACTGAAATTAAGTTTCATATTTTCCTCAATAGAATTAATTACAAGATTTGTGTTTTTGCATATCAATATGTTTCACCATGTTCCGTCAACCTCCATGTGAAAAAGTAAAATCACACCAACAAATACTGAGAAAGGCAAATTTATTGCCTTTTCTTGATTCTAAAATTGATGGAAACTCTTCGACAAAAGATTTTTTTCTAACACAATCGTATTTTCTTTTAGCCATGATAATATACACTACACACACATTAACAATTGTACTATAATTAAACTTACATTAATCCAAAACTTTAACCAGAAAATACATTTTGTAATTAAAACTGTATAGTAGGTTTCCTTTATTTTCTTTTGTGTGTAGTTTAGAGTAAGATTTTCAAAATAGCCCATCAATTTTCTCTTTTTACAAATAGACAAGATAGCAAACGAATCCATACAACAGTAAGTTGTTGATCTTGAATCTACGTTAACTTCTTGTGTACACTAATTAGGCCTACAATATGAAAAAAATAAACTCAAGTGTAAATTGCCTATATATTTTACTGGGGAAAATTTCTAAATGCATCAAACTAAGAATGCTTTTACTTTTTCCCACTGATATTTATTTAAAAAAACCAAATAATGTTATAATATGGAAAAATTCATTGCAAATACATAACACCGAGGATTGCTTTCAAAATATAGAATCTCCGCCCTAAATACGGAGAACTGGCAAGTCTGAATGCCCATCATTATTGTTCAGAATCTGTAATAATTATATTTCAAGGAAACACTGTTCTGAATCTAGTGAAAGCACAAGTGAGATAATGAATTTAACAAATTTGTCTCTTGGTTTACTGCAAAAGTATTAAAATTTTCTATCTTTGTTTTATCTTTTTTTTTTATTAAAGCGGATTTCATTAATTTTTTCATTACAAACTTCAAATTAAACTATAGCTAAAATGAACACTAAATTATGAACTGATTTACATTGAGAAAATTTTTAAAGTCACGTAGGCGTGTTTAAGTTTAGGCACTAAAATTTTTCTAATAAAGAATCATAATCTGAAAAATTTATGTGAAGACAAGACATATAACAGATCAAAAGAATATACAAATTTATTTGAACATTTATAAATTTAATTCAGAATAAATACACAAATTGAATTCTAAGCTGTAATATGAAAGCTGTTAGCCGCTCGAATCGAGAGCCAGTCAGGGAGTAATTAAACTTGTTATTATAATTACTGTGTATGGAGACAACCAATATATCACATCATCTAGGTCATGGATCTGAGATTGTAAAACACCTACAATTTAAAACTCGGAGGTCAGCAAAGTTAAAAGAAAAATATATGAGCTGGAGCAGTAAGATGAGGACTGTGACTAGCATATGTCAGAGCTCTTTACCACGAAACTACAGCTTGGAATGAAGTTCGGGGTCAAGATTTTGTTATTGTTGTTAACTGCTATCAAACAAACACAGGAATTAAAGACTCATTATGCCCAAAAGGTAATTATAAATTATGGACTAAAAAAAGGGAATTTTGGAATTACATCTAAAAGGTATTAGAAGCAAGGATCCTAGAGTCTACGTCAGGTAGGCTAGGTATCAGTCTGGCGCCGACATCATTCAATGCTATATTCATTGCAAATGTGCCCAAGTCACGATTAAAATAACTAAAGTGTATTTCCGTCTCTGTGACTTAATTATGGTGTAGTAATTCTACTTACATTTTTTGACGCGTTTCGGAAATATTTTCCATCCTCAGAATATTTCACTCATTGGAGGTCGTCACAATAAATATGATTTCAACATATAACAAAACAAAAACACTAACACATATTAAAATACATACGTAACACACACTGACGTGTGCACACACGGACGTATATCAGTCAACTGAAACCAAGTATTTACCGCACCCGTCACCGAACAATATTTATCATTTCCTTTCTTCTAACTTTATCGCCGTGTCATAGATTATATTGGAACGAAAATGTAGTTGGTCATTTAACACATCATTCGGGTGGTATTTATGTGCTTTATATATTTCGTATTCTTCTAATGCATTTAACTGTCTGCCCTTTCCACACAAGTGCAACAGTTGGAGATTCGTGTTAAAGTTAGAATACGAATGACCCTTTTCCATAATATGTTTTGCATAATTTGACTGGATGTTGACTGTCCTGTTGTTGGGTAGATGTTCTTTATACCTTTTCGAGAAGTGCCTCCCCGTTTGACCTATATAAAAACACGCGCAGTCATTGCAATTCATCCTAAATACACCAGATGACATTTCGATAGGTGTTATGTTTTTTGCTTTAACCAATTTCTTTAGGCTATTGGTTGTACAGAAGGCCATCGAGAAATCCAGTTTTTTCACGTTGGTTAAGATGTTTGGTAATATATTTCTATATTCCGCAGAACTTTTTTTTCACTATTTGTTTTTGTGACGCCACATTTTGTTTCTGTAAATGTTTTCTAAGGATATTACTGACAATAAGACTTTTGTATCAGTTTTTTACCGCTATATGTTTTATGGTAAAAAACATGTCATTGTGATCCTGCCTCCTCGGAATCACAAGTATTTGTAGTTCATAGTTTCTTTCGCTTCTCTCGGCAAACCATATAACATCTTTCGCGTTGGCACAGTGATTTATTGACATAGATCGGGTCGTAATGCGGAGATCCTATTTGTTTAGCTGACATTTCTTGCTGAATTCAATTCTTGTATAGGAAATCTTCTTTGTTGAGTCATTTGACAAACTTTACAATAATTACATGAAGAGTGCGAGTTGGCAGCATTTTACCGAATCAATGTCAATTGTCTATCATAGCTTCCTGTACACTAAAATCTCACCCCCCCCCAGTTATACCTTGAAATTTGATGCAATTTACCCCTGCATATTGATCTTCATCTTCAACACGCACTGGCAGATTTTCAAATTCTTTGCGGAGATGTTCATTCTCTCGAAGTGACTTTTTTTGCTGAAGAGTAGTTCATACGATGTATTAAATTATACCACATTATTTCTTAGTCCTTCCTTAAGATCTCTCAGTTCTATCATGATGCCTTTCAAAATAAGATTCCCAGCATCACCAGTTTCCAACTTCGGACTCTTTCGCCTATCTTTTGAATAAATCGAGCTCCGCCATGCAGCTAAGACTCAAATCTCTTGTTTAGATCATTTAAAAAATAGTGCATGAAAATTTGTCTTGTAGTCAACACAAGAAATTTCAGCTTGCTTGGTTGAAATAGCTTTACTACAAATTCCACAACTCAACATTATCAAAATAAAACCAAACTTAAGAATTTCTTTTTCATAAAAACATATAAAAATTTAAAAAAATAATAATAAAAAATAACACTTATGATTTCTTATTTCTTATATAATAAGAAATTCATATAAAACAGAAAAAAAAGGCATTCAACAAAACAATCAAACTTATAACACACTTCAAAAAAACTATACCGCATGTATCTCTTATCAGGTACTACAAAATTAAAATGCTTTTTATCATTTGCTTACAACAGATAACAAACTCTCCCCATCAATTTGCACTCTATGCATTCTTACTCATAACTGATATAGACTTACATATTTTCTATGATCAAAACAAACTGAAAACACACTCTGTATTGGTGTATGTGAAAAGCCAATGAAACAGGGAGACCCGTAGGCAAGCATGGTGCAACGATCACAGCATTAGAGGGATCATGGAGCAAAATGGTACTTATTTTCTAGACACACCTCATATACATATGTATGTTTGTACAGTACTTTCTATTAGAAATACACAGGAAGTTTACTTTTCATTGTAGGAAATTTTAATAAAAACAAAAAATCTATTTACATCATTAATATATTTATAGTACTAAGCATTTCACCCTGATTAGACATTCATTTACAATTCTCTACCTATTTAGATAAATAGGAGAATAGCAATAATTTTTTGTGTTAATTTTTAATGTTTATAAGTGAAAGTAAGTTTAAAATACCTTTTGTGTCAAAACTCGAAAAGTACATTGTGCAGGAATAACTTTGTGAGCAAGGTTTATATCCAATCGCTTCAATTGCCCTTGTTCAGTTTCAATAAGAGCAGTAAACTGAAACAATAAAAATAAGTTTTACATCATAATTTGAAGTTTATTTTTTCATGGCAAATAAAGAATTTGTTTTAACCCTAAAAGTCTCGATTGTCATAAAAAATTGTCACAAATAAAATACATTTGTTAAAATAAACATGACACAATAATCGAAAGCTACGAATGAATTCTTATGTGTCATTTTAAGAAGATTTGGAATGTGTCTCAATAATCTAATTAAATGTTCGATTACAATTTCAGATAGGGTTGTCATGTCAAATTTTTTTATACAACTTTTCTTGTTTAAGAAATACCTTTTTAATGAGATGTCAATCGATAAACTGTTCAAAAATTTCTAGTTCTTCCCCATGGCCCCCTTCTAAATGGACAAAAATTTTATCTTTATTTAACAATGTAGTTCAGATAGTATATGTAGTTTAGACCCAATATCATGAAAGTTTAGAGTTATTATTTCTAAAGGTTAATAACTTATTAAGGTGTCCTGAGACATTTCAGACATCCTGTGTATGGTTATGTTAACCCTTTCCTATCCTCAGTCAGAACACTGACCAACTGTTGTATTTCTTGTCATTTCCAATACAGTACTACCTCGTTTATCCGGACCTCATTCAACCGGATGTCTGGATTATCCGGATCGATCCGGAACAAAAAATAAAAAATTTAATCAAGGATAAAATAAAGCAAAAGCTTAAAGTTTCAAAATATTTTAATAATTACTGTATTTTGAATAATATTTTAAATAATATTTATACTAGGCCTATTTTGAAACTTTAAGCTTTTGCTTTATTTTATCCTTGAATATGGAGTTTCAACAAGAAATATCTGCTATTACATTAATGTTGATAAAAACGTGATTTCCTCAACACTACAGTGTCGCCTCGAGGTATTAGGGCGGGTTGTTGATGCACTGGGAAGAGAAAGTGGAGGAGCAATGACCTCTGCGTCACCATCCCCCTACCCCGATGCGGAATGACAGTGTGAAATAAATACAAACCAGGTGCATGTTTACAACGCATCATAAACCATCATGTCATTTTTACAACTTTATTGTTGTCGGGTTGCTAAGACTCAAGGGTGTATGTTAAATCAGTAAATGCGAACATTTTGTCACATCTTAAAGCGGTGCCGCCAGCTTTGGGAACCCCGTTCTTTTGTTTTTGGCAGTTGGCACATCACATCCCCAGTCGGGAGTATCGAGGACGTGAATGAGAATCGGCATAGTATTTAGAGGTGGGCGTTGTTACTGCTATTTATTTATATTCGTGTGTTAGCGTTTGTGCGTGGAAATGGCGACGAAACGAAAACGTAATGTGCTTACAATAGCCTAAAAGTTAGACGCATTGAATCGTATAGACAGGGCCGCATTGAAACGTAACACCAAATTAAAACAGAGGAAGATAAATGACTTTTTTGTAAATAACAACTAAACCCTGTGTAAATTAAAAGCATGTGTAAATATTTCAGGTGTGTAAATAAATGTTTTTCATCATTTACAGTACATTGTGCAATTTCGTGTATTGTGTAAATTGAATGACTGTGTAAATATTGTATTTTTCATGACTTATAAATGGTAAGTTATCATTTTATATTTTGTTTTATTTATCTTTCTATAATTTTGGATTATCCGGATTTTTGATTAACCGGATCACTTCCGGTCCCAATTAGTCCGGATAAACGAGGTTGTACTGTAGGTTGTCTTGTAGTACATTTACAATATTATTCTCTTAACATTATATTAATTTGTGGTTAAAATCATCTTTCAGTGCAAGGCATTTAGTGCTTACATTTTTATTGTCAAAATGACTTTGAGTTTCCTTTTCAGAAGATGAAATTGAAGATATTTTTAATGAAAGTTCTTCGGAATATGAATTTAGTGATGAAGAGAATTATGAAAAAATAAATTTGGATGATTCGGACTCCAAAAATGCCAAAAGTGATTGTGAATGTGATATGATAAAGGATAAAAATGTTGATGTTAGTCAAAGTAGAGTTATGCCTATTCTAGAATGGAAAACATTTACAGTAAGTGATAATGAGCTGAATAAATTTTAATTTTACTTTTAACAACCCTGATATAAAAATACCTGCAAATAAAACGCCATCTACAGATTTAGAATATTTTCAGTTATATTTTACTGTAGAGTTACTATTAGACACAGTTAGGGGAGAAAATGAAAATACCAACCAAAAATTTTATTAAAAAAAACACTTTACTTCAACATCATTCAATATGGAATAATTGGAAAGATACATATTTGGAAGAAACAAAAGCTCTTTTAGATGTAATTTTAGATGGGGTCTTAACCCCAAAACAGAATTATTTTAATATTTTTCAGAAAAATGGTCAGATAGAAATCCATTTTTCAAAGATGTTTTCACCAGAAACAGATTCTTACAGTTGTAGAACTTACATGTTGCTTCTGTTACACTTAACGGGTACTAGATAATATAATAAAATAGAGCTCATTAGTGAATATATTGACATCAGAGAATATTTTACACCATTTTGTTACGTTTCCTTAGTTGAAAGTACTGTTGGCTTCAAAGGCTATGTACAGTATAAACGATATAATACCAACAAACACAAGAAGTAGTGTATACTCTTATGCAATTTCACAACACATTATGTTTATTCTCACAGTCCATACTATGGCAAAAGAACTACTAACAATTTGATCTATCTATTTACCACAAGAATTGTGCTTTAAGTGACTCAGAAAATAGTAGAAGCTACTTACACTGTAGCATTGGTTTCCATATTTTCACTGGCAGATTTTATACAAATTATGAGTTTGTAATTAAGATAGAAATTTCAAAATGCACACTACAGGGACAGTTCAGGTCAACAGAAGGTGATTAGTACACAAAAAAACTTAAAATAAAAATACATGATATAATTTCTTACTAAAAAAAATAATGAAATATTGCAGTTGGTTTTCCTGTACAAAAGAGTTATAAATATATCTACTACAGTCACAACACTCAAGAAGTTCAGGAAATTCAAAAAGGGGGAGAATAGTTAAATATCATAAACCTGTATGAATAATTACTATACCCAATCAATGGGGGGTTATTGACAGTAGATTAGATCAGTTCTGTGGCACCTATACCTGAAAACATTCAAAAGGCGGGGAAATTTATTTTTTTGGCTTGTTGCATTGAGTATTATGAGCAGTTAGATTCTATATAAATTAAACATGAATGAAAAGAGACAAAACATGTTAACACACAAAATTTTAGGAAAAATATATTGATCAACTTGTTGATGATACCAGAAATCGGTTGACAAAAAAAAAGTTGAACTTATTCATCAGACACTGAAGAAAGGCTGAATGAGAAGAGAAGCCTCATTTTATTATACAAAATGAAATACATCTATAAAAATTGTGCTGTGTGCTGTAACAGGTGGAAGAAGAGAAACATAATTTTTGTGTGAAACTTGTTTCAGAAAACCTGGGTTACTGGGATTTGCTTCATAAAATACCATACAGAAAAAACAAAATCAAGTAGTTTAATTTAATATTTTAAATTAAAAACATTTAAAAACTCATATATAATTATAAATATAAGAATAAAATCATTACTATGGAAAATGAATTAATATATTATTCAATGTAAATGATAGTCTTAATTTTGTTTTCTAGACCATGATTTAAATAAAAGTTAACTAGGAATACTGGTGCACAAGTAAAGAGATAGGAAAGGGCTAAAGAAAACTGCAAGGACCCGTGAAACAATTAATTTATTTTAGGCTCTTTTGGAATATTAATTCAAATATTACATAATCTAAATTAAAATAAAGATGATTCTATCTACCTCATCTGAACTTTTGGAATTAATGGTATAAAATTATCATAAAATTATAGACTTATAGAGTACTCTAAAATTAACAGAACAATTAGGGGGCCTAATATGTTTTAATAAGCACAAGTAGGCCTTCAAGGATTTTCACAGAATTTGCAGAATAAAATACCATAACAAGACTGCATACAATTTGATATATAGGCCTACAGATAGATACATACACTGCTACAACTCAAAGAATCCCCCAAAAAAAATTATTTATACCATTAACTCAAAATTGTTTGATCTTTCATACATAATTATCATTTATGAGGAAGCAGAAAAATATTTTAGTGAAATTAATGAATTAATTAAATATTATCAAATCCAACACAGATAGTTACATCTTATAAGTCTAGCCAAATAATTGGATTTACTTACCGATTGTTGGAAAAACTGCATTTGAGTTTTGTCTGTTTTTACATGCTTCACTAGTAAAGCAACAGTCACATGAGTATTTGTTTGGTACCATTCATATTTGATGGGAGGTTCCTAAACATGAAACGTTTAATAATAAATAAAACATAAGATAAGTCCTTCAAAAAAAAAAAAATCAAATTTTCATAGGCAAGTAAATAACTCATTTTTTTTAATTTATAGATTTCTTCAGTACAATAGTCACATTTGTTTTGTACTACGAACCATGATACTACAAACTACAAAGTCCACAGATCACATTTTTAATAACACATTAATAAAAATGAATAAAATGGTGAAAGTCTACAACTATTAAAAAAATAAATAAATAAGATTAATAATATCAAATTTTACCTTGAAAATTGACCCGTAAAAAGACAATTCCAAGAGATTCAAGATGGATCTACACCTTTTTTTATGTATATTTGGGTTAAATCCCTTTTTTTTCATTTTGCCTATATGGTCTCTCTTGACAACTCTTTTTTCTTCCGACCCTGACGCTATGAGAGTATTCAAGGGTTAGGGGATCTTTATTTTAGTTAGGGAATGATGACAGAAGTTTTTCGCTTTTAAAAAATATGTAATTTAAAATATTAAAAATGAAATAGCAATAATCCAGTGAGGTAATTGATCCCATAAGATTTATAAACTACTGTACAAAAATTTCTGATAACTGTACAAAACCGTGGTGAAGTCAAATTATGAATATTCGATGGTGGTAATTCATCAAAAGCATAAAATTCAAATAAAATTTCAATTTTGTATGAGATAGTTAAGTATACAAAACTTGTGCAAAATGATGTGGAAGGCAAATGGTTAAAATTCATTGGCGTAATCCAGCTAGGCCATTAATTTCATATAAGATTTACATTTTTTGTGGAAACGATAACTCCAAAACTGGTGAAGTCAAATAGTGAAAATTCAATGGCGGTAATCGAACTACATGTACCTCTCATCAGTTATAAGTGAACTTGCAAATCCTTATTGCAATTTGTTCAATGCCTAATTAATTGTCTCTTTATTTTTCACACTCTTTATTTTCAGTTTCACAGTGTAACAGTTTCATAAAGTGAAAAACGTGGTAAATATTGTTTTCTTTCTTTTCAAGTTAAGGTTAAGTTTATAATCTTGAAAAGTAATAAATTATTTTGTGGTAATAAATAATTACCTTTAGAAGTATTACAGTTATGAATTTTATAATGCTAATGAAGTAGGGTATATTGATTCTATAGTATAAATGCAGTATGACAATATTAATTTATAACTTACAATCTGGCCTGGAGAAAGAGCTTCAGCTCTGTCATGGCTTGATGATGCGGAATTCGAAATTTCAGATGATGTACTTGCAGTGCAATCTGTCATCTTTTCAAATATCAATCTATAAAAAACATATTTCAAAATTATTAGATGGAAATAAATTTAAATAGAGTTCTACCATACCAATCAAGTAATTTAACTTTTCCTAGAAAATCATCTTACTACCAGCTTTATAAGAAAAGTCTAAAATTCAGACGTATTATGGTATTGGGATGTTGACACAATATGCAAACAGCTGAGGGCTAAATGTTGATCCTGCAGAGATAGCTGCTAGGCAATCATGTCCAGTGTTCATTTGAAAGTCCACCACTAAATCTCTTTCCCATTTCTCCATATTGTACCTTCCTAGAGGCCGTGTGGTATATAGTGGCGCTTGACCTTCATCGGGCAAACAGGTTCCCCGTCACTTTTTAGTGGTGAGGGAAGCGAGTGAGTCAGTGTTCTGCCTTCCTTTTGTCAATGCATTTCTAAACAGTGTATTACGAACAACGTGTAATCAATTATGTGTCGGAATTGGACTTTAATTGGAAAAAACTTGTAACAATAGAAAAACTTAATCAAACAACCTGATATAAGGGACAAAGAATCAATTATCTGAAAGCAATACCAAAACACTCAGAAAAAAAAAAAAAAAAAAAAAAAAAACACTTTCTGCATGCTTTCTGTGGCTTTATTATCTAAAGCATGCAGAAAGGAAAAAAGGATAATTGTTTACACTGACGAAACCAATGCCTACATTTGTCACACAAAACCTAATTCATGGTCTGACAACTCTAAAGCAGACCTTTATAATCTGATATCTAAAGGTCAATATGGCATTATTCTCCATGCAGGAATTGAGAAAGGGTTTGTGTCAAATGCGTTGTTAATTTTCAAATCTGGACAGAAGAGTGGTGATTACCATGAAGCAATGAACTACAAAAACTACAACAAATGGTTAAGAGAGAAATTAATACCTTACCTTCCCCCCAACTCTGTTATAGTAATTGACAATGCATTATACCATAACAAACAATTAAACGCATCACCGAATTCCTACACTAAAAAATGCGACATGATCACCTGGTTCCGAGAAAAAGGCATACTGTACCATGAAAAAATCCTCAAACCATTTTTTAAACTGGGCTTAGTTGCAAACACAGTAAATATATAAATTCATTTTAGGCTTTGTTGGAAGAAAAACCAGCAATATCCATTTCAACCAATCAGAAACATTCTTAAGGTAGGGGTAATAGAGGTGAATACTGTCAAGTCTAGTCTTGATCACTGTAAAGTAGTAATGGGTTTGTTACATTTAAAAAAAAAATGTAATTAGGTAATGTTTTATAGGGACATTAGTGTAAAAAGGAAAGTGTAGAGACCACTTCACCTGAATCACCTTCAAAAGCCAGGAAACATACCCCAAAGCCTGCAAAAAGGGAAAAGAAATGCAGCTAAGAAGTTGAGATTAGTGTGGGTTATGTTCTATTATTATCTAAGTTAAAAACAGTATTTATTTGCACAGATTACAATAGACGTAAATAATATTAATATCATTCTTTTTATTTAATTTACCTACCATTAATATAGCGAGAGAATATTTTACCTGTTAGTCATACCGCATTTATAGGTATATTGCAAATAACTAGAGCAAGATTAGAGTTTGTAAATAAGATATTTGCTGAAACGGGAAATGCTCCTACAGAAAAAATGAGTGGTGATCATAGTTCAAGAAAGTTTGAACAAAAACAAAACAGTACTTGTAGCCTAACGTGTTCTTACTTAATCTTAGAAATGATCGAACTTGTTTTTCCAATTTGGCTATAGTTTCATCCCATAAGAAGAAATGATCAAACTTGTTTTTCCAATATGTGGCCATAGTTTCATCACATAAGAAGCAAGTCATTGATAACCCATGGGAATACTTACAATTAATTGAGCAACATGCTACATTAGTGAATGTTGGAACTGATGAATGTCACATCTATGATTGGAAGAAAGAAGCTAAAGCTGTATTCAAACCTGTCATCTTGTGGCATTTCCTGCCTGTGAATTCTATTTTTTTTTTTTTTGAAAGAGCCAGGTTCACTAAATCTAATGTAGTAGTATGAGGAGAAGAATTTTATTATCATGAGGTTGACTTCTTTTAAACTTATAACAAAAAAAGGTAGCCTAATGATATTGGCAACATATATTCAGACCAAATTAATTCAAATCCACCTAACTTGAGCTATAAAAAAATTGAAGATATGAAAATGTTGTTACAAATACACTTCACTGAAGAATGGTTTCAAAACCCTGCTTTCAAAATCTATAAGGATCTGATTGCAGAATATGTTACAACAGATCATGGGGTTGCTATAGAACTTGAATAAAACATATTTGAAAAATCATGGCAGATTCAACAAAATTTATTGTTTAAACTATGAACTAGTGCCTTTTCACATTAATAATTAATTATGTACATATTGAAATACCACTGGAAGTGTATAATTATATTTATTGGGTTTTTTTACAATTATTTTTTTAATATTTAACTCACACTATCTTGAAATAATAACAAAATCAATTTAACAGTATTTTTCCAAATAAAACAATGTTAAAAAAAAAAATAGACAATTATTAGGCTATAGGCTATATATTGTTTTTTAAATGACATGTTTTCAATATTGAATTTTCATATAAACCAATAACGTTTTGTTTATTTTTTAATAATTTTATTATTTTTAGCAGAGTATGGTACTGAAATTTGTGTTAACTATATAGCAGAGTAGCCTCACTTCAAAATCACTTTTTATGGGTTTTATTCGTCAAATAAATGTTGGAAAAATATTTTATTATCGAAAAAAAGGGGTCGGAAAGATGATTACATAATATAATTACACAAGTTGTTTTTTCGTGAAAAAATTAACTCTCTGTGTTATCTTTCATACTCATGACATTCACTTCAATAAACGTACGGAAGGTTTGGCCAGGTGGTGTTATATATATATATATAGCAACCTGGCCAAACCTTTCGTGACATATAATAATACAGCCCTACATATTTACAGCAAAGAAAACATTATTTATTCTTATGAAGTAAGGTATGTAGAAGAGGATAAAAAAATAAAACAAGGAAAATACGGCGCCACCTTAACCTCCTAAGACCCAGAGGTGAACTAGTTTATAGGCCTAATAGCCAGATGTACTTTTAAAAGTAGGCTACAAATCAACACAAATCATAGAAACAAAAAATAATCATTTTTTCGAAATCATTTCATCATTTATGACGAATTACGAGTGAAATACATTTAAATTCAATAAATTCCTCTTCTACTGAATTTGCAACAGAATTTGACTCTGATTAAGATTTGTCTTGTGTAATTAATTATATTATGTAATCATCTTTCCGACACTTTTTTTGATAATAAAATATTTTTCCAACATTTATTTGACGAATAAAACCCATAAAAATTGATTTTGAAATGAGGCTACTCTGCTATATAATTACCAAATATGTATAAAAAAAATTTTCGTCTCATGTATTAAGTTTCGTCTCAAGGCATGACCTTATTTATTGTCCTATATTATGTTTATTGGTATGCAGCAATAACCTCTACATTAGTAATAATAATTTATCATATTAAACATAACTTTTGTTTATATTTACCTTGTACTATTTGCTAAGCAAAGATTTTTTAAAACTTATACCTACTTAAAAAGCAAAACTAGCAATCTCCAACCAGCCTAAGTACAAAGCTTGCAATATCCACTTTTAACCCTTAACTTACATCATGATTTAAAGTTACGCAATCAACATCATACGTCTGGGAGACACCTATGGGTATTTAAATGAAAAAAGGCATAATTAACGATCAATAAATGTAATAATCAGTAAAATGGCTTTACATACCTATATATACATAGAGTGGACGTAGAATTAGTTCAGAAACATCTTTTCATAATGCCCTTCACCACGCGTCTCGATAAAAACCATAGATAAAAACTATAAAATAAAGTCACGTAAACAACAACATACGTCTCACAGACAGAAAGTCATCAAAAAATATAAATAGTGCAGCCAAGGGGCGAGAAAAAAAACTGGCAATTTTTACCCAAAAAAAGACCAACGTCCGAATGGCAGCTAGATGGCCGGACAAAAACAATAGGCCAGGGGGAGGGGAAATACGCCGATTTTTATTTTCGCGCCCGTCTTCAAGACGTATGATGTTAGTTAAGGGTTAAGAAGCAAATACAGCTATTTCCAAATATAGGCCTATATTTTACATTATTATGTGAAGTGTAAACCCTACAAATTAGAAATTTATTTAATTGGTTCTGACTTTACTAAGCATTCATATAGGCTATTACAAATAACAACATTCAACGAAATTATACATAAGAATTTTTCACAATTACCTCATATTGAACTCAAACTTCACATATAAATCCACTTTATCCAATTCCATGACCTTTCAAATAATTAGTAATAAAATAACTATTTTCAATGTCTACAAACTGTAGCACATACCCTAACCAACACACTCAACAAAATAAATATAACAATGGCCTACAAAATAAAAAAACAATATAAATAGACTACGTTCCAATATCACAAGACTGTAATTTTTTTTCACACAATATAATGTTTAAATTTGAGAACAAACAACTTGAAAAATCAAATCGACATGGATAGACTATGTCAAATTTATTGATGTTTGTCTAGAATACAGTACTCCATTGGGTAAAAGTTTAGAACACATCACTTCTATTTAAAGAAACATTTTTTTATAGATTCATTAACTTAAAACTTATGGAAATAATAAAACAATTATTTAATTCCACAAAAGAGCTTTATTGAGCGACATATGTTTTACCGTTAGCTATTTTCAAGCTACTAAATTGAAAACAAAAAACGTCTAAACAACTAAAATTGAAAGAGAAAGAGAAGGTAAAGTAGGAAAGGTTGAAAAATAATTGGTAGGTCTACATTTTTCCCATTAATATGGAATTCCATCAAGCACCAACTGTTAACACATTAAATTTTATTCAAAACTAGTCTTAAAAAGGTAAAATAATATTTTAACACACTAGGGCCTATTCCAAATATATATAGCCACGGTAAAAAATCGCATACAAACCTATTTTAATGCATAATTCACTTAATGAACCTTAACCTAGAAAAGTTAAAATTATGTTTTTATCCTTGAAAAAGTTAACTCAGCAGTGAAAACTTATTTTATTATTAATAAATAAGGTATGTAGAACATGATTTTTAAAAAATCGCCAAAAACACTAGTTGCAGTTACAGTAAACAATTACCCTTGATACATGCCTTCAGACAAAAAAAAATATGATCTAATTGTTTGAATACAAGGTAATTAATTAACAATTTCATACTTTTTCATAACAAAATCCGATGATAATGTACATACAATAGATATTCATTTCCACATTAAAATATTACAATACAATTTCAAGATAAGGTATGTAGTTAAAGTATTAGGCTACACTATTTATTTCAATAATTTATGTATCGACTAATTAACTAACTCTATACCGTCTTCAAATGTATACAATAGGGCTACCTGAAAGTTTACATAGACAACAATTTCTACTCTGTAAGATACAGAAGTGAAAACAACAGATATTAAACATACCTAAACATAAAAAACCTTGTGTTCAATCTCAAATATTTAAATGTGTGTATGAAATTAGTTTTGTTGAAAACAAAATTAAGTAATAATTATTGTAACCTTAAACTATACAACAAAATAATAATTTTAATATTCTATTACATAAGAAATCATTAGAAATACATACAAAAAACTGATGTGTGAAAACTTACTTTTATGTTACAGTTCACCAATCACGTTTAAAGGTTAACAAAAGAATCATAAAAAAATATCTTGCCAGCCAAAACTTTTCAAAATTTAATAATTGACAAAAATGATATTTATTAGCACGCATAGATTAAGCTTGAGCAAGGCTGACTCTATTACAACAGTACAACATCAAGATACAAATTGTACATTCAGTCTAGTCAAGTTTTACATCCATTTGAGTCTAGTACAACCAATGCAGAACACTATAGACCAGAGACACATGTAGTTCTTAAGTATATTATAAATCAAATAGTTTCATTTATATAAATTACACACAAAAACATAATTATATTTAATTATAATATATTATGATAAAAATAAAGAAATAATCAAGTACAAAGGGCGGAAATGAGAGTGGACTCAACCGGAAACATTTTTGCACTCGAATAAAAAGAACTATAGGCCAACTATAAGAGCATTGTGAACAAACTAAACGTTTTTACAAATGAAAATCTTATTCAATAATAAAAAACATTGAAATTTTGCATGTAGATATCAAACAATTATACCTACCTCGTGCTAACATTTGAAATAGCTAAAAAAACATATTTTTTTTAGAGTTGACTTAAATTAATAAAAGTTGATAGCATGAGACAAATAAGGCATATTGTGGGCGAACTAAGTGTTTTTACGTTTTGACGTTTAGCATATAGATAGCAAACATTTATACCTACCTAGGGTTAAAATTTAAAAAGTGGACAAAAAACAATTTTTTTAAAGTCGTTTTAAATTTGATATTATCTGACAGAAATACAGATAGTGCCAAATCTGTATTAAAATATATTGGTATTAAAAGGGCTTCAAAATCATTTCAACCGTTTAAATATCCAGTGCTCAATGACATCTATCCTGCTCTATTGGCGGAAGGTGGAGATCTGATTATCCCAAAGCTGCTACACCGTTTTAGGTTGAGATTAGCGACTTGAGCAATTCCAATTTCCTGGAACAATTTCAAATTTAGCGTTTATTCCCAAACTGGGAAGACGAAGTGGTATAGGCCTATCGACCGATAAGAGTTACATTTTTCATCTTAAAAAGGCTACCTGCTCTTAGTTTACACTATAACTATCAAAGGCTCATTTTTAGTAAATATTGGCTAGCAATTACGAGGAAATCTAGATGAATCTAGATATTCCTAGACATTTTTCCATGTAGTCTTGTGTTATATTCTATTCTTTCATCTTTCCTATCAGGTCTCTCTTGGCCATCTAATGTTTTCTTCGGACACTAACGTTATTAGAGCATTCAAAAGCTAGGGATGTTTATTTTATGTTTTTTTCTTCTTTTTTATATAAGGTGATAATGGCTCAGTCGTTTTTCCCATGTAAACAACAAGAAAAAAAGAATTTATATTGTAATATCCAGAGTGTACTTTACATTGAATGTGGACTACACAGGTTGGAATTTTGTCACTAAATTAAGTTGTATCATAAGTATTCATGGTGCTGGGCAAAGTCTTTTAGCGATGAGGCGAATAAAGGCTTAGTAAAGCCAAAAAAGAAAAAAGTTGTGTCGGTCAAACCAAGGGCGAGTCTACTATAGGCTACTATACTCGCACACCGAGGATACTCGCTATGACTCGCACATTACCTCCTCCTTGTTCCTAGTTACAAGAATTATGACCGAGTATTTTAATTCGAAACCGAGGATTTTAATACTCGGACTCTTCCGAGGATTTTGATACTCGGAATCACCGAGTATTTTAATTCGAACTCGCACATCACTAATATCGAGAAATTTCGGATGGAAACAGTAGGAAGGCACAACATTTAATATCCAGTGATATAATTATCCTCCTTACTCTGAATATAAATTCCCACGTAACTACTATTTATTAATTTTAATATGAAGAAGGAGTGTTCTAGCTAGAAGTCATGTCAGATTTCACTTTTCCGGGTGTAGGAAATTTCACTAAACATATTTTATACTAGGAATCCGAAAAAGAATGCCGGGATTTCGATAACGAAATCGTTTAGTTATCTTGAATAGTCCCCAAGCAACGGCCGTTCGAAATCCCGACATTCTTTTTCGGAGACTGTATTTATATTTTAACTAAGGGTCCACCCCAAATCACAGATACTGTTATAATGAATAATCAAAGCATTTCGAATTGCAGCTGTTAAAAATATTACCTGCTCTTTAGTCTATATACTATATAGTACAGTACAGACTGTACATGAAAATACAAGATTTTAATTTTGTTGTTGGCGATTTATAATATAAATTTAGGAGTTTAGGACTATTTTGAGGCATTTTGAGCCATATGATTTACTGTGGCTATTTATAAAAGCCGAAAGTATTCTCTCCCATTTTTCATAGTATTTTTAAAAATTTTGAATGGGTCATAAGTGGATAATTAAACTTTATGGATGTACAGTACGAATGTGATGTAAATAACGAAAGAAACTAGTACAGGTAAATATATAATTTGTTGTCATTCCGGTCAAAATAGATTCTAGGAAATCGTAACAACGGCTACAAGATATTTTTGTTAATATGGAGAGAAGTTGTCCGATAGATATTAGTGGCAAATCTTGGCAATTCCTCTTCAAAATAGCGTTTTGTCCTTTATTTCGATACTTATTAAAGACGCTTTCCACTTTTTATGTTTCATGATTCATTATTTTTGTCTGAAATGATTGTATTATGGAATTTTGAGGTTATTTCGACAAATATTTCATCAATTTTAAGTAAAATCTATGAATGATTTTTATTCTGCACAAATAGTTCTGTTTTAAGAACTGTCAAACTATTAAGAACTGTCAAAATAGATATCATTTAGTATCAATGATTTCGTATATCATTACCTAACCACACAGTTAAAGAACTACAGGTCAATTCATTATATATGTATACACACCTTACTTGACCTATAGTTCTTTTACTTGGTCTGGGTTTCTGAGACCTAGTCATCCTGAATCTTATATCATAGAAGCATAGGATATATCAACCTATAGAAGTTAATGAATTGTGCATGAGCCCCATGAGTGAATTCAATATGGCTATATGATTGAATATTTTAAGAATTTGTCAATTACATACATTGTTCAGTAAATAATGAATTGTGAGAGTTAAAGAACCACTTGTATTGTAAATGAGTATCTACTTGATAGAAAATACGTTAATTTGAAGCAGAATTACCGAGATTTCGCAATTAAATTGATCAGACAACTTTTCTCCATATTTTCCGATTTTTTGACTATTGAAATATTTGATACAAGGGTTCATTAAAAACATTTTAGAACATTTCAACTGATGCAATGATAAAAGGGTATTAATATGTAGTGTTGCTACAATTTACTAGCGAAATTTATGTAATTCATATTCTACCTACCTCTTTTTGCAACAATTAGAGCATCCCTTATTACACATTTCACTTTTGAATTGCCGAAATCCATTATTTTTGTCGAAAACAAGCTATTTAAAAGGATGATATTCTGGGCTTTTGAGGTTAGTTTTGCTGTTTACGTTACTATGTATGACAACTCGTGAATCTATTGAAAATCTCATCCCTCGATATTAATGTTAATCCGTGTAAATAGGTCTGTTTAGAGAACTGTCAAACTATCTAACCAGACCTAGTTAAAGAACTACAGGTCTAGGAAAGTCAATATATATATATATATTTATTTATTTATTTATTTATTTACCTTACTAGACCTATAGTTCCTTCACTAGGTGTGGCAAGGTATATATATATATATATATATATATATATATATATAGCGAAGTAATATTGGTATATATGTAGTTGCGATTTAATATTGAAAATTAAGCAAATCGTGTTGTACATACCTCCTATTGTGAACATTAGATCAACCTTACAATATTTAAACCCGTTTTAATTACAAAAATCGATTATTTCTATAAAAAATAAGCAGTTAAAAATTGTGAATTCTTTTCTGTATGATATAAAAGCAACTTAAAATGTATGACAACATTAGTGAATCTATTAAATCTATAGATGTGGCTAAAAGAACAGAACTACTATTTCGGAACAGTTCTTTGACCGGAATGTTGTTTAAACTAACGTTCCGCAGATGAAAGCCATGTTCATTCCTGCACGCAATACTCACTGGCTACGCCCCTTGTTTTATGACTCAAAATCGTAACTCATAACCAACAATAAAGGCCAGGCAGGCTAGGTTTCCCTTCTTATCTTTTTATCGTATTTAACAATATATATTATTCCTTGTACCCCTCTAAAACACATTGTATATTTTGTGTTCAGTAGTTGCATGTTTCATCGTCTTTAGACTTTAGTCTTTATTTGGACATTTGGTGAAAGTAAATCTCTCTTCGCTCGATGAGACCTAGTAAAGGAACTACAGGTCTGGGAAGGTCATTATACAACGACATACTATTATCGGTAATCTAACACGGCCAGGAATTTGCACTTTTTTAACAAATTATTTTAGACAGAAATAATGGATTTTGGCCATTTAAACGGGTTTACAGATTGTAAGGATGATCTAATGGTCACAATAGGAGGTATGTACAACACGATTTGCTTAATTTTCAATGTTAATATGTAACGACATGTGTTTTGCATATTTACCTTAATATTAACCTGTGAAATGTATTGTAATGCACATGTGCCTAATCTATACACTATGCACTATGCATAATCTATGAAACCTAGACGCATACTGCGATTGCGTACTTGAGAATGTCATCTCTTGAATATTGCTTATATTTAACTGAAATAATGTATTGTAAAACATAAAAAGTGTACAACGTAATAAAGGATGATCTAATTGTTCCAACAGAAGGAATGTAGAACACAAATTCCATCAATTTTGCTAGTAAATAGCAACGCGTACTTTATAATTCATGCTAACTTAACAGTATATATTATAAATAACTTCTATGCAGTATTACAGTATTTTCTCATATTATGAACGATCGATTTGTATCATAATATGCTATGACATAGTTTTTGTTGTGGATGGAGATTAAGCACACAGTATAATAAATTGCAATTGTTACTTTTAAAAAAGAGATAGTTTATCGTGTTGTGAATTAAATTACAATCAAGATTTACCCACTAATTATAAATGTGTTTATCTTTTAGTGCATCTACTGATATAAATTACAGCAACATTGTTGGTGTTTGGAATCAAAGGGGGTTGACTCTAATACATATAAAATATCTCTAGTAAGCTATTGATTCTCATACATATAAAATCTCTCAAGTAAATTATCAATATGTAATACCAAACTAATTTAGTAGTTAGATATTCTAAATTTCCGATCCAGAGCTAACCCAATGATTATTACAGAATAGAGACTTTATAATGGAATTACAAAAATTTACTAGTGTCGAATTCCTGTGATTCTATGTCATGATCCCTTGTAGTGAATTCTCTTCAGCAAACCATCTAATCCCATGACAGTACCCTGGTTTCATTCTCCCGTCCGGCAAATTCTCCATTTGGTCCAGTCTCTCCTTTCCTCAACAGACCCCTTTCCTCTCCACTAGGTGATTATATACTTGTTTGTAACATGTTGGAACGTTGCAAGCCAAGCAAAAACCTAACTTTTTTTACTGTAGCAATTAACGTTTATACTCTGATATCTATCGAATTAACTTAGACTATTTATCTATTACATTCTAACTTAACTACTTTCAAGATTTTAATCTTAAATCCTAACAACACCATTCCTTTATAAATTGGCGTCTCGACATTTGATCATGCCTTTTAAGTTGGTGTCTAAAATAAAGGGTAATCCCTCTTAGGTGTCTTAATGTTCATAATATTTTATATTATGTTCCCGAAACGTTTTATTCTTGTTCCCGAAACTTCGTGTTTTGATTTTGAACACACAAATGATGGCAAATGTCCGAATAATGTATAATAATAAAATTGAACTTCCATCATTAACAAATAACTTCAAACAGAGAATGTATTATATCTGTCTTGGTTAATGTAATGTGTATGCTGTTTATTATTGGACACTTGTATTTGGCACCGGTTGTGCTCCAAACTTCAAACTCGAAGCCGTTCAAAACGGAATGTCAACCATATCAATGTTCAACATCCAACACTCATGCTTTTTACAGTTAAATTAAGCCAACCCGTTATCCAGTTAGGATGTGTGTAGCAACTCATTTTTACAATTCACTCTGTGTCGTAATCTATTGTTTCTTCATATGTTTCATTACATTTTTGTTAAGTGGTTAATCAACGCGAACATTCACAATAGTCTGGAAACTTCATCAATACAATGTGATTCATTCGTAGAACAATCCTATCGTTAATTATTTTGATTTCAACAGCTTTATCCTACGCACATGTTCCATACTTTCTTGTGGAAATGTGCACCCTCAAATGTTACTGAGTTATCCAATTGTCATGTATTACTATTATTCAGAGGTATAAATAATTACTTGCTTAAGTGAACATTATATAAACAATTTGAATCTACATCGTATAAAGAACTAACTATTTTATGTGTGAATCAGCTAGCTGAACCGCGAGTGGAGTCTTTTTGCTCCGTTACATACTGTATAGTGTATAGACATCAAGAACAGGTACTGTGGGTTTAATAGTAAGGTCAATATTATACTTCTAATTTTGGTAATAATGACAATAACTTTCAATTGCTTCATTGTATTTAGACAATTATTAGTTAACACGTTTGCTGCTGACCTGATATTCTGTAAATTTGGTGTGTGTGTGTGTGTGTTGAATTTTTTTTGTTGCTAAATTAGTTTTAATATTTATAATATAGGGTTAAATAATGTTTTTACATTTGTTTGTAGTTAATTATTGTAAAAAAACCTGTTACGCCTAATGGCGACATTAGCGCAAAGCATCACGATAATATCGCGAATGTTGATGACACCGATAGGCATTCTTGTGTATTTCACAAGTTTTATCATATCCATGAAAATAAAACTAGTCTAATAGCATCATTTTTTTAATCAATTGTATATTTGTTAAACAAAATGGAAGAATTTAATAATCCCATTTGTAATATATGAACAAATACCTTTTTATACTAGCGGATGGTTTTGCGTTCGCATGGATAATAACTGAGTAACTGATCCTATCTGTCGATACCTTTCATAAATTCATTATAACGAATAATAAGGCAAGGGTTTTTGTTTTACCTCTCCCCTTTTGTTTTCCACTTGACTCATCTCATTTCCAAATTGATTGGAAATATAAAGAACTGGTCTAGTGTCTTGCCATTTACCAACCATTATGGCTTCATGGTACAGAGCAGCTGTTTCTCCTTTTTCAACTTCAGCTTTACAAGTTCCTTACGGTTTTCTTTTCTTTAAACATTTAATGTGCCTGTTACATAGGTTTCTGCATCAACAAAGTGCTTTGCCAGACCTACACTATTATAAAAATTGTCAACAAACAACGAATGACCTTTGTTGAGTCTTTCCTGAAGTAAATGCATGACCACTTTTTCAGTGTGGTCTACACCTGAAATTTCATCGCTCCTGCATAAATATTAACATTTTAGGATTAGCCCATTAGGCTCTGTTAGAGTGTAGAGCTTGATGCCGTATTTGTGGGGTTTATGTTTGATGAACTGTCTAAACACCAGACGATTTTCATATGAACAACCAGATTTATGATTACTCATTTTAACATATTTAATAAATCAAAAGAACAACAAAAGATGGTTGTTAATTTCTTTTTAACAACAAAAGAAAAGTGTAAGATATACATACTATGAAACAATGGTGACTGAACCCTTAACGTAAAAATAGCAGCAAAGCTATGCACGCCAAGAACGCCCATAGGCGTCACCCGCACCCAATGTGTTAATCTATGGTCCTCCAGCAATCATTTCTATGTTTCCTTGGTCTTTCCAGCAATAATGAATTCTTCACTACTCTAGGACTCCATAAAAGTTTAGTACTTAACATCCGGGCTAGATCTATATAGTTTCTATATTAAGAACCCACGCTATAAATTACCTTTATCAACATTTGCTGTAAATACGCCATTCTTGTGTGAATGTTCAAGACCTTCAAAAATGTTCAAGTGTTTAGTTCAAGACTTTCTAAAAAGTATACTATTAGTTTATAGCGCACATTCTATCCACATACAATGAACTTGAACTGTACAGCACTAACTGCGCTATTGTTGACAACCACAAAACAGCTTGAAACGTGACCACACTTTGTGGGGAACTTTTTACCTTTTTAATTATTAATTTTAAACTACTGATGTTATTGTTATTTTTATCATGCCCAACGATTTTTACCCTGGGTGCTTACCTCATTTTTAACATTTCCATTTCCACTTTAAATTCATCCACTTTTCCTCACATTTTTCCAGCCTTTCCATCACCACATTTGCACTTGAGAGAACTAATTCTTTTAAATTTTCTGATAATTTTTCCAATTCTTCTTTCTGTCAGTTATTTCCTGTTCATTTTCCCTATTTCTCTCTATTCTTTCCTCTAATCTTCTTAATTTTTCTTCTTCCTCTTTCCTACTTCTTCTTTCCTCTTTTTACTTTTTCTCATGCTTTTTCTCTAGGAATCTTTTCTCTTTTACCTCTTCTTTTTCTTGGCCATGCTTACCTTCCATTTCCAACAGATGCTATTCTAGCTTCCAAGCTTTTTAAATAATTAATTGTTTGAACCATTTTTCAGAACCTCCTTCTGTAGTTCCTGATGATTCAGGTTTCTGTTTCCCCGGAAATTTTGGATTTGAATCTTTTGTTGGGGCTGTAGTTAAATTTAAATTTTTTAAGAATTTCTTTATATGATCTTAAACTAAATATTGTTGTCACCGATTCAAACTTAATACTAAACAAATATAATACTATATTCTGCAAAATCTTGTTCGTTTGGAACACAAAACAAATTTTGTCTGAAAAATTTGAACTTCCAAAATGTTTCAAATTTGGGTTTGTTATGTGCTCAAAAGTTGGATGCCACTTGAATCGTTACCACACTTTGTGGGAATTTTTTAATTTTTTGTTATTAATTAAAAATTACTGACGTTAGCTTTATCGTGCCCTACGATGCTTCGTGAATTGAAATTTTACTTTCCTCAACCTTCTTTTTACTCTTTTCACCTAAGTCTCAGCACAGTAATGAATCAAGAATAAATATTCAGTTATTTTTGTAAAATATCTATTTTCAGTGTTTTATTTAAAATTGCTCTTTCAATTTTATTAATTATTTCTAAGGTAATGAGTTTAACTACCTCTTTTATTTTTTATTTATGGAGACTCACTCTCAGAGAATGTCATTTTGAAACAGTATTTGCAGAATCTTTCTGTACTATCTAATATATATTTAAAACTATCCTGAAAACAAAATAGGATATCATAAAACTGTTTTTGAAGTTAAACTTTCCAATTGTAGATAACTTACATGTCTTGGAGTATTTAAGAAGACCTTCCTCGGTGGTGGTGGTGGTGAATCAACTGTTTCCTAGCTGGTGGTCCTGAAGCAATAGTTTCAAACTCTAGATATCTCCTCAGAGTTTAGAATGTGTGGCACTGCTACCAATTTCTGTCAGAAATTTCCCTTTGGTATTTTTCTGTTTTATTCTGGTATAGTTTGCAAAGTTTTTCTTTTAACAGTTATAGTATTAACCCTTTGACACTTTTAATTCCTTGTCATTCTTTTGTTTGGTGATAACTCATTTTTCATTAATTAACATTTTTCATTCTGAAGTAATGCAGTTGTAACCTTGTATTTGGCTCCTCCCCTTGGTATGAACCTTCCTCTACATTGGAGGGGTAGTTCTATTTGTCTGTACCTGTCTTAGTGAATTTTACTACTTATTTTCTTCAACTTTCCATATCTTTTGATTGGTTCAAGATTTCAGATAGGTGAAAGTACCATCTTTTCATAATGACTTTTAGATTCCATGTAAACTTGAATTAAAGTTCTAGGGCTAAATAAATTTCACAGTTATTCATGTTTAAGGATTTTCGTATTTTTCTCTTAACCATCTTTTGATCCTTTTAGAATTTTTTCCTTTTTCTTTAATTCTTGTTGCCTAAGTGTTGAAAGGAAAGAATCTTTTTAGTTTTTTTGTGTAGTCATTTTCTTAGCAAAGTTATTCGTTTTCAAGGTTTACTGATTTTTTCCTTAACTTTGGTAATTAACCCCCCCCCCCTAATTAATATATACCTGTTTTTTTTGTTTTTTTTTCAAAATATACATATACATTAGCTTAACCTATTACCATAAAAGAAATTTATATTTGAGCGGTATTGGACAAATGAACCCGTCTCAAGCTTACAGTTGAATTCTGTCTTTTATAACAGTAACAAGTGCTCTAACCTCAATTATAATTTCATGGACACCTGTCAAATATTATAAATATTGTCTGTTAATTTCACTTAATCTCAAAATGAGTTTGTATTGTTTTGGTTCATGTATTCTTTATAATTTCAAATAATTATTGTGTATGCATTAATTAATTTACTCTATATTGTTCTTTTGAAAGTTTTTTTTTTAAAAAAAGAGAAGTGTTTTCCTTTTTCTTTTAAAACATGACAAGCTGTTGGCATGAAAACTCAACTTTCTAAAATATTATTACAAAAGCAAACTATTTTTGAATCTGCAGCTGACACTCATACTACAATACAAACAATAAAAACAAATAAAACTGCATTATTTGAAGATACAAAAAAAACAAAAAAAAACGCTTAGTTGCTTTTGATAAGTTATTTGAACAAGTCAGTAGAAGATGTGAAAGGATTTATCTAGACTGAAACTCTCAAAATTCAAGATGAGTTTCAGATTTAATAGTGTAAGCATGGGACATCTCCAACCAATCTGTAGTCGGTAATTGAAATAATTATTAATTGATACAAAAGGTTAAATTTGGAAATAAAGAGACAATTGTTTAAAAAACATTAAGTTGAGAATTTTTAAATATGGTAAAAGGATAAAGGTGTTTTTGTAATGATGAATAAAAAGTGATTTTTAATAAATGTGTTGTATTGGGAAAAATGGCTTTTGTAGGGAACAAAAACCTAATGTCACATGATATGCCATAAAAGAACATGATCCTGATAGATTGGATTTGTGATTTGATTGGTTCAAAATGTAAAATTCAAACAAACTTAGAGAGCGGGAGTTGCATAGACGTGAACTGGATGCAACTCTGCCTGGAACGGAATTTTAGTGACTCTTCATGAAGGTGGCGATGTAGTCAGACGTATAAGATAGTTCTCCTCAAAGTGAGGTTTTATTTTTGAATGTTAAAAGAAGAAGTGAGTGTGAGTTGATTTGAATACAGAAAGGTATTTAGTGAATCTATGCAAGTAACAAGTTTTGAAAATAAAAAATGATAGTAAAATAAATAAATAAATAAAAATACGGATGAAATACATCATAAGTACTTTATGCAGTTACTAATATAACCAAACTTCATACAAAAATAGGACAAGGAAAGATTAATAGATTTTAAGGTGAACAAACATTAGAATTAAGAATTTTGTTTTAGGTGTAAGTTGTTTAAATTAATAATATAGATTTCATTTTATATTTAATACAATTTTATGTATTTAACTAAATTTAACAAGTTTCTAAAAATTATTGAAAAGCACCTATTCAGCTAATCACTTAATAATCACAATATTTAGATTTTTTAGAATATATATATATATATATATATATATATATATAAACAGAACATTTTGTAAAAATAATTTTTTTGTAATCAATGGAAGATTAAATGGATAATTTGACACAAAAATTGTAATTTAATATTTTTTAAATTTGTACTGTGTTCATTTAAAAAAGTGAGTCCTACGTTTTTAAATAGTTTTTAATAAGAATAAAATGCCAACAATTTGGTTATGCATTATTTTTGTGTACCCTGTATTTTTGTTTATTGCTTTTCAAAGACAAGAAATTTAGTTTTTACACTTTTATACTTTCTGCTAGAGGGAAAGCAGTAAATGTATGAACAATAATTTTTTAATGTTTTATCTATGTAACATAGTAGGGTAGATTACTATTTAATTGCTGTTGAAAATCTCTCATGTAGGTTGAAAGAAAACCTCAAATCGGATTTGTATTTTAAGCAATATTTGTTTTATGATGGGTCAATATAGTATGAGCAAGGAAAATATGATATAGTTAGTTAATAATTTATGATAATGCAGTGAGCAGAGAATCATACAATGAACGCATAATCAATATGGATTGACTGGCACTAGCTCGCTAAGTGTAACCAAGATGTCTTATAACATTAACTTTAATTTTGCAGACATGTCTACTTTTGGAGGACGTTTTGATGAACCTAGTTTGGATTGGATCTCTGTAGATAATTTTACTGGGATCAAAAATCTTAGTTCCGATGCCTTTTTTTTATCGCATCTTCATACTGGTAAGTTTAACAATTTTGATTATCTTTGACAGTTTATAAATAAATGTTGAGCTTGACTTGTGTTATAGCTATAGTTATTGTAGCTCATATATCATTGAGGATGGTAACTTTGACATTGAAACGGGTTTGATTAGGTAGACGTAATTTTTTTGAGAACTTGTGTTCGAGTTTTAATCTATATTTAAGAGTTTATTAATTAATGTAATGTAGATGGAGAACTGATCCACTATTAAGCCTATACTTTAAAAAACTTATAACAGATGTTAAATGAGACATCCCCACCCATATTGGATCTTATTGATCTAAAAAATATGTAGTATAATAATAATAATAATAATATTTTTATTCTTCCATAAATAATTATCATAAATATAATTTATACACAAAAGTTTAAAAATATATAACATTAAAAATAAACAGAAACTTCTAAAAAATAAATACTATAATATTAACATAAAAATATAAACTCCATAATATAACCTACTGCAATGCTCCAATTATTATTTGCAAACGATCCAATTATTATATATATATATATATATATATATATATATATATATATAAACAAAAACAATAGAAATTTATAAAGATAATGAAAGGAACTAATTATTCCGTATTACTGATCCAAAATTTCAACAAGAAAACAAATCTAATAAAATCAAATGAAATGCAACAACAACATGCCAGAGAAAAATACATTATTAAGCACAAGTTATACAGACCATAAAAACACACATAAATCAATATACACTCACACACATTCACATACTTACATAATTTATTATTCAAACTGACACAAATGCTACCAAAAAAAAATATATTTAAAAAAAAAAATAATAATAAAGTGATAGCAAGAACGAGGGTAAATACCAAGACTCTTATTATTTCAGTAGAAGATCGTTTATAGTTCGAAAAGAGGGAATAAAGATTTTCATTTACAACACATAATATTTTCTTCTGTGATATAATCACTCATTTAAGAAATGGTGCATAAGCAACGTCCTAAAAATGATTTTGTATTACAAACAGGTGTGGACTAAAACAAAATAACTCTCAGGGGCTCAACTTTAGTGAGTAGATCTTATCATTACCGAGGGACATAGCTGGATATATATTTTTTCATGTACTCTTGAGTTTGATTCATCTCTTTTACATTTCCTCATCATGTCTCTCTTGACTAACTTTTTTTCTTTTTTTTTCTGACCTTGGCGGTATTAGAGTATTTGATGGCTAGTGGTCTTTATTTTATATTATTTTCTTCATTTCTTTTTTATAAGAAGATAATGATCAGAAGGATTTTTGGCTTTAAATAACAACAAAAAATAATAAAGCAAAATATACTGATCTTGGTACTGATTTCAGGCTCAAATACCTTAATAAGTAAATAATTTCTCTAGACAAGTAACAAGGAAGATTTTAATTTCCTGATGTGACATTTTCAACTCAATCGTTGATTGACAGTAATGCCTAGATATTTCAAATTATTTACTTGTTATATTTTGATGCAATTTGTAAGTAACACCCAGCCCTTGTGTTTGGTGAATACAGTTGCTGCATTTATAATGAATTGATTTAACAAAATGTCTTTCATATTTTAAAATGTACAAAATATTCTTTATATGTTTATACTCAGTTTTAAAATGTACAAAGTATTCTTAATTTTTGTACTCAGTGTTAAACCATTTAGTTTTAGCTAATATTTGAATTTATCCAAATCATTTTGCAAGTACAGTTTTAATTCTTTTAACTTTTGAGTTGTACAATTTAAAACAATAATATCGGCAAAAGTAATTAGGCCTCCATTGAACAAACCTCGATATGTCATTGATATAGATTAAAAGTAAAACATGTCTTAGTACAGATCCTTGTGAGATTACACATCTAACTATACCTAGGGAATTAAGAACATTAGTTCTAAGAGATAAGGTCCACCACAAAATCTCCACAGCAACAGAATGTCCATCACAAAATTTTTACTCATGATAAGGTCCACAAAAGTTTGTCCACTTATGAAAATGTTTACTATACCAAAAGGTCCACCAATAAAGTACTTTTACAATAATTGGCAACAATAACAAAATGTCCACTTCTGAAACTATGGAAACATAGTGATTTTGTATTTAGTTGTAAATTCTTATATTATATCATGGCTGAAATTATTTATAGTGGAAACAGAAAGCCTATGTTTTTGTATCAAAAAAATGTATACCATTTACATTTGGCCGAAGAAGATTAGTCCCAAGGTTCCCACTTGAAATTTAGAATGTTTACAGTCTAGTTATAAATAGCAGACAGTGAACAAACATTGTAGTCAAGAGATTCCACTCACAAAGAATGGTATTGAAGCACCTTTCTTTGTAATACTTGACCAAGTAATATGTAATTACTTGACTATTCCTTGAACATTTGTAACAACTCCTGGCTGAAACCGAATTTTGGCAGGGTATACAAACATAAGACAGCCACTTGGACAGACGTATCGTATAAATCAGGAACGTATATTAAATATTGTAAGAAATTATCAAACTTACAAAGATACAGATGACCTACCGAAACACCAAAGAGCGATTTCATACCATTTGAAACTACGTTGTGATCCAGATGCTGAAAATGAAGTGCAACAAAATGAGTTACTGGACATAATATTTAAACAAATTTATTTTAATAAATTAATAATTGTAATTATTTCCACTGTACTATTATGGTACTGTGGACATTTTACTGCTAAGAAGAATATATTTATGAACATGTTTCCTGATGGACCTTACAAAATAATGGACATTATACAACAGTGGTGGACATTTTAGTTTGGTTGACCTTTTTGGGTTGATAGGCCATTTGGTGGTGAAACATGTCTCTTATAATCAGAACATCAGTCACTATAATATAGTGAACACTGTCAGTCCAAGTAGTTGGCAAAGCAGCTAAGCGCTAAATATACCTGCATTACATATTTTTTTCAAGCATATGTTGTATTCTACAGTGTCAAAAGCTTTAGTTAAATCGACAAATAAGCTAGTAGCTGTCCTAACCAGTAACCTGCTCAGTTACTTTGGAGATAAATACGTTTTGTTTCCGTAGGGTTTGGATTTGTGTATGGGTATATTAGAAAGATAATGTGATGATATTAAGTAAAGTTGTGTTTCAATTTCAATAAAATGAAGTAGAAACTTAATTTCATAGAATAGAAAAAGACAGATATCACAACATATGTCTTATATTTTTCAGATCATATGAGAGGGCTTAACAGTATCTTCTTCGACAACTTGACCAAGACGAATAAATTTTTGTATTGTTCAAAAGTAACAGAAACATTCATAAGAAAGAAAAGAAAAGAGTGTTTTTCTAATAAAAACATTATTTCTCTTGGAGAGAATTCACCATCTCTGGTCAAAGTACCCAACAGAGCTCCAGTTCAAGTAACATTAGTCTCAGCGGGTCATTGCCCTGGATCTGTTATGTAAGTTTATATAACCTTTCGCTTTATTCAACTGTAAAGAGCTGGGTTTATGGAAACTTCAATCACTAAATGTTTGAAAACACTTTTTTTTTCACAAAAACTACTTGTGTGCTATACAATTACAAGACAATGTTTATTCTTTATTATTTTTATTTTTTTAACAAATACAATATTCACAACAGTAGTGACTATAGTGGCTGTACATAAAATGTGCTTATATAAGATATTAAATTTAAATTTAATAATAAGAAATTAAAATAACACAGTTACAATAAAGATATCTCACTCACACCTGAAACAAACACCCCCACAACACAAGTCACACCCATACAATAATTTACAGCCACTCAATCGATTTATACCAAAAACCTTCTTCTTCTTCTTCTTCTTCTTCTTCTTCTTCTTCTTCTTCTTCTTCTTCTTCTTCTTCTTCTTCGTCCAGGAAAGTCCCTTCGTCCTTGCTTCTCTCCATCCAGACCCCTGCAGACCAGTAGATGATATCAAAAACCTTATATTATAAAACAGATACTGCCATCAATAAAACAAAAACATAATACACACATGTTTCAATGACTAAGTCATCACCCTCAGTTGTTACATGCACACAAACCCAAAAAAAGTTTCATACAGGTAACAACCAAACAACCATGTTACATGGACATACATAGGTAGGTTTTATAAAGTTATATAACAGATAAAGGGAAATTGCATTTAAATGTAGAGACATGAAGTAAACATTGAAAAGAATTTATACGAAAATCAACTATAACCTGATTTGTTTTGTTGTTATCCTCGTTAAACTTTGACCTTTCCAATCACAGTTCCATGTCAGTTGGGTTTGTGTACATATAACAACTGAGGATGATGACTTAGTCATTGAAAAGTTGTCTTGTAGTCTATTTGTATTGCACAAATAAAGTAGTTTTTATGGAAAACTGTTTTCATCCTTTTGGTGGGTATATTTGTATGTTTATTTCAAATAAGCCCATTGTATATTCATATTGTATTATAGTCTATCTTCATGTAAACCCTTCTAAGTGTTTACTTTATATCATTCTTTTCATTTAAATTCAGCTACCCTGGATTTGTTATGTAAGTTTATAAAATCTATCTCTTTATGTTTATTTAGTTAATTTTAAGTATGCTTATTGAATATTCAAATCAGATTATAGTCGATCTCCAATTAAATCCTTTTATGTATATATACTTTATGTTGTTCTCTGCATTTAAATCCAAATTTCTCTCTTTTACATTAGTAAAGAGAGAGAATAGTTATAGGGGAAAAGTACAAGGTTTTTTGTTGAAACATCTATTGTGGCTTCCCTGATTCTGAAAAAGTTGTTTCACAAAATGTCTATGTAAGGAAAAGAAAATGTATTAATTCTTTTTGACAGAATAGTGAACTTATTGTTCCATCAGGTGATATCTAGTGACCAGTCTTAGTTCCTCACTTTTTCTTATTATTCTGGATCAATATCATAACTTTGACCCTTACAACATGATTGCTACCACTGAGACGTGATGGGTTGCTTAGGGGGGAAATAAACTAATTTGATACAAGGGGGTTACACTAACGGAGGGTTAGCTAAGCAAAATATGGTCGCTCATTCCTTAATTAATTATCTTACCCTATCAGACCCAACACCATTCTTGGATAACCAACTTTTAATGAGTTATTATGTGACGATGTCACTTGTTAGGCACTGGAATCTTGGTTGTTCTCTGATTGTGCCGATGAAAGTATTGAAGTGGCAGTGGAACAGGTGATCTGCATTCCACAGACCAGTTACTAGAATTGAAGTGTGCAATGTAAGACCTTGACGAAAATGGACATGGCTTAACTGCATTCCATATTTTTGGTTTGTGTTTTTAAATATTAATATGTCGGACCAAATTAATGAGTTTCATGGCGTTCTGAGTTATTACCAGTAGGCTGTTTAGCCATTTTTATGTTGGGTTCTATTTATTCCCCATTTCTAAGGTCTTACAGTGTCGAGGCTTAAAATGATGATAGTAAAGGTTAAGGTATGTGTGATGAATTTGGTAAATTAATTTTTAAATCTCCTTATTTTAAATGTTTATAAATTAATTATCAAAGCTGGTTTGTTTGACAGGATTATAGGTGTTCAGTTATTACATTTGACCCCTGTTCTACATAGGGGTAAAGGGGGGCAACTAAAGATTTTTAAATGCAAACCCCTATCACGTGACCCCTCATTTTAAAGGACATAAAAAAATTAATCGAATGGTGTAAACTAGAGGTCTCTACGTTGCATTTAACAGAGTAAAAGTTACAATAATAAAGCAATTTATTTCCTTGTCCTGTTGTTAGTTACATGAGTCAACATGCTTTGGAATTTCCAGTGTTCTTATCTTACCATTTTCAACAATCTACTTTGAACTTTTTCTTGTGTCCTACTCACTTGCATTTTATAAGTTCATAGCTTAGGTTGCCATTAACAATTTCAGTTCAAGTTTACTTTTCTGGCAAATAGTGTTAGTTATTTTATTGAAGTGAAAACTTCTTTAGGCACATTAAGAACTAGTTGATGTTAGTAAATTAAATAAACAAACTTATTTTCACTTCTGACGGCAGTCCAACGACTGCCCAGTTTTTTTCTATTATGGAAGGTTCTGAGTTTGAAAGAATTATTGTGTTAATGATGAAAGGTTATGGGGACTGTATGAGATCATACAGTGAAGTAGCAGACTTATTCAATGAGGACTTTCCGAATCAATCCCGTAACAAGGTTTACGGTGGCAAGAATTATTCAACGGTTTAATGAGACACATTCTTTAAAAGACAGACCCAAGCCAGGAAGGTCTCCTTCAATTGATGAAGAAAAATCATTAGATGTTATGCAGTCCTTTGTTGAAAATCCCCACTTATCTACGGGAAGAGCTGCTTTAGAGCACGACATCAGCCAATCTTCGGTAAGAAAAATTCTTAAAGGTAATCAATTCAAACCTTTTAAAATTAAACTTGTACAAGAGCTTAGTGAAGACGACTATGACCGCAGGGTTGAATTTTGTGATGTAATGATGGGCAAACTAGACGCTGAACCTGAGTTACTGAACAGAATCCTTTTTAGTGATGAAGCCACTTTCATGACAAACGGTAGAGTCAATAGGCACAATTTTCATTACTGGACAGATACAAAGCCACATTGGTATGTAGAGGCTCATACACAACGCCCTTCAAAAGTTAATGTTTGGGCAGGCATAGTCGATAACTGCTTGGTCGGTCCATTTATAATAATTGATGGAAATTTAAATTCTGTGATGTATTTAGAGATGCTTCAAAACCAGATTGTGCCTGCACTCCAAAATGTTTGGACGAGAAGCTAACAACATTTGGTTACAACAAGATGGATCACCACCACACTATGGCCGTGAAGTACGACAATATTTAAATAATGTCTTTCCAAGAAAGTGGATAGGCCGAAGGGGCGCTGTGGAATGGCCAGCAAGGTCTCCTGACCTTAATCCACTTCACTACTTCTTTTGGGGCTACATGAAATACCTGGTGTACCAAACAAACCCAACTGACGTCCATGACTTATCTGAAAGAATTTTGCACTTGTCCAAACCATTCCTAGAGAATTTTTCTTGAACGCTGTCTCAGCTTTTTACACACTGCTAGCACACTGTCAAACAGCAGAAGGTGAACAGTTTGAACGCCTGCTAAATTAAAATCAGGTAACTGTTTTAGGAATTTGGGTTAGTGTTGACTCATGTAACAAATAACAGGACAAGAAAATAAATGATTGTATTATTGTAAATGTATTTTACTCTGTTAAATGCAACGTAGAGACATCTAGTTTGCACCATTTGATTTCTTTTTTTATTCCTTTTAAAATGAGGGGTCACATGATAAGGGTTTGCATTTGAAAATCTTTAGTTGCCCCCCTTTACCCCCCTTTAGAACAGGGGGGCAAAATGTTTAACAACCTGAAAAAGTAAAAAGAAATGTTATAATAGGTAAGGTCAAGGTCTCACATTGATATCTCAGGCTGTTTAAATTATATCCAGTTGTGCCAGGACATAAAACTCACTCAGTATATAAGTTTGTAATGTAACATTGTTGTGCAGTGAAGTGTTATGTGATGTCACATGTGAGTGAAATTATCAATACCTGAATGCTGTTCGTAATCCAGTTGGTAATCATGGTTAACCGTAACCAAGATTGCACTGGCAACCCAAAGTGCAACTGAAGATTCAACCATAATGCAACCACGACCCCCAACCACAGTGAGCCGGGGTGACTGTTCATCAGAATGTATCACACCCTTTGGGTTTCTTTTGTCTAAAGTAAGCCAGTCATTTTTTTTAATATTCGCACCATTTCTTGAATTATATCCTCTGTCTTGATATATTAATATTTTTATTTATGAAACATAACGTATGAATGTGTTTTGGAAATTGTACAAAAAAATTTTTTGAAATCTTGTGATAGATTATTATTCCAGTCTGTAACTGTGACAGCAACCTATGATGTACTAGAAATCGGTGAAATATGTTTTAAACAAATAGCAAAGATTGTGTGACTTATATTGAAAATGTTCAAACAAAATAAGTATTGATGTCTATAATTTATTATTATACATATTATTCAAAGCCTCTTATGTAATTTAAAAATAATTTCAGAAACTAAATTGATTCACACTTCTGCTTGTGTTATCTTATTGAATTGAAGCATTATTAATTTCTTCTTCGGTTAGCTCTCCCATGAACTGATTAATGATTTCATAATAGCGATCTAAATTTATTGTTTCTGCAAAGAATATTGGACTGACTATTCTTCTTCTGGATTTTACAATCCAATCTTCTGGTAATGTAGAGAAATTTCAAGTACAGCATGTGGGTTATTGGCAGACTATAAGTGGATGAACATGCCCTGTTATATGGAATCATGCCTCATCAGTATAGAAAACATATCCAAAATATAGTCAGAATTGTCCCCTAGAAACTGGTGAAACTATTTATAAGATTGAATAAGCTTTCCACAGACTGTGACCAATAACTTTTAAACCACTTTCACTTTATATGGAATGAGATTGAACTTCTTACGAACTGCCAATAGTAAGAATCACTGCAACCTTAATAACCGATACAATCACAAACTTGAATTTAATCTGTGTTATGTAAAATTTTCTCAGGAATATAATATAAATGTATATCTACTGAACGACCTTTGGGATGTGTTGATGTAATGTCTTTAACTTTTTTAAATATTATTTTATTGCTGCATAGCATACTACCTATCATTAGATGGTTCGTATACACTCTGCGCTGTTGAAGATGATAACTGATTTTTAGCATCTTCATTGTTTCTATTGTTATTCTGCATAACTAAAACAAAAAATGGCACTGTAAGAAATAATATAGAAATAAAACTCACAATAATAACTTTACTATTTTTTAAAATTTACAATACTTACTGATACAAAATAATTTATGATAAATTTAATAAATAACGGTCATAAGTGATTGTATGGACACCATCATTGCATACAATTAGTTTATCATTTTATACACTTAAATCAAGTTTATTTACAGTTATTGTTTGTATATAATGGTTAGTAGAACTATATATTATACATTCTGTTCTAATATTGTAAACAATTTTCATAAACTTCAAATGAAACATCATTTTGAATGTAAGTCAATAGGAAGACTTGTTGCATTCATATTTGAATTTACTTAAAATTTGTTTGTTATGTTGGTAACAAAATTGATTTACAGGATAATCAGATGTATCTAAAAACTCTTAGGTCATGTCATTATAATTGTTATTTGTTAACATTTCCAAACCAGAAACTGTCTTTATCAATGTATAAAAGATTCATGTTACTCAATCCATATTTTTTTTCATAACCCAAAAGAAATCTTACATTAACCCTTTAACCGCCTATACTATACAGTCGGACCATTTTGCTAATAATATTTTAATCTTTTTTTTTTTTTAATTCATAAAAAATAGTAATATTATGCAAAACTCAACTTGTTATATATATTTTTTTTCTCAGAAAGGTGCATAAAATATATCTGTGAAATGAAAAAATTTTTAATGTAAAGGTATTTGAAGTAAGTATATTAGGAATCAAAAAATAAAGTGAAAATGCCACAGAAAAGTTTATATATACGCCATAAAACAAATTTTTCAAATTATACAAATGTTCTGTAATGTAGTTGTGAATAAATTTGTTGATAAAAAATAAATCAATTTATAAAATTTTCATTAGAAAAAATAAATTTGTACATAAAAAGTGGAAATTAGTCTATTTTGAAAAATTCATCAAAAATAGTAATAATGTCCAAAACACAACTTGTAATACCATATACCATTATGTAAATAAATGTGCAAGAAATTAAACTGTTATTTTAGAAGTTTTCGAAAGTTATATATTTCAGTTAGATAGCCGAGAACGAGACAAATTATCTTTACATGAATAAAATTTCAAGAAAATATACACATACAAACTATTAAAATAGCTGAAAACTTATTTTAGACTTTTGAATTATCTACAGAAGTTGTAGGTTATATTTGATTTTATCGATCAGCTCTATGTATTTATTTAACTTAGCTCTATGTTGATCAGTGTTCAATGTTATGACATCCATTATAGTGTCATCAAAGTAATATATTAATATATCAAGTATATATCCAACCGGAATGTTTGGGCCAGAATTACTGACAAAGTCTTTCTTACATGCAGTGTAATCTTCCATTTTATTCCAAATCATACCGGTTTCATTGTTTTTATTTATACACCTACCAGGAAGAAGGTTGTCACCACCAGCTCTGGCTATAACTGTCGCAATAACCTCCCCAATCAAGTCTATGTTCATCCCATTAGGTCTCGAAGACAGGCCTAGTCCTGACACAATTAGGTGCAGTGGGCCTAGGCCTAAGGAGGTTATTCTTCCCCATCAAGCTTTACTATCTTCTCATTGTTATCTAAATCTTAGTCTAGGTATCCTTCTAACTGAGTAAATCCAGTTCATCTTCATTTCCACTTAATTTGAATCGGTGAGTAACAGCTAATTCTTAATATCATTTTCGTGTGACATTGTGTTATGGTATAAATACAATACAAAGAATTCCAATGAAACTATGATAACACAGTACCACACAAACACTAATTTATATAAATATTAATAATAAAATGATTTACAACATATTTTATTTTTATAAACAAATAACATGAGAACGAACCAAACATAACCAAAACACAAGGTACTGAACAGTTAGGTATTTCTTTCGAGTATTATCAACACCAACCAAAATGAATAGATGTTCCGGGCCATAGAGTAGTATTGTACTATATTTTACAATGTTCTCTGCAAAGTTGAAATAATTAGTATAATTGGTACTAGATGCTATAAGTTTATGGATTGCTGCGGTACATAAATATACATAATACCACAGTAGCAGTGCAGTTCTGGTACAAAAAACATTAATTCAAACATCATTGTATAAATGTACTAGAATATTATATTTAAAAAGTGCGTGGCACCCTTTCGTCTAGCAACTGGCTTAACACTTTTTTTATCAATAATTACATGCTCTCTAACTATGTATGTATATTATGTATGTTGATAGGTTTATTTTTGAAACACACGACACAACAGTTCTCTATACTGGAGACTTTCGATTACCACCTTGTGATCTTCCAAAATATAAAGCTCTCCATAATTCTTATGGAGAAGTTAAGAAAATAGATGCTATCTACTTGGATACAACATTTGCTTTTCCAGAGTTTAAGACATTTCCTTCTCGTGAACAGAGCAAAAATGTATTAATTAACATTGTCAAACAATGGCTCAATGAAGGGGCAAACAACAAAATTGGGATTATTCCAACTGGTAAGCAAATAAACATAAATTATTAATTCATTCGAAAAAGGATTAAATAAAAATTGAAATCAATAGGAATTTTCCCAATTAATCCTAATATGGTATTGATAAACTAAACTTAAGCTATTTTGTTTTATTTATTTTCTATTATCAAAAATATATCATTTGCTAGGGTTCGGCTTTTTGTGACCGAAAATATTTTGTAGAAATATTTCATTCAGCAAAGACTTTCAGACTGAAAATCAATATTTTGGTCGAAGAATTTGGCCAGAGAAAATTTGGTCACAGAAGAAAATTGTATTGTCTTTTGAAGACTCTCAGATTCTTAATATTTCAAACACTAGAGGTTGTAACTTGTATAAAACCATCAATGAGAAGCTGTCATTTGTCCAAGCTTACTTGAGTCTAATATAATTATTAAAAACCCTAATTACTAAAATGTTTGGTATTGTCTAGCAGTTCAATGCAATTTTTTTTTTGTATGTGTACACAAATATATAAATGTCTATTATAAGTTAATAGAAAGAAGTTTGTATGGATTTATTTATCAGATGTCATTCTAAAAAACAACAGCAAAAATTGGGGATGGATAATTTGTAAATGAAAAACCACTGAAAAAGCTGAATACAGGATATATTCTTGATGAGAGTTTTGACCAATTGAAAATAAATCACATATTATATTTGAATTAAAATATACAGAAAAACAATGATAATTGTGAGCATTATATCAATGACAGGCAGCTTTCAAGGCACATAAAAATGAGTCTTAATGAATTAAATACGTTTCGTATTATATACAATTTTAAATACATTTCCACTTCTAACCTATATATCAACTAATTGTTACATCAGTTATGTTATTTGCCGTAAGCTGTCCGTAAACAGAGAACATGGGATAATGACAAAGCCCCAAACAGGTTGTGTCTAGTGTAAATTTGTATTTTTAAATAACAACCCCGCTGTATCAGATGAGCTAAAATGTTATATAATCAAAATATGAGGTACATTTTGCATCACAGTTGCATTGAAAGCTGATGTTCATGTTCTTGGTTTCCTCCTCTCTCTCGCTGGACTCAGCATTGGTTTTCGTTGTGTTTCTAAAGTAATACTCACAGTCTTTTATTATATCATACAAAGATAAAGTTTGTGTGTCAATCCGATTGTTTATTGTTGTTAATAAAGAATGAAAACTGTTAATCAACATTTTAAAACAAATGAATGTATCTTTAAAAATAATTGATGAAAATTGTTACTATTAACCAAAATTATTGCTTGTATCTAGTACAAATAACATTCCCAATTTCAAATCAAACTATCTTTTTTCAGATTTATTTATTTATATTTTTTTCTATTTTTTATTACTTTTATAAAAAATAACATTATGAAATTGTTTCATCTCAAACATATATTTATATATAAAATTTAACAGACTAAAAATTATTAGCTGCTATGGGGGTCCAAATCAGGTCAATACCTTAGATAATTTAAGAATGACCTGCTGACCCGATTGGGTCAGTGACGCTGAATTGTAACATCTTTACCTTTTCAAGTCTCTCCAGTTGCTGCTGCATTCTGGTAATGATATTGTGAAGTAGCCTTACACTTGAATAGAATGTAGCACATCGTAACTCGGCGTAACCAGGTTGATAATGTATAGTTAATATCATCTGTAGTAATGTCTAATTTCATACTAAGCAGTGGGGTCGGCAGAGTTCATTTTACTCATTATTGTGTTTTATATGAACAAAAACAATTGAACTTAACATTATTTAGCTATTTTAATAAGTTTCTGAAGCTTTCTGTGCATATGTGTGATTTGTTTGGGCAAAGTTTACAAAATATTCATCACAAAATTTAAATATTTTACAAATATATTTTTTTTGAAAGATTAAAATGTAATTTTTTTAAAATCACAAAAATCTAACAATATTTACTCCTTATGAGTGTTAGGTGTTATAAAAACATCACAATAAATTATTGAAACATTAAAATATAACTGAAAAAGTAATTTTATAAAAATACAAATTTAACAATGGATAAAAACTACTAATATTTAGTTATTTATGTATGTTTTTGAAGTAGTCTTTGCGTATGTATGGTTTGTTTGGGCAAAGTTCATAATAACATGTAGTTTTCTTTAGGTTTTTGCATTTTTGGCGACTTTCACTTCAACAACTTTTTGATAACAAATTTTGCAACTCTTCTGGTCTTCTCTTCCTCAATGAATATTGTAAACTCTGACAAGGAATGATGTACAGATTCAATTACATCTTTTTGTAATCCTATAAGTTTGAAGGCTACTTTTTCTTTGAAAGTAGTGATGGAAAGGTTTTGATTTCATGGTTGTTTTGCACCGACAGTATCTCTATAAGCTAGCCATGAATTCACAATTGCTGTCCTTAAGAGAAGCTCTTCGGTACCTTGTGATACCACCTCACAGTTTTACGAACAGATGTGCTTTAGGATGACATATATGGTCAAAGATGTCAACCCCCATTTTTTCCTTATTATAACCTACTACTACTGGAGGTTAAAAATAAATTCTATTTTTTCCTTTTGCCAGTGTCAACAAAATCAACTGTATGCCTTACCCCTCTCTTGTCAACGCAAGTTGTAACTATAATACCATTAGATTTTTTACACAGTTCATTTTGCCTTTTCTTAGTTTTAAACAAGGAATAAATGAAAAATATTTGTGATGAGGAAAACCTTTTTTCAATGTGACCTGTATTCAAATAGTTGTCCATTAAATCCATTACAACAGATGTTGCCAATGACCAGCCATCTATCTATCTGGTTCTTTTCTCCATATAAACTTTTACTATGTAAATATAGCCAATTGTGTCACAGATTTTGAATATCTTAATGTCATATTTATGGGCTTTGTCAGGAAGATATTACCTAAGAATAAGCCCCCTTTGAATGGAATCATAATTTCATCTATTACAACCTCTTCACCAGATGTTTTCTTCAAATAAAACAAATCATTTATCAGAGGGAAGATCTTGACAGGGGGGGGGTATCACGTCCATCTTATTGTTAAAGTGCCAGAAACTTAATAATAACTGAAAACTGTTCCTACTCATTATTTTATTGACTACATAATATTTATGAATAATTTTATTTGACCAGTAATCAGTGATTTTTGATATTCAAAGAAATCCTATCCACAAAATAAATTTGATGATGTTGTGTATTTCCTCCAGGTTTGTAGATTGCCATTTTTAAAGTCTACTACTACGATTTAATCATAAACTAGAAATCGGAGCAGCATTAAGATTAGTTTCATCTACCATTAGTCTTAAGATATTTGTAGTAATAATCAATATGTTATACTAATTGAATATTATAATAATATAATATAATAATTAGAATTGAAACTAAATTTAAAATCACCGGGAAAAGTTAATATTTGTCGTTCATCTTCAAACAATTGCCATTTTTGTTCCTCTGTCAATCTTCTTTTTCTGAGCTTTATTTGCTCTCTATTTCCTCATTATGGTTTATATTCATTGAAAAAAACATCATTTTCGGATACAGATTCGTCACTTGGAGCAAAGTCCTGGTCATCATGCTTATTGTCTATTTCACTATCAACATTATTTCCCTACATGTTATCATCATCACTTACATTCAATCAATCTAGTTCACCGATCATGTAAATACCCAATTCATTACAAATATCACTTTCATGTAAATAAGACATCACAGAAAATAACACACTCAAATAAAAATATTGCAAGGAAGGTAGTTAGCAACTGGCTATTATTTGGTGGAGAACAGCTGCAATGTTATTCCGGTGGGGTACAACATAAGGTGGGAAAGAGTAACAATAGTATAATAGGCTTTGTATATAACTAACTACTAATGCATGCAAACAAAATTTTTCATAATAAACTTCTGGTCCGAGTAAGTTGGTGATTAAAAATGAATAAGCTGAGCCAATCAGTCGAAAATTACCCCCGCAACTTTTGGAACTTTTTTAATTGTATTTTGAAATTCCAATATCAACATCACTATACAGCAAAACCAAAATAATATACTGTTTCGACTTGGCAATTATCAGAAAGATAATCTATAATAGTATGGCAGCTAATGTGTAAAATAATAATTTTGTTTTACCATTTGAAAATACACGAAAGAAGCTCAAATTTGATGCCCATTAGAAAATTTGGATAAAAATGGCATACTTTTATAAAGTTTTGCCATTAATGGTGATTTTACAGGTTATGTTCGATATTTGGATCTGAAATTTGGAGTGTTGTTTGTACTTGGTACAAGTAATAGCGACGATTTTCATAAATTATTTGTAAAGATACAGCAATTTGTTTATAATTGGTTTTTATTGATTTATAAACAATAGTAACACTCGGATCGACACACAAATTTTTCTGGTGCATTTTAGAGCTTATAACAAATATTATGACTCCAATTTTATTAAAATTTGTCTATTTGAACCAGAAATATTTGTTTTTTAACATTTAAAAAACCCAAAGTGCAACTTTGATTGTAATAAACAATGTGTTCTTCCGTACATTTCCTCCACTATGGTCTGAAATTGTATACTTGTCTGAACCCCTCCAAACAAAAAATAAATTTGATATTCCTGAATGAGCACTTCAAAATTATAATCACAATGTGAACAACATTTGTGAGCTCGATTAGATAAATGTTTGATTAAATATAAAAAAGTATTACGCTATTAATGAAGAATAAGATTGAAAATTCACAAATTATCAAAAGGGCTCAGAGGATAGGAATGTTTCAAAGTTGTTATTTGTATACTACTTGTCAACATTATTCAGGTTATTTATTACCATAAAAAATCAAATACAAGAAATCATTTATCATGACATCAGCAGCAGTAATTTATTTGTATTTTGTTTCACTTGACACTATATTGTGAGCTGGAGCTTATCTGTGGTTGTTGTTCTTACAGCACATTATGGTTTGGAGTTCTTGGTACTTGAGTTAGCGAAAGCTGTAAAACAGAAAATATACATTGCGTGTAATATTTTATTTGAGAACTACAAATGCATTTGTGAGTTATCTGATTTTATCACTTGTGATATTATTTCAACAAATATTCATTTATGTGAACAGGTTTGTTATTTGTATTATATTTTGAACATACATTATTTATACAGTGTGTCCCATGAAGATATTCCAATTTTTGACTTGTGGAACAGTTGCTTTTGGGCCGATTTGGTTAACAAATTTGTGCGAATGTTATAGCTATGTATAAAAAAAAGTATGCCACAAAATGTTCTAATAAATATCTTGCATTCTAACAAAATGGCAGCTGTTTAAAATGAAAAAAAAAACTGTTTTTAGGTTATTAGATTATCTTATTTTTATTAACTACATTGTTATTACATCTGAAGTTTACTAATTTTATTCACTTTTAGTTAGTAATAAAGGAAACAATAATCAACACTAAAATATCAAAGAAGAAACATTGATTACTATTCAAATTGGAAACCATCTACCACTATGCATTGATAGCACCATTGAATAAAAGCTTCGTAGGCATGTCAGAAAAAGTGTTGTGGGATCTTGAGGATTTCATTTTCAATAATTGTCTTTAGTTCCTCGTCTGTGTTGATGGTGTGAGAATAAACTTGTTCTTTTAAGTAGCCCCACAAAAAGAAGTCACTTAAGTCTTGACAGACACTTCCTTCCCCAACCCAACAACAAACCCAACCAACAAGTTCATCGTTCTACAAATGTTTTACAAGTTTAGCATAGTGTGGAGTTGCTCCTTCTTGCTCGAAGATCCAAGACTCTATTTCTGAAACAGTAAGGTGTGGAATAATGTGTTGATTTAATTACACCATGATACCTAGTTCCATTCATAATGCTCTCAGAAATTATGTAGGATAATACTACATTAACTGACACTACTGCCAAAATCATAATGCAGTCAAAATTAATGCCGTAAGTAAAGACTTTTCAGTTTTTTTCTTTAATTACATGAGAGTTGGTAATATTATAATAATAGCCATTCAGAGCCAGTCTCATAATGTTCAGTGACTTTAGAACAAAACTCCACTCATCTGTCTGGGTCACCTTGTTACCAGGGGACTTAAATTTAAGAAAGGCGGAACCAAATGGTAACAATGTTTGAAAATAAAAATAAAAAAAAAAGACAAAGACAAATTTAGTAATTAACAAGGCTCAAGTTTATTTAAACAAAGAAATTTCAACGTTTCAGATTTTATCATTTACATCTGAGAAAGACATCCTGAGACAAAATTATCATAAACAGCTTATGGTTAAACAATCTTATAATTAGTAAAGTTATATGCCCTTAATACAAAATATTATAATTTAATAAAAAAATTTAGTCAATAGATTCTGAAAATTTATCCCCCCTTTTTAGTTTATATATTTTATCGTTACAAAATTTAACAAAGACAATGAGCACAGCTTAACAATTAGCAGGATCATAATTAATCCAAAAAAAAAGATTATATGCCCTTAAATGTAAAAATTACAAAATAAAAAAAAGATGAAAAGATACTGATTTTTATTCCCCCCCCTTTTAACTTTATGAAATGATAGCTTTCTAAAACAGTTACATAATATTACTTATTTTATAAATTTCTTAAATACTATATTGGCCAATAAATATATATATATATTTTAGATAAAGAATTTATTATAAAAAGAGAAGTTTATTTTAAAAGGAAAATTTTGAATATTAAGTTTTATTAATTGACGTCAATTATTTTAATTTAGAAAATAACCTCTGGGAGGCTGTTAGGACCGAAAGTTTGCATGCAGGCTCCACCCAATAAATATTTTATATATTTTATAATTAATTACACAAGTCTACATCTAAAAGATAGTTTTTTAAGAAAACATATTCGCTGAAATAAATTTAGGCACATATACAATATGAGTTTAATTAGAGTTCTATAAAGTCAGTTTTTGTAATATCACTTTTGTGCACGTGAAACTCTGAAGCTATGTTGGATAAAACGTGTTTTGTTAACAGGACGAAACATGTTCAGATCTTTAACTGTGTTTCTTCTACCAGCATATTAGCTATGGCAAAAAACATGTTTTTTAGCGTCTTGTACAAAATCAGACATGTTTTAGCATTAATGTTCATTATTAAAGAAAATATCTGGTTATTTGTCAAAATCAAAGAAAATTGATTGTATAACAGAAATTCGTTAAGATTGTACTTAAAAGCTTCTTAGATGATTATAAATCTATTTATATATATTTAATTTGTTTGAAACAAAGCTTGTATAAGACTTGCAAAGATCAGCAAGGTCTGTAAAACGAAATTTTCTGATTTAGAACAGATTTCTCCAATTGTTTTATATTTGACATGTTCAATAAGATATTTTGATCATTTAAAGTTCAACATTAGTTTGCACATATTTCACATAATTGTTTTAAAACTCAAAATGTGCCTTTGCAAGGTTTTGTAGAGTATGTTTTAACAAAAGAAAATTTTTATAATCATTGAGTTTCAAAAGAACATTGAATATTAAATAAAACATGAAATACATATTTTAAAGAATACATGATAATTAATAAATTATTTTAAAGCATTAACAAAAATTTAAAACATGATAAAATCTGTACCTGGAAAATCCTGTCGCAGTTCACGTGAGCTTGTGCCGTGAAAATAATAATTTAATTAACATTATAGACTAAAACGCACAGAAACTGTAGATTAAGCATCGTTGAAGACTGAAGCAGGATTTTGAGAATCAAGAGAGATTATTATATCTAACGTAGCGATGTAAAAAAAGTCAGGCATTGTGAGTGACTACCGGTAGACTAGATAACGGGTCTAGAGCAGACAGGCTGTCTTGCCGTTGTACTTTAACCTCCGATATCATATGATCATTAGTTTTGGATAATCTCGCCGGGTGGCAGCATCTGTCAAGCGACGGAAGTTGGATGTGGAAATGAGTTAATGAAATTATTTTGCGGAAGTGCTTTTTTTTGAATTTGAATGCTACAGCTCTCCCCCCCCGAAAGACGGAGTTGGGGTGGAGTCAGAAAGGAGGCCAGAAGGGCCTCCCACAAAATTTTTAAAAAAAGGGACAAGGGCCAGAAGGGCCTCCAAGAAGAGATTGAAGAAAGGGGCCAGAAGGGCCTCCTACAAACTTCTGAAGAAAGGGGCCAGAAGGGCCTCCTACAAAATTTTGAAACGGGGCACCTGATAGAAACAACGCTTCATAATGCTTTTATAGTCACCACTCTAGGGTGTAGCCTCCTTCGGCACTTACTTATTAAATTTTGAAATTTCTACAGCGTCTCAGCTCTTCCCACCTATAATTGGGATAGGCCCAGGACAGAAAGAGCTGAAGGATGACGCAAAGGTCGACATTGCTGTGCATGAACTGACTTTGTACACTACGGTACGTGGGGAAAAGGGGTGGAGTGGCACCTCGGGACACCAAGAGGAGGTGACCACTCCGGGGACTGGGGAGGGAAAGTGCATTGCACTAAGGACTTCAGGAAAAGGCCGGACTCAGAGGAAGCTCACAAGCGGGAGGAGAATCCTCTGAACCGACCATTAAAATATACATATCAAAAATAAATAAAAATAAAACAAAAACTCCTGAAGCCTTTTAGGTCAGATCATGCTCAGCGTCGTTATTTTTTTTAAATTCCTCTTCTCCCATACGAAGAGAAATTTAAACTATTCACGGCTCTTAACAATTTCCGTGAGAAAAAAGAATTTTGAAGGGTCTAAACAAATAATCCATTTTAAAAATAAACAAAGAAGCAGTATGAAACGTTGGGAAGTCAAGATTGTTTTACTGCACAAGGCAGGGCATGTGGTGTTTGACTTAAGGTCTTATATGTGTATCATGTGCCCCAAAAAAAAGGAATTTAATTTAATCAAAAAAAAATTATGTAAAAAAAAAAATTTCATCAAAATAAGATAAGTGTTCAAAAAAAAAAGATGTACAAAGAAAGATGTGTTAAGAAAAGGTGTAGCAAAGTAAATATGTAAATAAAAGGTGACCCATGGTGAGGAAAACCCAACTCCGGTTTTCTCAACCCTAACACAAAACTAAATTAGGAAACAAACATGTTGACCTGCTAACTAACAACCAAAGCAAATTAATCAAGACCAACAGGCCAACCATGTCGTCCTATATACAAAACTGGGCCCCTATAATTTGGAAAAGAGAGAAAAAAAATTTTGGTACACAAAGATATATTATTAAAGAGTGTTCAACATTTCAATGAATTATTAAGAAAGTGCCACCATCTGCATCAACCAGTCCACCGCCATCTTGCCTATTGCTCATGAGATAAAATTAAAAAAAAAATAAATAAAAATAATTTTCCTTCAAGATGACAAAAAAATTCAAAAGCAAGCTCCGTGTTCTTTAACGAGTCTACTAGTCGCAGCAAATCCACTGCCATTTTAACTGTTGCTGATAATAATAATAAAAAAAAATAAACCAAGTAATAAAAAAAAATTTCTTTTAAGATGATGCAAAAATAAAAATGAAGTGAAAGAGCCAGAGAAAGACTCAAGAATTATATGTAGTGTAGTTATTGTGTATATGTGTGTGTGTATAAGTATGAATTAATACAGACAAGCGAAAGAAAACTCGGGAAAATTTTTGAAGGAGATTTTGAATTTTTTTTTTGTTTTTTTTTTTGTTTTTAACTATTTTTGGATTTTATTATATATTTAAATTTTTTTTGGAATTCCCGAATGAGCCCGCTGTCTGGATCAAATTCAGTGAATGACTATGGTGCAGTGTATGTAGGTATATATATAAAAAAAAAAAATATTTAAGCAGACAAAATAATAAAAAAAAAATTTTATCGAAATTGGTTTAGAAGTTTTTGTGTAAGTGTTTATAAAAATAAATAAATAATAAAAAAGAGACTATAGATTTATAGAGATTTAAATATTTAAAATAAATAAAAAAAAATTTCATCAGCAACAGTTGTGCAGTATTTGAAAAAGCTGCAAAACGTAAAAATGAGCCTTGTTTAACAAAGAAAATTTTGAATTTAAATTTAGATGGTTCCAATGCAAAATTTTGAAAATTAACTATGGTTCCAGAATTTAAAATTAACCAAGCTCTGTAATTTAGAAAAAAAAACACGCTAGAATTTAATTTAACCACGCTCTGCTACCAGAAACATGTTACCAGGGGACTTAAATTTAAGAAAGGCGGAACCAAATGGTAACAATGTTTGAAAATAAAAATAAAAAAAAAAGACAAAGACAAATTTAGTAATTAACAAGGCTCAAGTTTATTTAAACAAAGAAATTTCAACGTTTCAGATTTTATCATTTACATCTGAGAAAGACATCCTGAGACAAAATTATCATAAACAGCTTATGGTTAAACAATCTTATAATTAGTAAAGTTATATGCCCTTAATACAAAATATTATAATTTAATAAAAAAATTTAGTCAATAGATTCTGAAAATTTATCCCCCCTTTTTAGTTTATATATTTTATCGTTACAAAATTTAACAAAGACAATGAGCACAGCTTAACAATTAGCAGGATCATAATTAATCCAAAAAAAAAGATTATATGCCCTTAAATGTAAAAATTACAAAATAAAAAAAAGATGAAAAGATACTGATTTTTATTCCCCCCCCTTTTAACTTTATGAAATGATAGCTTTCTAAAACAGTTACATAATATTACTTATTTTATAAATTTCTTAAATACTATATTGGCCAATAAATATATATATATTTTAGATAAAGAATTTATTATAAAAAGAGAAGTTTATTTTAAAAGGAAAATTTTGAATATTAAGTTTTATTAATTGACGTCAATTATTTTAATTTAGAAAATAACCTCTGGGAGGCTGTTAGGACCGAAAGTTTGCATGCAGGCTCCACCCAATAAATATTTTATATATTTTATAATTAATTACACAAGTCTACATCTAAAAGATAGTTTTTTAAGAAAACATATTCGCTGAAATAAATTTAGGCACATATACAATATGAGTTTAATTAGAGTTCTATAAAGTCAGTTTTTGTAATATCACTTTTGTGCACGTGAAACTCTGAAGCTATGTTGGATAAAACGTGTTTTGTTAACAGGACGAAACATGTTCAGATCTTTAACTGTGTTTCTTCTACCAGCATATTAGCTATGGCAAAAAACATGTTTTTTAGCGTCTTGTACAAAATCAGACATGTTTTAGCATTAATGTTCATTATTAAAGAAAATATCTGGTTATTTGTCAAAATCAAAGAAAATTGATTGTATAACAGAAATTCGTTAAGATTGTACTTAAAAGCTTCTTAGATGATTATAAATCTATTTATATATATTTAATTTGTTTGAAACAAAGCTTGTATAAGACTTGCAAAGATCAGCAAGGTCTGTAAAACGAAATTTTCTGATTTAGAACAGATTTCTCCAATTGTTTTATATTTGACATGTTCAATAAGATATTTTGATCATTTAAAGTTCAACATTAGTTTGCACATATTTCACATAATTGTTTTAAAACTCAAAATGTGCCTTTGCAAGGTTTTGTAGAGTATGTTTTAACAAAAGAAAATTTTTATAATCATTGAGTTTCAAAAGAACATTGAATATTAAATAAAACATGAAATACATATTTTAAAGAATACATGATAATTAATAAATTATTTTAAAGCATTAACAAAAATTTAAAACATGATAAAATCTGTACCTGGAAAATCCTGTCGCAGTTCACGTGAGCTTGTGCCGTGAAAATAATAATTTAATTAACATTATAGACTAAAACGCACAGAAACTGTAGATTAAGCATCGTTGAAGACTGAAGCAGGATTTTGAGAATCAAGAGAGATTATTATATCTAACGTAGCGATGTAAAAAAAAGTCAGGCATTGTGAGTGACTACCGGTAGACTAGATAACGGGTCTAGAGCAGACAGGCTGTCTTGCCGTTGTACTTTAACCTCCGATATCATATGATCATTAGTTTTGGATAATCTCGCCGGGTGGCAGCATCTGTCAAGCGACGGAAGTTGGATGTGGAAATGAGTTAATGAAATTATTTTGCGGAAGTGCTTTTTTTTGAATTTGAATGCTACAACCTTTAAGAAGACCATGGGTAGAGTGACTCTTGTACAAGTTCACTTAATGCCATCTGTGTTTATCACAACTTTTCTAATCGAATTTGGTTTAACGGGAGATTTTATCAAGGCAGCACAAACATTTTCTTCCATATCCACATCAGATTGTTGACTGTATATATTCACTACACTTCCAGTTTCCAGTAGTAGTATTTTCTACTTAGCTTTTGATTTCTGTGATGTTTCAGTATCTAGATACATAGGTTGGAATCATCTTGTTGCTTCAAGATCATTATTAAATGTGATTACCCATGAACACCACATTACACTATTGAAAAAAAAAATCATGATCTAAATAACGAAAAGAGGTTAACATGTGTTTCATACAGTACAATTTAAAAACTACTCAACAAACATAACAGAACAGTTTAACAAACAGAATAACAAACATAACAACTGTTTTTCAAATTAATATAACAGCTGTTTTTCAAATTAAGGTAACTGTTGTTAATAAAAATAAAATAATCTAATAGCACAAAAACTGCGTTTTATTTTAAACAGCAGTTCCATCCAAGATATTTACTTGAACATTCTGCAGTATACTTTTATACTTATCTACAACATTTTTGCAATTTTTTTACAAATCTGTCCAAAAACACCTGTTCCACGACAAGTCAAACATTGGAATACCTTCATGGGGACATACTACTGTAAATCAACTTATACAAAGTCTTTTTTATAGAGTTCATATCCATACTATTGTGAAATTTGTCATAAAGAGGATCTTGTGACGAAACGAATAAGACCCTCAGCTATGAGGTTTACTCAAGAACATTTAAAATCTCTGAATTCAGAACATAATGTAAGTATAATAATTTTTTTTTTTAATTTTACAGTTGAATTTTATTTTACAGTGTCAACGATACAGCCTCAACCTTAGACAAGAAGTTTCAGGGAGTTTTAACAAACATTTAGGCACAAAGTTTCAGATTGAGAAAAAATCACTAGAATAAAAGTTACTATAAAATGTACATACAATTTATTGTTTAATACTCTAAAGAAAGCTGTAATGCACAAGTAGTATAACCACTTTTTAAATATTTAAGACCACGGAAATATCAATATAAGAGGGCTGTTGATAAGTCATGCAAGTTTACTTTGACATTTGTCATCTTATTTAGGTATACACACAAAGTTTCAAGAAGATGGTCTAATAGAAAATCATTGACAACATTCAAAAGAGGATTTGGAAAAAGAAAATTCATGTGCTAATAAAGTACTACTTTTTGCATAGGAAAACCATGAAGGAAACTGAAGAAAAGGTAAAAAATTATTATAGGGACAAGTACTGGGTCACTAATTTCCATTGTGGTCATAGAAGTACAAATGGGCGTATGTTGAAGATACATCATTATTACACTCCAGAAATGGAAGAGCAATCAAACCATATATTTCTCCTGACAAATGTGCTTCGAAGTAATACCAAAACGGTTTCATTGACCTGAAAAGTTATGGTCACAATTTTATGAGATTCACATGACATAATTTTCATTGACTACCTGAAAAAGGAAATAAAGATCACAAAATAGTATTTCCTTTTTATTGGATCAACTTCACTGTGAATTGATGAAAAAGTGACCTCACTTGGTGGAGAAAAAAATTCTCATCCACCACGACAATGGACTACTTGTACATCTTCAATTTCCATGGCTAAAATTGTCATCTGCCAAACTGCTCCCTCATCCACCTTATTCTTCAGATTTGATCCTTTGCTATTTCTTTCTCTTTTCAAACATGATGAAATGGTTCAGTGAAAAAAGATTAGCATCAAACGAAGAGGTCTTTGCTGTGCAGAACAAATGCTTTTTTACAGAATTTGAGAAATCATATTTTGTGGGAGGCTTCAAAAAATTGTAAAACCATTGAACAAAGAGTATAGAGCTAAAAGGACAATCTATTGAAAAATAAATCGAATTTTGTTAAGAAAAAAATAAATTTTAAATACACTGACTACTCTAACAGCCCTCGTAGAAAATTATAATAGAACTATAATCAGCACGTTAAAACAGATTGTATAACACTCTAAATGTGAAAAATAATTGTAGCTCAATAATTTTGAATAATTAACGTTCACAACATAATATAAAAACCTTTTCAGTTTATTATATTGTTTTGTTTATCCTTTCAGGGTGGAATAGTTGATGACTCCAACAAAATAATAAGTCTGACTTATTCTAGTCATTGTTCACTTGAAGAGTTAAAAGGATTTCTGAAATATATTTCACATGAAACGTGTAAAGTTCATGCTTGTGTGATAAAATCAGGATATATAGAACAACAGGTTTGTATTATATAATCTTTCATTTTACATGATATCAGTTATTGCTTTATTGTTTTTAACAGTTTATGTCCTTGCCTACCAGTAGCAGAGCTAAATCAGGACAGCAGAGAATAAAGTTCTTAAAGCTCTTAACACTGACGTATTTGGAGACTTGTCCCTCCGACGTTTTCTTTCCACTAGCTCATTTGACCCAAGACAGGATGTTGACAATGTAAACCTGCGCAAGAAATTACTCTGTTTTGACCAATATATCTTTAACACTGACGTATTTGGAGACTTGTCCCTCCGACATTTTCTTTCCACTAGCTCATTTGACCCAAGACAGGATGTTGACAATGTAAACCTGCGCAAGAAATTACTCTGTTTTGACCAATATATCTTTAACACTGACGTATTTGGAGACTTGTCCCTCCGACGTTTTCTTTCCACTAGCTCATTTGACCCAAGACAGGATGTTGACAATGCAAACCTGCGCAAGAAATTACTCTGTTTTGACCAATATATCTTTAACACTGACATATTTGGAGACTTGTCCCTCCGACGTTTTCTTTCCACTAGCTCATTTGACCCAAGACAGGATGTTGACAATGTAAACCTGCGCAAGTAATTACTCTGTTTTGACCAATATATCTTTAACACTGACGTATTTGGAGACTTGTCCCTCCGACGTTTTCTTTCCACTAGCTCATTTGACCCAAGACAGGATGTTGACAATGTAAACCTGCGCAAGAAATTACTCTGTTTTGACCAATATATCTTTAACACTGACGTATTTGGAGACTTGTCCCTTCGACGTTTTCTTTCCACTAGCTCATTTGACCCAAGACAGGATGTTGACAATGCAAACCTGCGCAAGAAATTACTCTGTTTTGACCAGTATATCTTTCTATGTCGCAATTTCTTATCCGCCTATTCAAAACTTTAAAACATTAATTCTTGGTAATTGCCTTTAACACCCAAGATTAGCAGCCTAGGTCCAAAACTTTTGTTTTATTTCTACAAATTTGTATCTTCAAATCTTCCTGTAATACCTTCAGCTATTTGTCTAATTAATGCAATAACAGTTTCATACCTACACTTTTAATTAAAGTGTTTCGATAATGGCTGGTGAATCATGTGTGAATAGGTTTATAAAAAAACTTCACCGTCAATTTCCTATTGAAATTTCACATTAAAATGAAGTGTCATAGTACCTCATTCCCATTAAATTTTTTAAAGTAATTCAAGATGGCGGGTAAAAATTACAAGTGGTTAAAAAAGTAGAATTTTTATATCTGTACTGATTCCCATAGGTTAATTTTTGATAACTGCAGCCATTTGTCTATTAATCAACCAGTTTCAAGACTTTTTACACACACACACTATATATATATATATATATATATATATATATATATATATATATATATATATACACACGAGTTTAAAAAAAATTATCCTACCAAACTGATACATAACAACAAAAATATCAAATAATTGAACAGTCGATAATACTTAACATCAAATATATAGTTTACTTCATGTCCAACTTTAGAAATATATACTTGGATTATATTTTAACTAGAAAAATGGCCAAGCAGTTGCTCAAAAATATTTCCTTTCTTTTTAAAATATTATTTTTTTACGTTGTCATAATTAAGTAAATTACTAAAGCCCCGTTTCCATTACAACAAAACTCTCTGCGACATGTCGCGGCACATGTGCCCGGCACAAGTTGCAGAATGGAAACGGTCTGGCACAAGTCGCGGCACAAGTGCCCGGGACAAAAATGTCGCAGCCGACCGCGCGACAAAACATGTGCCCGCGACTTGTGCCCGGAGAATGGAAACGGCCTGCGACTTGTGCCCGGGACTTGCGCATGCGCAGACCACTGTTTACATCCTCCTGACAGCAAAATCTAACCTCTCTGTCTCAGATTCCAACGTGTGTTTCGCGTGGATCAGTGTGTGTTTTGTTTTGTGTAGTTCTTCCCCGTTTATTTGTACGTAATGGAGTGGACCAAATGCCGTACTATCAAACTGATCGAACTGTTTGAACAGGAGTCTGTTTTGTGGAATGTTCGAAGTGCACATCACAAAAACTCAAACAGCCGTGTTGATGCCCTGCAACGAATTGCAGAAGCAGTAGGCTCAAAAAGTGATGAAATAGAAAAGAAACTTCATAATATTCGTTCGCAGTATCTCAGGGAAAAAACGAAGATTGAGAAAAGCAAGAAGAGTGGGGCAGGTGCCAGTGACGTCTACGTGCCTAAGTGGTGTTACTACTCACTGTTAAGCTTTCTGAGCAACTCGACTCAGAATCTACCACACACGAGTTCACTGAATTTAAATTTGGTAAGTACAATATTGAATATATGTTGTTGATTTTTGTTTAATTCTTTTGATTTTAATTATTTCAACATCAAAATAAAAAAAATTATTGCGGAAAGTATATCGTCGGTGTTCTGTAAAAGGGGCGAATCCTCCAATTCACAACTTTTCAGGAGAGCAATTGTAGTACTTTACCTATCAAAATAAATTATTTTGGCATACAATATCCAAAATATGTTTATGTTTTTAAAAACTTTGAACATATGTCTAACACTCACAACACCTCAATAGAAGCTAACCAATCTAATTAACACACTAAAAACTATTTAATTTTGCTATTTAATCTAAACATGGTAGCTGTTGATAGGTTAGCCCTGGGTAGGTTAGATTTAGCTGTTGATAGGTAAATCTAACCTACCCAGGCCTAACCTATCAACAGCTAAATCTAACCCCCCCAGGCCTAAGCTATCAACAGCTACCATGTTTAGGATAGGATATGTTTAGGATATGTTTAGGATAGTTTAGGATATGGTTTAAAACCGAAATCGAGTACAATACAACAATGCTGGCATACTTTTTTATTATGCATGTTTTATAATATCATATCATTAAGCAATATAATACTAGTATAATATTACTTTTGGTCAATGAAAGGGCACACCAGTTAAATAAATGGTGTCTTGCCAAAATATGATCAATATTTTACAGTATTTATGAAAGGTATAAAACCATGCTTATTTTCTATAGTAACAAAATGATTAGTTTAACCCGTTTTGGGTGCTACTGAAGAAAAGGATTAAATTAAAAGGCCAATAAAACACTTTGCCGTCCTAAGCATATCGTTGCTGCCATGGCAATGGCCGACTGTGAAAAAAGTTTGCCAGTTCTTGACGAACAAATACACCGGGATTTTCCCCTTTATTTTTGCACCATCGAAGTCCGGGCAGTTCCTGTCCTTCATTCCTCCAAGTGCCGTTGATGGTATTTCCATTGCTGTCTTCAGAGTCAAAAGCCTGGGCGGAGCTGTAGATATTAGCCGACAAATTTTTTCTTAAAAAATTGTGCAAATAAGCACAGCTCAGTGTCACCCATTTAGCTGATTCTGGTTGAAGTAGGATGGGTTTTCTAAGTACTCGAAAAATGCTACTCATTATCCCGAAAACATTTTCAATTACCCTCCTTGCTCTTGAATGCCTATAGTTAAAGGCTCTTTCAATGGTGCCCTTTACATGTCTTCCCACAAACGGTTTCATCAATCTTTCTGATAGAGCAAACGCATCGTCGGCAGCTATCACATACGGAATTTCCACGCTTCTTCCTGGTAAACACCGTCCATTAGGAATGTTCAGTTTGTTTTGATACAGCGCAGCATATAATTCTGTGTCCAAAAAAACACCGGCATCACATTCACGGCCTTGAACGCCTACGTCAACATATAAAAAGTTGTAGTTTGCGTCACATAGTGCCATTAAAACAATGCTAAAAGTTCCTTTATAATTGTAATACAGGCTACCACTATTGGCTGGAGCTTGAAGCACAACATGCTTTCCATCGAGGGCTCCTATACAATTTGGGTAGTTCCATTTTGAGTAAAACCCTTCGGCCACATCATTCCACCCTTCTCCGTTATTTGGTACCTGAAAATAATTAATAAAGTACAGAAAAACTTTATATAATCGTGTACTGCACAATGTACAAAATATACTACTTGGTTCAAACAATGTAGCTAATTATTTTGTTCTTTTTTAGACCCAAGATGACTTAACCCAAGAACGAGATGAGATTGACCCTGATGATCCACCCGAAGATAACGACGGGGCTGATAAGGCTACTAGATCAGAACCTGCGATTGAAGAAGTCGAAAGATCTGCGCAACAGGAATCCCAAGAGCCACCAAACAGAAAAAGAACAATCTCAAACAAAGGAAGTACGCCACCATCGAAAATGGGTGCTTTGGAAAAGAAAATCAATCACGCATATGAAGTGCTGACAACAACTATGACTAAAAATAAGGATGACGACGAATGTTTTGGAGAATATGTAGGAGAATCATTGAAAAAGTTCCAAGATAGGAAAACAAAAGCTTGGATACGTCATAGTATTTCCAATATCTTGTACCAAGCTGAATGTGGGGGAGCAGGAGGACACATGTTTCCTCCATGGAACAATAGCCAGAACACATTTTTCCGTGCACAACCGCCGCAACCATTTCCTGGATACAACCAACATAACTCTGCTAGTAGTTTTTCATCTAGTCCATACCCTTCCCCTCAAGCAAACAACCAGCAACCACAGCTGTCTCCTTTACAACCAGTACAACCTGAAGTACAACTTAACCAAACCCCAGTACAAGATTATGAGCTCATGCAAAATTCTTTCTACTAATAGGATACCATCAAACATAAGAAGTTTTTTATATGTACACCATTGTCACTAATTTTCAATTTACTATTAACATCTTATTTAATATTAACAGTTACATAATTACACAATTGGATATTATATATAGGTATTATTTGATGAAATAAACTATTTTATGGAATGAATTTAAACATATTTACCTGAATGTAGTCTTTTAATGATGCAACGATAGCCTTGCACACTACGGGTACAAATCTTGAAATTGACGCTTTTGAGATCCGGTGTAGGTACATGATTGAACTGTAGCTATCCCCTGTTGCCAAGTATCGAAGGGTGGCAGCCAACATTTCTCCCGGAGATATTGGAAGTCGACATGACCTACTTTTGTTAATCTCAGGACCAATCAGATTTAATAAAAACTCAAAATCTGCTGCCGTCATTCGAACAAAATTGTCAAACCCGCTTTGAAGACGTAAGTCTCTCATAAGGGAATTGTAGGCCCCTTCTGATTCACGTCTCGCTAAAAAACTTCTGATCCACCACCTTGGACGTTTACGCCTTTTTTTCTTGAGTTCACAGTATGCACCCGCGATAACCACAAAGGCGGAGGCAGCTACGACCTTTTCCATGTTTGTACCAACACAATAAACGCACCTGCTCAGCAAAGTGTCGAACAGGGACTGAGTATTTTTTTCCCCCCAACATCTGTCTCAAGGAAATGGAAACAGTAAAACAAAACCGTGCGACATGTGCCCGGCACAAGTCCCCGCGACTTGTAGGAATGGAAACGTACCTTAACAGGAGAATAAACAAAAGTCAAAAATTCTTTCTTCAAAAATTAAAAAATTTTAGTACCAAATAAAAACACGGTTCATGCACCATTTGGTACATAGCTCCTCATCAGTTTTGACAATACAGTAAATAGATTAATGGTACAGTTCAATGGACTTTTAATATAATTTCTCCAATCTTTGTTAAGACAATCTAATAAATTTTTTATATAACAGTAAAGAGCGAAAGCAATGTTGCGACAAGAACTAAGTTAAATTAATTGCTTTTTACATATGCTGATCTATACAAGTTTAATAAAAAGAATAATGTACACATGTTGCTTGGTGACCTTTATTCCTGAAACTCAAATGTGTCAGGTTTCATGATCTTAAACTCAGGATTTTCATTGCAGGAACTGGACATCAATCTCTCTTCCTCCCTCTCTCACTCCCCATCTCTACCCTCCCTCCCTCTCACTCTATCCCTCTCCTCTCCCCCTTCCCCTCCCCTCTCTGTAAAGCAGCGAAAAAATATATATCAACTTATCTTTTTTGTCTATTGATAGGAGGGCCAGGATTCACTGTCCTGGATATGCCTTTCAGCTATATTGCTTATTGTGCACTCTCATTCACAGGACCTTCCTTATCAATCCAGTTTCAGGTTTTTGGAAAACCATGAGATGCTTGAGATGCTATTGTCCTGTTTCCATATCTGTCTCTCACTCCATAGAGTGCCTAGGGATTCAAATGGTTTTCTGTCCAAAACTGGGCAGTCAAAAACTATGTGTTGAAATGTTTCCACAGCTGCACTACATATCTTACACAAAAGGTCTGGTGTGCGTAACCCCATTTTGTGTAGCTGGCTATGAAAATTCCACTGACCCGTCAAGAGTACAATCATTCTCTGTAGATCAGTCCTATTCAGAATAAGAGCTTCCTCTCTCTTAACGGACCTTTGAGCATTTTCTTAGACTGTATATTACTCTTAGTTTTCTCCCAAAATTTCATGTTTTCCTTCAAAACCCATTGGGAGACACCTGTGTGCTAAGTTATAGGATACTCCGCAGGCAGGCTCTAAGCCAATGTAGGGGAATTTGGTTCCTTTTTTGGCACTCCTGTCTGCCTCTTCATTTCCCTCAAATACTCTGATGACCTGGGACCCACAACAGATTTGAGAAATATATGTAAAAAATGTTTTTCCATTCAAAAATGATGTCTTGATAATTTTTAATTAAATTTGTATATTTCACTTAATTCATGAAAAATTGTTGAAAGACCGTAAAATTCTTATTTAAAAAATATATATAATTTGGTCAATTTTTATAATATAAAAAAGAAATTGTATATAATGTTATGTTCTAAAAATTTGACATTTTTGGTAACGTCTAATGACCTCCAATGTTTAAGACCTTTGTGAAATTTCATCTGCATGGTTATTTTATTATTTTTTTAATACCAATTTTTTCCATTCTATTTAATGCGACTCAAGGAAAACTAAGTTTTAAAACAAAACCTATTATTATATGGTTGTTTGTAAAAAATAGTAAAATCTGAAAGAAAAAAAATAGAATTGCTTAACTTTGTAAAGGACTAGTGAAATGGTAATCATTATTCTAATTTCAATAAATTTGAATTTAGAGCACAGTACCACATAAACATTAGCAGCTTGCTAACAACTCAAAGAACAATTAATATCATCTAACCTATAATGACAAAAATTTATAACATTAAAAAAAAAATTTTTCATTGTATCTGAATCCCTTTTTCATGTAATCTATTAGTAGACCTAGTAGATACTACTAAAGCAGGCGATGTTATATCAGAAGCAATCCACATTACAATAACTAGAAATAATACTACTTAATTCTCTTTTCTTTATCTATTCATACAATGAATAAACATCTTTATTCTACTTATGTTTCTTTAGAACTATAACAAATTATTAAAAATTGTAAGTTATGTTGCGCCTTGTGCATCCTGCAATGTTTTTTACACATTAATAGGATATTTTTTTTATATAATACATTGATGCATTATATTTATATGAGTATTTTCAAAAGTATTAAATTATTGATATTGTTTGTACCTTAATAAAACATACAATTCGGTAATATGTTAATGGTTTCATATGATTATTTCTCAGTTGTTGGATAACCTTGGAATTCAGCCACTACAGAACAAAACTCTGGATACAGCAGAAAACTGTGAAATTTCTTTCCAAAACAAACGGCAAAAATGTGAAGTGAGAAAAATATTTTATGTTTATATTATACATTCTTATAATTTAATGCAAAAAATGTTATGTTTTAAACATATAAAATTTTGAAATAATTTTACTTATCTTTATACATGTCAGCAATCCAAGTGTTTATTTTATTATTGCAGTTTTTAATGTAGGTTATTTTATTGAGCACATAGTTAAATTGTCTAAATTATTATTGTATGGGGTTTTCCACCAACTACACAAGTGCAGTAATTACTCAGCTTTGCTGTGATAATATTTAATATATGTTAAGACAAATTCAGGTTTAACATTGAATATTATTAGGGATTTTAATATGGAATACATCTCGCACAAAATTGATCTAGAGGAAGTTTACATTATTAATACTAACATAATTAATGACAACTTTCACTCACACATTCTTATTTTACACTAAGCATTACTTAAAACTTACAAATTAGATTGTTCACTAATTCAATTTACAATCCAAATATATTAATTTAAAATCTAGGATACATTTATTATTTCAATATGTTAATTTATAAGTTCAAATATGTATAGATCTTTGGGGAATAGCGATAATAATACTTTATGTTATATATGAACAATTTAACTCACAATGTTTTACTCACATGATCCAGAATATCCTTTTATTAAATCTTTTATAATTTATAAAACACCTATCACTTCATTTACTTAAAGGGAATTGGACTCTGTACTATATTGAATTCACTGAACAAACGTTTCACTTTATTTAACCCTACAACTGCCTACTATAAAATCGGGCCATTTTGCTCCTTTTTTAATAGTTTATTTAAATTCATTAAAAATAGTAATATTATGTGAAATGAATAAAAGTTAGATTTAAAGGTTTTGGAGTAACTATGTTACGAATCAAAATATGTGCAAAAAATGAAGTGAAAATGCTACTGAAAAGCCTATATAACTAATTTTTTAATTTTTGTTTCAAGATATACAAAAAAATTTTAATGTAGTTGTGAATAAATGTTGATAAAAACTAAAATCAATTTATAAAATTTTCATTAAAAATATAAATTTGTACATAAAAGTGGAAAATAGCTAAAAAGTTAAGCCTATTTTGAAAAATTCACCAAAAATAGTAATATTATGGAAAACACAACTTGTTCTGACACGTTGTCCAGAAAAATTGTTCTCAGAAAGGTACATAGAATTTATCTGTGTAATGAGTAAAATTTTAGATGTAACAATTTTGGAGTTAGTATGTCAGGAATCAAAATTGTGCAATAACCGAAGCAAAAATGCCAAAAAGCCTACATATACCGTACAACAATTTTTTCCAAATTTTTTTAAAGATAGTACAGATGTTTTTTAATGTAGTTTTGAATAAATTTTGATAAAAAAATTAATCAATTTATAAATTGTACATGTTGAAATATAAATTATTATAAATACATGTTTCCTACTGCCTTGTCTTATTGGGTTACAAAACTTTTGTTTATTTTAAATTTATTTTGCACCTTGTCTATTCTACATATAAACATATTTTAGGCCGTCTTCTTATATTTTTAGTGCAAAATATTGAAATTAAAACCGTTCCTTTTTATTTATGCTAAGGACCATAGGTACTTGGTGGTATTCCATTTTAATAAATAAAACAATTTTATGTTTTAATATAACCACATATTTAATGAAACTTGCCGACCATGGTTTTGCTAGTTACAGCATTGTAAAGGTATTTTACAAGACTAAGGAAAAAGGTACAGTACACATTACAAACAATAGCTGGATATTCCCCATTGTAACCTAAATTGAAATGTAGAAAGTGAGGGACAAAGGACCACCTGGCTAAAGGTTTGAGGAGTGGGGAGTTAGTTAATTCTAATTGTTCATTTAAAATTAATACGTTTTTATTCCTAACTATTCTATTAATTTCTAATCGTTCTTGAAAATTTAATTTTTTTAATTTATTAGATATATGCAAAATATCAAAATTTATGTTAGAATGAAAATCTGGAACATTATATGTTTTTAATTGATTGGCAAAACTATAGTCATCATAACCTAGCCTCCAACTTCTATCATGTTCCCCTAATCTTATTTTAAAATTTCTCCTAGTTTGATCTATAATCTTAAAGTTTGACTATTGACTAGTCTTTAAAAGCATGATTTCAATCAAATAAGATTTACGCCAAGGATGCGTTTGTGGCACAGGCTAAGCAAGTTTACGCCCTATTAAAACATATAAATAAATATTTTAGTCAAAGAATTTAGACTGACTTTTGGTGACGAATCATTTTGGTTTGTTTTTATTTGGTTTTTGGAGGATGCACTGAGTTTGAAAGTTTGTCCAATGTTTTTGCACAGTTTATTTTAGTAGTATTATTTTTATATAAAACAAGTGCTGAAATAAAATAATAATACGTAAAAATTAAATATAACCCAGACCACAAAGATTACATATTTTGTTAAACTGAAAGATTGTTGGAGGTGCCTGAGTAGGTTGTATACAATTGTCAGATTATTTTTGTTATTGCTTTTAAACAACAAGACAAATATGTATATACTAGCTGTACCCGGCCACGCGTTGCTGTGGCTCATCTGGTTAAATGGAAAATAAATAAAAGACATAAAAAAAATAATAACTAACTATATTAAAGAAAATTTTATTTCCAAAAAAAATTAAAAATTGTATCTATTACTTATTGTTATGTCATATTAATAATAATAAAAATATATATAATATATCAATTGGTTTTGTATTTATATCCATACTAATATTATAAAGACTTAAAATTTATTTCTTTGTTGTATGTATGGGGTTAATCTCTGGAACTACTGAACCAATTGAAACATTTTTTTAAATAAAAAAAACTACACAATCCCAGAGTAACATAGAGTAGGATTCATTTTGATAAAAACATTTTTTATATTCCATAGGCTATTTGTAAATTTATTTTGAAAATCGTAAAGAATCGTTGGGCATTAAACCCAGCGTCTAGCAGCTGTAGTATCAATAAATAAACAACATTATGAAAAACTAAAAAATTACTATTGAAAGATGAAATTTATAAATATCAATAGAAACGTACTATGCCAAAGATGTGCACAACAACATAAATTATATGTGTATGTTGCCATTAAGGTAGGTAAAATAAATTAAATATAATTTTAGGTTAGGCCTAGAAAGATGAACCAATACATATTTCTTGAATGTACCTAGCCTATTTGCATTCATTACCATAGCAGCCAATTTAATAAAATAACTGATGAAACAGTTGATTCGGATGTCCAGCTAGTACAAATAATATTTTTAAGTTAGGCCTAGATTGAACCAACACATGTTTCAACACACACAAACCAATAAAAGCTTGCGTTAAGATATTTAAAATTAAGAAAACAATAATATATGTTACAATCTAATTTAAAAAAAAAAGACATATTAGAATTTAATAGTAGGCCAATTTATATATGGTAAATGATATATTTTATAAATTGAAAATTGCCTCTTTTATTTATAACAATACAAAATCTCTGTCCTAATTAATATTCCCGAGAAAATAACATTGTGTACAATAACCTGTTTTAAAAAAGTTATTATTTTATATATATACAATTTCTATTCATATCGGCGAAGAAAGTCCCGCGATATTCTTCTCCAATCACAAACTTCTGTGGGCGTGTATTTTATAACTAACGTCTTGCTTCTAATGGTCGCCATCTTAATTCCAGATTTTCGTTCATATTTCCACAGATTCTGTCTTTGTTATTAAATATTTATATGAACTCAGGTGATGTTTTATATTTAGAAATATCTACTTCGTATTTCTGTATATCTCATTTTGTCTCTAGGTCTTCTGTATTTTTATAATCGGCGAAAGATCGGAGTTATATTTTCAATTCGGTTATTTTCCAAGTTGACCTTTCACGTCTAGATAAAAACAAATTATTTAAGTTTTCTTGTCTTTAACTGTGTGTTGTTATTTTTTATGGATTAATCAAATTCTTAGGCGCAATTTTAATATAGGTTTTGATTTGTTTTAGATTGACAATTTTCTGGATTAGTTATAATTGGGTCGGAAAGTATTAGATTTAGAATTTGTTTTGATTCGAGTCTTATCTTTTTGCCGCTAGGCGCGTGTATGTTGACGTTTAAAATTAAATGAATGAAATTGACTTTTTTTTCTTTTTGTATTTAATACCCTTTAAAATTAAAATTTCGCAAAATCCTTTCTTAGTGAGCGTCTATGACCTCATACAAATATGCCTTTAAATTTTGGTATCAATATCTTTGTTGGTTTTTGCTCTACGTTGATTCTCTGTCAGTCATTCATTCAGTCAGTCAGTCAGGACAAAGCCGTTTATATATGTAGTGATAATAAGAGAAAAAGAATTTCTAATTCAAATCAATGTGATTGGCACCACAACAACTACCAAACACAAATAGTTGGAAATATAATACTTATCGATTAAATCGGAAGATTAAAATGTAAAATTGAAAGAATGATAGCCTATGTTGCTACAAGAATGCTATTTTTATGGAGCTATAAAAAGTTATTTAAATTTAAGAAAGGTTTTGATTTGTACTTTTGTGGAGGATATCAGAAGACAACTTTTGGTGACAAATAACATTGTGTGCGTTGTTTACCTTTTTGTTATCACACTCCATTCATCGCGGTCATAGTTTTTCATGCGGTTGTCGGATCTTTGCTATTCTCTTGTATTGTGCGCATATGGCAAGATTATCTTTTTGCCACTGAAAGAGTTTGCACTAAAATGTGTTTGATTAAACATGTAAAATGTAAAATGTAATGTATATGTTTAAAATGTAAACTATAGTATACGTAGTTTACTCTACGTATATGACTCTATATTGAGATTACCTTTTTTCCTATGTAGAAGCTATTTTATTTGTTTCGTGTTTTTATCTGAAACCATACATTGCCCCCAAAAGTATAAAAGTTGTAGCAGATATTTTTGGATAAATATTATCATACTTATATCATTAAGTTATTCTTTAACAGGTTTATTTGTAAAATACCGCATATTGTATTACCAGTTGAACAATGCTTACAACTTTTTGTCTTAAATTGCTTTTCCTTGTGGGACTTTTTACTTTGAGCCACAAAAATTAAAAAGTTGGAAATGTTTAAGTACCACCTCCATTTTGAGTTTAAATTTTCTAGGCGGTTTAGAATTGGGTAACTAATTAGGTTCGTCAGTAGAGTCAGCAATTGAATTATTTTAATACGGATTTATTATTAATAATAGTTCTATGCTTCTTATTATTATTTTTAACTTCCAGTTCAAAAAAGTTGTGAACTTAGCCTTAAGCAGTCATGATAGACAAACATGTCTATCTGTTTGGTAAAAAACTTAGTAAAAATAACTTGGTAAAAAATTTCAGAAACTGCAGCTGCTTTATCTGTCTATTTTCTATGAAGTCTCGTTTGAGTGTCGTCAAACCTCAAACAAGACAACAAAATCTCAAATCTTTTACTTGACATATTTGCATTGAAAATAGGCCTACTTGTACCATCTGTAGAAAACTTCGATAAAACTGTTTCCTTATTTGACTTTAATACAGAAGACAAAAGCAACAAACCAAGAAGAGCATTTACTTCAATAATCTCAGTATCTCTGTAGTTAGATTTGCTGGTATTTTTTTCCAATTGATTGCCTTCCTGCAGCTAGTTTTACGTTAGTATTTAGAACGATTTTATCGATAATAGTTTGGTCAATAATTTTCCCCCAAATATCAGTATTTTTAGGATTGTCACCTAATTGTCTGGCATTTCCAGTGAGGCCTGGCAAACTTCCTCTGATTATGAGCTGGAATTCTTCCTACAGCCACTGGCTCATTAGTATACCATGGATATCCTGGACCAAGCTCTTTTGTTTTCATACTGCCAAAAAGAACTTCAGGGAGATCACTATCAACAATAAAAGTTTCATTTTCCTCATCTTCCAATAGCAAGTCATCACTTTCCGTTTCATTGTCTGACTTATCTTCTGTAGCATCGTCACTAATCACGTTGTCGGGATCAGCATCAGAATCGTCCACAAGCTCACTTATTTCAAAATCAGTCTCACTATCATCATGTAGCATCATGTTTATATGGTTCCCAAAATTCTTGTCTTGAACAGAAACTTGTATACTCGTAGAAGGTAGATCCATTATAAAAATAATAAAAAACACAATATTGATATTATAAATATTAAAAATAAAGCAAGATATACTTTAAGGCATTGACTGTCTACATCATTTACAGAAACATCCAGTAAATTAGACTGGGAGTAATGTTACACAAACAGAGACAGGTAGAGTTTTCAAAACCAACACGTCACTGACAAGTTAACAACGTGAACTGAGTGGAAATAGGTTTGATGTGTTGCAGAAGAGGAGGGAGGAGACTACTTTGTGGTTGAGCATGAAGACTTGCCCAGGTTGGCTAATACAAACAAATGAAATTTACCTCCAGTCTCACATACCGGTGTTTCGGTTAATGTGGTAAACTTTCATAACATATTGTTGGTCTGTTTAATGAAACTAAAATTTTGTTTTTTTAATTTTCAGGGCAATACTTCGAAAGATTCTATATTGGAACCAACTGTACAAAATAATAATCAGGATTTTGTATCATCTGTGAAAGAGTTATTTGGACTGCATTCACCACCAAGAGCAAGGAAATTTGACAAATTAAGTTAATCACAGTTGTGTTAAATTTATTATAGTAAAGTATAAATTTCCATGTGATTATCTTACGAATACCAAACGGCGTGTGCAGTTTTGAACACATTAAGTTCTCCTTTATACTTAAACATTACTATTAAATTTGAAGTGTCTGACTAGATAAAGTTTTCTGTTTTGCCTATTCCCCCTTTACCATATTATTCAATTTCTCCTCCAAAGTAGTCTTTTACTCTCTTTAATTTACTACCAAATTTTGTATATTTTACATGTCCCTTAAAAACAAAATGAGGGGTAAAAATATCACCATATTTGTTTTTTTAACTGATTTTTATTAGACTAATTTTACAACCCTGATTATTAGTTTACTTTTTACGTTGTACTTCTACATGTTCTTTAAAACAACAAAATGACTGCCAAAATTTTCAGAATTTTGGTAGATATTTAATGATGAAAATTTTTATAATCTTGATAATTCATTTTTCGAATGACTCAATTTTTTTTAATAGAACCAAAAATTAGATTTTCTTAAAATCAGTTTCTATTGAAATAATTATAGTTAAATCCCTAAAGGACCCAAACAAAATGTAAATTTGTAATCAGTGATATAAAATCTGTATGGTAAATGAGTTTGATCAAAATCAGTTGAGAAACAAAAAGTTTATATTTTTTGCCATCTTTTGTTTTTAAGAGACATGTATAACCCTTCTAAAAATTGTAATACTAAATTCACAATCAGTGATGTAAAATCTTAAATATACAGTCATTAATGCATGATTTCATTTGATATCAACACGTATTATGTCACATTTCACAATAGATCAATGAGGATCGCAGTGGATAGGAGCTTGTTTGGGTCCTTAAAAAAACAACACATATTGTATATTTTTCAAAAATTAACCTATCTTTACTTGCCACTAAAGACTTTATATTGTTCAACAACGAAGGACATGTTTTCAAGAGAACAGGGGAAATAATTTTAAATTATTAGAATGATTTCTTTAGTACGGTATGATTAGGTTATACTGAAAATCACTATAAACTCATACAAAATCCTTAAATATAATTACAAAATAAATTTACCTTGTATATTAAGTTGTTCTTATAAAATTATTTACCTTTTTAAGTTATTTTAAAACTAAAAGAGAACATTGTAGGTTATATTTATCAAAATCGGTGGATTCTAACACCAACCCACCCCGTGTTTATTGCATAGTATCAGAATTGTTAAATTAATAAATTTGTTGTCTTCTTGAAACAGGCGTCCAGAACCAAGTAATTCCGATGTCCTGTAAACCCAATGTCCATATTAAGCTGCCCCCACCAGTGCCCACAATTTCTTATTGAATAGTATATGTTAAGCTTTTTCTCTCCCGCAACCATGGTTGTCAATATTTCTTTTGCAAGCTTTTAAGACGAACATTCCAGCAAGATGTCAGGAAATCCAGCTTTAGTTCAACTTCAGCCATTTGCCAAGGAACCTCACTTTAGCACACAGGAATCGGTGACACTATTGTGCATATGAATGATTACCTAATGTTTGTTGCAATCAATGAACAGAGAGGACTAATTGACATAACATAACCTTATGCTAAATCTGTTTAAATAGGCCCAATAATGTTAATTTACATGAAAATTGAGAATCTTCAAATTTGTCATAAAATAACTTTTAATTTTCAAAGGTGAAGTTATGAAATACATATCAATATTTTTTATGTAGTTACTCTGGGGAATATCCATAACTTAATATCTATTTTATTATTAAAAGTAAATGTTTACAAGTTACAAAATATACCTTAAATAATATGACAACTGATCAAATATAATAGTCTGCTTAAGAAGATCCAGTATAATGAATATAATTGCAGTCTAATATAAATATCATTTGTAGCAAAAATAACATATTAAGAAAAAAAAACTCGGGACATTTTAAAAAGAATTTCAAAAATAAAAATTTTGCACTGAAGTCATAGGATCCGAATTTCTTTTGATGATATTTTTTGTTCATTGACGACCTTGACCCTGGTATCAGTATGGTGCAAGATGAAAAAAATTAACTATTCTTATTTTCAATAAAATAAAACCTAATTTAGAGTGTAGTTAGATTTAGTCATTAATTTGAAATTTATCGAATTTTAGTTTTAAGGGGTCGGTGCACCAAAAAATTTTAATTTTTACAAAATGTATTTTATTTTACTAATTTATAGCTTGGAATATCCTGTTTCCAACGATATATAGCAATCAACCCTTATTTCATTGTAAATATTGTATGCTAAAAATAAGGGCATGTCAGCTGTTTTTCTGCTGAACAAAGTGCACTCCACCCTCCAAACAACAAAGGCATCACTCTAATATACCTCTACATAGTAACAGCACTTTTTAGTTCTGTATTATTACACTTTGTTGTGTTGGCTAACCTGACAAAAAGCATCTGTGAGCTGTGTGATCAGTCTAGTAAGCTGTTTAGGTGATTTATGTAAGCAGTTAAATTTAAGGGCAGATCATTCAAATAAATATATATATATAAGAAACCATAAAAAAGCTGAGAATAAAATAATATAAGAAACACAAAACAGTCATATTAACTAATAAAGGTTTAACAATAGTTTTAAAAATATGAAAGTACTCTACATCTTACTGTTTCTAATTTTAATTTCTTACATAAACATACTCTCTCTTAATTACAAACTCAGCACTTTCTCTCTCTGAACACACAACCCTATAAGTCCACACACATACACAAACACATATACAATGATATTCTACAAGCACTCATCATCTTCCCTGCTCAAAAGCCAGTCCTTCAAGAGGTTTACAAATATTTTTAGGTTTTTACATATTTTAATTTTTGAGGAAGTTTATTACAAAGTGAGGGTGCAATTATAGATGAGAAATTGAAATAAATTGTTAAATTTGCTTTGGGCTGCTTTGTTTTTGTCTCTTAGAAGATAATCAATTTTGTTGTGAAAGTCTAAAAAACCTCTATTTCTATTGTAAAATACTTTCAGGACCTTGTAACTAAACAAATAACAAAGAGACAATACAGATAGGCATTGAAATAATGGTAAAGATGACACCAGTCCTATTTTATTGACTATCAGTCGTATGAACCTTTTCTGTATTACAATCAAAGCCCCAAGATTTGCAATTTAAGTACCTCCTCAACAACGAATTACATACTACAACCTACGTTGTACCGTGGAGAAATAAATTTTATGCAAAACGCTTCTGGGGCAATATCTTTTAAGTAAAAACAGACTATGTTTTGTTAACCTTGATTTTAAAGTATTGATGTGCATTTCCATGTTACACCTTCTTCCAAAATCACTCCCAAATATTTACCCGAAGACTTTAGCTTTACTACAATGCATTAAGAGCATACTAAATTTCCTACTATACAACGCATACATTTATATAATAGAGGCACTTTAAATTTAGACTCCCTTATCAAATTAAAGTTTATATAACCTGATTTATCTGTTTTTAAGACCATATAATGTTTACTAAACCACTATATCAGCAAATTTAGATCAACTATTTACATAGTTTATAAATAATATAGGCCCAAGTACTGACCCCTAGGGGACCCCATACTTTTTATTTTCCCTGTATCTCCAAGACATCCTTGAATGCACACACATTGTTCCCGCTCTGATAGATAACTGAAGGAACCGATTATTAACACCTCTAATTCCACAATTTGATAATATTTCCAGAACAACACTTTGTTCAACTCAATCAAAAGCTTTAATTATATTAAAAAACAAACTACCTTTTTTGTTTATTGGTACTACTGTACCACTCCCATTTTCAATCTGCTAGGAAAAGTACCAATTTATAAAATTAAGTTGTACAGATAACTAAATACTATTGAGATCTGATTTTAAAACACTTTTTAAAGCCATTGAAATAATTTCATCTATTCCTGGAGATATATTATTCTGTAAAGATGAGATAATGTTTTCAATTTCAGTTGGGACAACTAGCTTGATAAACTTGGAACTCGTGTGAGAGACCATGCAGAAGCGATCCCACTCAGAATAAGGCTCGTAAACTATATTTTTCCTTATATCGACAATCACACAGACAAAATAATTATTGAAAGTATTTGCTACCTTTAAGGAATCAGAAATCATATTTTTATCATCAACTTTAAGTCTAATGTCTTCAAAACTTTTTTTTTCCCTAGAAATTTCATTAATTATCGTCTATTCGGCCTTTGAATTTCCCCTGCACTTAACAAATAAACGCTCGTAATAATTTTGTTTTTTCATTTTAATTTCAATAAGCAATTTATTTTGAAACTACTTGTAATATTGTATTAATTTCAAATTATTTGTATAAAGTTTTATTTCACGACAAGGTTAACAATTTCTGTTACTCTGGCTTCTTAGAAAGAACCTAGCCTATATTCTCAACTAAATCTATCCCTAATACTTAACATCACCACCGCCCCTGAAACATCGACCCGATGTTTAACGTAAACATATAAAAAATAAATTTAAAAATTCATGAATATACATTAAAATTTAAGGTAGTCCCTTGCAGGCAATCGAACCATCATTCCAGACAACACAATGCATACAATAAACAATAGATAAATTAATACAAAAGTTAACAATGAGATCCACACAATAATTATTACATGTATAAAATCTGTGACCTCTATCACATCTGACCAAGCCTTAGGTAATGACACTGATATTAGATCATCTCCTATGATGTTGTGTACAAAAAACAGGAGTAGAAAGTGTCCAATTATTGTTCAAAATGTGAGTTAAGTTCAAAAATTTTGGAGGGCCATTTTGGAAAAAAGGTTTTACCATCAGGGAAGTTGAAGTTAATGTTGTCAATAATACAGGTATGACATGACGCAAGGTAGGATCCAAAGATGCCTTGTCATCACATGGAAACTGTTTACCAATTGGATAGTGTCACATTCATATAGGGAACAATGACAGGATATGGTAATTTCAAATGTGCCAGGAGGACCATGAGGAAATGTATTATATATATATGATAAATGATTGGGAATATTCCAATCATATTTAGTGGTGACAATGGGGACCCCATAGCCAAACCATCACATTGAACATAAAATTTATCTTTAAATTGAAAATAATTTTGATCTAAGCATACCTCAATTACATCCAAAAGTTCTCTAGCCATTATGGGATCTACTTTGGTTCTATCCATAAGAGATTCTACGCTTTTTAAACATTCCTGTGGCAGAAATTTTTATGGACAATTTTGAAAACAAAATAATTAACAATAACCCATTTAAATCAGTTATTATTTATTGGTATCGTTATGTTGATGATGTAATTTGTCTCTTTGATGGCTCTAACCGCCAACTTCAATTATTTTATAAGTACCTGAACTCAATTGACGATGCGATACAGTTTACCATGGAAGTTGGAGAACAAGATCAAATTAATTTCTTAGACTTAAATATAAAAATTGAAAATGGTAAACACAACTTTAGTGTTTTTAGAAAACAAACTTTCACAGATAACATTATTCATGCTTCATCTCGGCACCCTTTAAATCATAAATTGGCAGCTTTCCATTGTATCTCGGGGGAACGATGTATGTTGTATCGCCTCATCAAAGTTCCAATGTCTGACTGATTTCAATAAAGAACTAAGTTGCATTAAACAAATAGCTGTTAATAATGAATATGATGTAAATATTATTAATAAAATGCTAAAGAAAAAACTTAAGATGAATGCAAGGCAACTTATTTTTCCAACTTCAGTTAAAAATAGCGCTAAATGGCGGAAAGTTAACTATCTAGGAAATGTTAGCCAAAAAGTTGGAAATATTTTAAATAGGGAAACAGAGTGTAGGCCGGCATTTTATTGTAGTAATAGTTTAGGTAAGATTTTAAATAATTCTAAAGATAAAATTAACAAAATGATGAGAAGTGGTGTATATAAGATAACTTGCAAAATATGTAATTCATGTTATGTAGGTCAAACAGGACGTAATTTTAAATCTAGATTAAGTGAACATGAAAGAAGTTGGCGGTTAGGATATGAAGATTCCAGTTTTTCAAATCATTTAAGAATACATCTAGTGTCTGATTTTAATTCGAGTGTAGATTTTAAAATATTACATTTTGATAATAAAGGTAGGAAATTGAATGCTTTGGAGAGCTTAGAAATTAAAAGAATAAGATACTGTAACCCTAATTTAGTTTTAAATGACCAGTTAGATTTGTATAACTCTCCATTAGTAAAACCTTTAAAAGTTATTTGTACTTAGAACAATCAACTGGTTTTCCCAATATGTATTGTTCCTATGGTCATTGCCCAGGCCGGGTATTTCCCCAACCTTCCATTCATTGTATCCTAACTCCCACCCTCTAGTTTTAAGGTTTTCTGTTTTTGTCTTTTTTCTTCAGTCTGTAATACAGCCTCGTCAATGCCTTAACAGGCGAAACCATTGGTCGGCTAGACTAATTATAAGTGGATATACAAAATAAATAATTGTGTTTTATTATGTAAGTAATACAATATTACTGAACTAATCTTATATCTAATAATACAATTTGAAATTTACAATAATGTAGAACTTCGTATAGGTCCTACTCGATTATTTACAATTACCTTAGGCAGACTATCCGCATTTCGTAATTTTTAATTTGGATAAATAATACTTGTTAATTATTGTAAGTTCAAATCCCCATCCTGACAGTCCTTGGAGTCTCGTTTGACATTCATAATGTCTAAATTTACCATCACTCATTATTATTTTTTATTATCAGTCCTGCTTCAACTAATTCTTCGAGTATAGAATTAATTTCATTTGTGTGACCGGTGTTCCTCGCTTGCTGAGAAGCAAATTACAATTTCAATCGTTCACAAAATTCTTTCTGTTATTCTAATAAACGTATTCTGACTTACTATCTGAATAAACCATATTAGCATTGTTAAATTTGAGGTTTTTTTAAAAATTTTTGGTTGTTACAAAACTTTACCTTTTTTCCTTGACTAAATGTGATATAATAGTTTTATATTTCTTACTTCTGCATAATTTATTGTGCCAATTACAGAATTATTGTGTCTAAATATATTTGTTTTGTTTTTTTCTTCTAAATATCTCCATTCACACCTAAATTTTCTCTGGTATATAAAAAGAATCCAGATCATTCATAATAATTAACTCATATAACCCTGATGTTCTGCTATATTGTTTATCATTCATTATTAGGTCATCATTATACAAATCAACAACTTATCGCCTAACTTCCAAATATCCTAATGCTTCAATTTCCGTGTGTTCAGAATCTAATTCTAATCTACGTTTATGCATTTTATTACATTTATTTTTTCAATGATTTAATTTTATAGTTTTTATTATTTTGAACATCGCTGATAATTTGTTTTTAAGGTTCAAATTGTTTTTCCAACATTTCTTTTATTCTATTATGTCATGTGTCAAAGATTTGTGTTTATCTTAAGCCTATCTTTATGAAGTTTATTTATTTCAAAAACAATATCTTCGTCTTCTAACAATATGTTAATATCTCTGTTATAATCGTTGTTCATTATATTTATACTCATACTGAATGTAACATGAACAATTTACAAAATTTTCTCGTCACACTTTAAAGTAACAAATAATACCGCCACTCAATGTACTGTCAGCAAACTTGCTACTTACTATATCATCAATAACAAAATAAAATATTATATAATCTTACTCTAAGAATTGCGGAATATACTGTAATAAACTGCCATTGATAAACATGGTGTATTAATACATTACCTATTACATCTGTCATACAGTATTATGTCATCAATGACATCAGATGTATAGCATTATCACGCAAATGTAAACAAAATTCAGTTGAAAAATATCCGGAAAGCCTTGAGAAAAATGAAAATGCTGTATTACTATATTATATATAGGAAATGACAGCACTCATGTAATGTCGCCAACCAAATATTAGGTTCTGAAAGCTAATATTGGCATAGAAACCAAATAACCAAGCGACAAAAACCTTCTGACTGTACTCTAATTAAAAACAATCCTGAAAATAGAGGATTTGCCAAAAATGATAAGTTACCCAGGGTAGGTTAGGAAATTTCCTATTTTTTGTTGTTTTATTTTGTTATTATTATGTTTGTGTGCATTTTTATTTTATTTTGACATTATATGAAGAACAAATGACTAATTATAAACACAATAAATGTAAACAATATGTATAAGTATATTTAAAGAGTGAGCGATTTTAGTTTCCCTTGCCTCTTGTTGAAGGGCGTTACACCCAGAGAGGACAATTCTCCATGCTCGTTGGAATATGGAACGGTAATATGGGGGCAATTATGGGTGGGTTATAGGGTAATGTACTGGCTATATCTACTATATTCTAAGCTTATGTTTACATAAAAATGGAAACTTAAATTTTAACATGCTTACAACTAAATAGGTAGGATTTATGCTAGACAGACTAAGATAGTATAGCAAAATATTATTTATAAATGATGACATGATGTATGAAGTGAGAAAGGAGATGAGGGGTTATTTTGGAAAAGCCAGATGTAGGAACTGAAAGAGTTGGAACCAAAAAAGTAATTTGGATTGATGGGTAGGGATTCGAATTGATCTGACGCAAAAGCTTAACGGGCCAATAATCCGAGAATAAAAAGATCGAGGCTAAACCAAAAGTGAACCAAGGGACCAGCTCTTGCACCTGAAAGGAAGAAGGGCAAATAGTTAAGAATAATGGATAAAATTAAAGGACACTATTTCCCTCCCCTAAAAATATGTTGCAGTTCAGGTACCCTCAAACCAGCCAAAAATGCCAAGGACTGTGTTGGGTAGGAACAAAAAGGAGGAGGTTATGTAGGTGGGAGGATAAGGGAACCATACTGGACTATAATTCCTGGTGCCGAAGAACATAATCGAATGTTTTTGTAACTATACTATGTACACCAAAATTCTCACACCATTCTGAAATAAATTTCCATTTAGGGGGGGGGGGGCACTTAAAGCACCTCCTCTAGTTTAATTTGTTTCTGATAAAAACAAATTAGTTAAAAACACAACAGATTCTTTTTCAAAGCGCAAAAGTTTTTTGTAACAGTCGTCACTGACCATTGTGTGAGCTCTATAGTTTTCCCATTACTAATTCTCATAAACACAGTCATTTTAGTAATCAGTAAAATGAATTCACTATGGTTAATGCTAATTGAACAATTAGCAAGTAATTACTGATAAATTTAAGTAAAAGAAATTTTTTATTGACATTTAAAAAACAGTAATTGTTTATTTTTTATTCTCAACTCCTTCAGTATTTACTGACAAAACAGTTACCGGTATTATTATAAGTAATTACTGAGGTTTATTTACCTCTCCCAATATTTTAACTGTTCACAAGCTTAGTCAGAAACATTTGAACATTTATTGCTAGATGGTCCTAAATTTGATTTTATTAAATAAAAACGTTTTTATAGAATTATACCTGAAATTGATAATAATTCAAGTAATAAGTTACGGGATTTATATTAATTTATAATGATTTATTACCGTATAATAAAATAAACCATTTTTTACAATTAAGCAAGATACCGTAACATTATAATTAATTAACAAAATTTTGAACATATGTGTATCTATATATATTACAAATAATAAATAAATAAAACAATAATAATAAAATCATGGAAACAAATTGCACATCAGATCTATTATGTATCTCTTCCGTGGTCTTAACCTGCTTCAGGACAGAAAGCCAAATGGTCCTGGACCATGTCTGGAAGATTATACAATAATATATTCCTTCCATATTAATAAGATTTCCATGCTTTCACAATATTCCAAATTCAAATCATACTTTTACTAATATACACTTCTAAAGGATGAGTAAACAATTTTTCATTATTAATAAATGATAAATATTGTTATACTAACCATTAGCCATATGTTTTTTAACCATAGAATTATAAAAAACCAAATTAGAGATTCGTAATGGATAACAGTAACATCAAATCCATGATAAGAGTGATTAACAACAAGCAACCACACCTACAGTAAAATAAATAACAGTTTTTATAGTAGTGTATACATTTTATATAGTGTATCACTAGAGTTAACGAGTTATCGGCATTAAAAGAAAAAGAAAAAAAATTTATGTCATGTAAATGTATTGAACATTGGAACTTGGAAGTCAACTAGTCAACGTTCGGTTTTCTTGTAAACACTTCAACGTTCGGTTATCTTGTAAACGCTTAATGAAATAATGCCTATTGTTAGTTGTGCAAAATGGATAAGAAAAGGAGTAGCTAAATCAATTCCTGACAAGGTAAGGATGAAAGTCTCATTTATAAATATGGTTCCAAAATCTAGTAATACTCTTTCCTAACCTAAAACATTAATCATGAAAAGTTTATCGAGCATGTTACGAAGAATTAATTTGAATGTAATTTTTATATTAGTATTTCAATAATGTACATAAGTTTTTTAAATTGTTTATATTTATACAACAAAATGTTAGTGGGATTAAGGCGATCGTCAATCGTAAAATGTTATACCAAAGTTGCGTTTGCGTTTCAGGTTAGGTATATAATAATATGACATCATTCAAGTTAGGTACATATTTTACATCGGGTTGAATCCACTTGTACATCCACCATTTTTGGGTCTAGTACAACCAATGCAGGACACTATAGACCAGAGATACAGGTAGTTGTTTAGTATATTATAAATCAGATAGTTTCATCTTTATAAATTACACACAAAAAGATAAGGTAAATGTTTACTTTAAGGTGGCGCCGTATTTTTCGGATTTTATTTTTTTATTGTCTACTACATACCTTATTTCATAAGAATAAATAATGTTTTCCTTGCACAGATCACTATTTTTCACTGAAAAATCACAATAAAAAAACTATCAAACCTAATATATTTATAGGTTAAACTTGTTAGACATAATGACAAATGTTCACTTTTACGTCTCATGTTATTAAAGATATTTCAATCTATAATATCCGTGATCTAATTTCAAATTATTAACTTCAATAAATGTACGAAAGGCTTAGCCAGGTTTATAGCTATCTAGCTTAGTCATTGTGTAATGTTCATGTGACGATATTCTTATTCCTATTATGACTTGCCATTATGTGTGACCTATAAACCCTTCAATTTGATAGTTTTTAGATTGTGATTTTTCAGTGAAAAATAGTGATCTTATTAAGTTCAATCAACGTACGAAAGGTTTAGCCAGGTTATTTTATATATATTTTAATATATATAGCCACCTGGCCAAACCTGTCGTGATCTAGCTTAGTCAGCATTGTGGAAGGCCCATGCAACAAACCATTTATGATATATTCTTATTCCTATTATGTCTTGCTATTAAGTGTAACCTATAAACCCCTCAATTTAATAGTTTTTAAATTGTGATTTTCAGTGAAAAATAGTGATCGGCGCAAGGAAAACGTTTTTTATTTTTATGAAGTAGTAGGCAATAAAAAAATAAAATCCGGAAATACGGCGCCACCTTAAAGTAATCATTTACCAAAGAAAATTATATTTAATTACAATATATTATCGTAAAACTTTAATTTTATTCGAAAATCACAAACATTGAACTGTTGCATGTAGATAGCAAACAATTATTATACATACCTCGTGTTAACATTTGAAATGTCTAAAAAAAAATTTTTTTTTTCGAAAAGTTGATTAAACGAGAGCATGAGAGAGAAATGTGATATTTGTTGTCAAGTACACGGGTGAATAAAAAGAATAAAAATGGTGATTAGGGGCAAACTAAGCATTTTCATAGTTTAAAATTTGGCATGTAGATAGTAAACATTCATAACTACCTCGGGTTAAAATTTAAAAAGTGGACAAAAAACTATTTTTTGTAACTAGCCGTTTTAAAGTTAATATTATCAGACATAAATGTGACTTTTAGTCACACAAGTACACACGTGAATAAAAAGGCGTATTGTGGGCTAACTAAGTGTTTTTACGTTTTGACGTTTGGCATATAGATAGCAAACATTTATACCTACCTCGGGTTAAAATTTAAAAAGTGAATAAAAATAATTTTTGTAAAATTGTTTTAAAGTTGAGATTATCAGACAGAAATGTGATTTTTAAAAAGGCGTATTGTGGGCGAATTAAGGGTTTTTACGTTTTTATTTTTAATATGTTTATAGAAGTTACATTTTGTTCTAGTAAGTCACAGGTTGCAAAATTTACTATTAATTTAAGTATAATGATTATAAAGCACTCATATCAAACAATATTATGTAATGAATTATAAATTGTATACAAGGCTATAAATTGACTTTAAAAATATTATAATATTCTGATCAAGTTATGTCCAATTCAGTGAAGATTTTATGTGATATTTAAATTTGTATAAAGAAAAAGTCTGACACACACATTTTAGAGCTAATCATGAAACATGCTATTAAAAAAGGATATATGTTTTGTATTATAACTAGTTAGTAAATACTCTCAAATCCTTTTAAACACTAGAAAAACTCTCTATTGCTGTATAACTAAAAGAATACTCCAGACCTTGGTGGTAGGACCCTTGGTTCTGATAGTAAATCTTCCGTCTTATATACAGTATATATATAAGTTTAAAGGTCTATAATCTTTGGCATTTGACTCACTCACTTGGTGTCTTATCCTTAATTCACCCTGTATTGGGTCTCTCTTTCATGGTTCATATTGGTCTGTAAAGCCCAAGCACCACTTGTATCACCTTTTGCAAACCTAGCATATGAATCATAAGTCTTTCTATGTATCATCCATCTAATTTATTTGAAAACGTGGACAAAGTTCTAACACAAAAATAGTATAATTAATTACTTTGGTTGAATATAAAACATATCCTATTGTTGAAAAATACGACAATATTATGTCGTATGCTTTATGTTATTTAAACATGATTGGCTCTCAAATTTGTACAATAAGACACTTATACAGGGTGTTTCAAAAAGGACTTCAGAGCTGGTTTTGGTGTTGTTTTAAAGGAAAACACCAAGTTTTTTACCTTAAACTAAAGATGTTCTATGTGGCTTCCGTTGATTATCCTGCAGACATCCCATCGGCAGTCGATTTCTTCCCAGACTCGCACTAGCATTTCAGGTGTCACTTGTTCAGCGGCAGCGTAAATTCTTGCTCTAAGTTCAGTTAGTGTGGCCGGAAAAGGAGGTACGTACACCATATCTTTTATGAAACCCCAGAAGTAAAAGTCTAGCTGTGTCAGGTTTGGGGAACATGGGGGGGGGGCATGCAATTGGCGCAGCACGGCCAATCCATTGACCTGGAAAGCGGTCATTGAGAAAATTCCGGACGTCAGTCAGATAGTGTGGTGGTGCGCCATCTTGCTTGAAGTAAACATTTCATTCTCATCGATCTGTGGTATCAAAAATTGTTGCAACATATCAAGGTAGGCCTACACTATCCCGTTGATGGTTCTCTCTTGGAAAAAAAAGGGCCGTACATTTTCCTCTTGCTCAACGCACAAAAAACGTTCACTTTAGGGCTATCACGAACATGTTGCAATGTTTCATGTGGACTTTCACTGCCCCAAATCCTACAGTGATGTGTGTGAACCTTGCCACTTAAGTGAAAAGTTGACTTGTCAGAAAAGATTATGTTGTCCAAGAAATGTTCATCATCATCCACTCAATTTAACATATCCACACAGAAGTTCTTACGGGCAATCTTATCAGTCTCTTTAATTGCCTGTAAAAGCAAATATCGGTACGGTTTCAAATGCAAACTTTTTTCAACACACGTCAAACCGTTGTATGTGGGACTTGCAACTCACGAGATGCACACCGGGTCGATTTTGTAGGGCTGTTGACAAAACTTTGTCTCACTTGCTCAACGACTTCGTCAGATGTGCTTGGACGACCTGAGGATTTCTTATGTTTCACTGACCACCCTGTTTTTACAAAACATCTATGCCACTCATAAATTGTAGGCCTACTAGGAGGATCTTTAGCGAACTTGGTATAAAAATTACGCTGAACAGTTGTTGCCGACTTCGATTCTTCAAACCAAAACACACAGCTAGCCAATCGGGTCTAGTGAAGGCAGCCATCTTTAACGTAACTGCTGCTAGCGCTTGTGCGACGCAATTAGGCACTAGCGGACTACGCGAGTCAAAACTTGATGTATTTCCCTTTAAAACAACACTAAAACGAGTTCTGTACCTTTTTGGAATAATTTTATATGAATTTTCAAAGTTGTAAAGTCCTTTTTGAAACACCCTGTATATACTTTATACAAATCTAAATATTATATATTTACATAATAAATTAAATCATCACTGATGTGGTAATAAGTGGCAATACTATTTTTCAAAGTTAGCGTATGACCTTGCAGGAAATTTATAAATCACTATATGATAGTGTGTGAGATGGTGGATTGTTAAATGTGAGTGTTTTTATTCACAATATACTAGAGCTTAACAATAAAAGCTTTATAAATTATTATAACTCATAAAAACGTGTAAATAAAATATAATATTACTTCTTTTATATAGCCTACACATCAAATAAATTGAGTGCTAAATTAAATAATTTATTTCCTAATTAGGGTATTATTTTTTAAACTAAATATTATTGCTAGGTAGTGACTAAGCATTTATTACATGCCACACCAATATATATATATATATATATATATATATATATTTGTTTTTAGTCTTTTTTAGTTTTGTTAATTACATTTTTAGCAACACAATGTTTCACTAAATTAAATGTTATTATGAACAGTAAAACTTTACTGGACCTATAAAAGAATGTCAGTTTTTATTACATCTGATGAGGTTGAACTCTCAGTGAATTCTGGGAAGCTCAGCTAAGTCCACATGTTCACCCCGTTCAACTCTTTCAAGGGCTGACTTTAGCCATCTAATTTTCTACTTTTCTTCCAGGCACTGTTGGAGTTACCAAATCGGAAATCAACTTTCTCACATTTTGTAAATCCTTTCAACCTCTTGGAAATTTCTTTCACTCTGGGTGGTTCTAAAAAAAAAAAAAAAAAAAAAAAAAAAAAAAAAAAAAAAAAAAAAAAAAAAAAATCCACAATGAACATAATGCATTTAGACTAAACTAAAATGCAATTTAAGCATTGTTTTAAAATACAATATCAAGTTAATATTCAAAACAAATTTATTTCAAAAATAAAAATGGTAATTCAAGTAATAAATATTGGGTTAGGCCTACCGCATTTGAAATTTAATTTTTTACTTTAATACCATTTTATGCAAGTTATAAACAGTTTTGTACAACTTCCATAGTAATTTAATCTTAAATGTAAAAACTGTAATCAAACTACATGCTCATTACCACCATTTAATTTTTACTTTTTGATTGTGCCTTTGTTTTGAACAGTTTAAATTATAATCTTTCTTCTAATTATTCCATTTAATTTAAAGTAGTTTTCATCAAAATATTAAACTGTGTGTCTGTGTGTTTGTGCACGTGTGTGTGTGTGTGTGTGTGTGTGTGTTTGTGTGTATGTTTGTGTGTGTTCATGTGTGTGTGTGTGTGTGTGTGCGACTACCTGTTTTTTTCACTTTTATGTTACTTCTACATGTATAAGGAGCAAGAATATATATATTTATTTCATACTTCCTCGTTTTACAAGTTTTTCACATACACAATCATAAACAGTAGATTAGGATTTCTATTTCCAGGCAGCCCTGTCATCGTTTCATACACGACATGCTCGTTTCTTTCGTGAGACATGGTATCATACACATCACCTAAGTCGCTTCCTCGTTTCTTGCAATGAGCCCGAATTAGATTTCCACAGTGATGGACTCTAATTGTGTGACTTCTTGTTCATTTTTTGCTAAGTAGGGTTCTTCTTTTCTTTCCATATGGGTATTTAATTCACATTTTAAAATGATGCAGAGTCAAATATAATCTAATTTCATCATTATTGGATTATTATATTGCATTATTATTAGAACATCGTATTGTTGGTGTAGATTTATAATTGGACAATGTAAAGCTCATTTAAATACATAATACAAAATTATTTCAAAGTTTAAATTTATTTGTTATGTTATTGAATAGCCAGAAACTATAATAAGCTATTCTCTTTTATTCTCACTTTTAACAATATGTAAACAGGGAAAACAATTAAATTTTCCCTTGATGCGACAGCTGTCGGTTGTCCAATAGTTATATTTGTATCATAAGTGGCGTTGTCGGAAAAAAGACAGTTACTTAGTAGCGTAAAAATCAATTTTTCAACAACTATTTGTTATAAGTAAAACCTGATAATTTGTGTGCTTCGTGATATACGTTTTTGCGTATTAAACAGACGACTTCATAAATTTTACAAATAAATAAAACAGCTGATTTCTTGACTAAGCCATAGTGTTTTGTTATTATAGTATTATAGTATTGAGTGTAACTCTTTCTGTTTTTATTATTTGTATAGTATTTCTTCATTTATAATATCTTTTTACTTTTTTTTATTGTCCTTACATTTTTATATTTATTATTAGCGTTTTGTTTTATTGTGTAAGTAGTTTATAACCGTAACTTTGTGTACATCTGTGAACGGATACGCGAATAATTTATATCAGTCCAATGACATTCTTCTTATTTTTTGTGTGAACATAGATATTTACAGTAAAAATGTTACATTTCTGAAAACTATATCAAAAGTTTTTTGCTTCTGGATTTTAATTGGCTTTTTTTGTGTATTTTGTTTTTCTTTCATGTTTAATTATTTCCTGTAACTATAATAGTGATAATTTTGAGATACACAAATTTTCAGAAGACATTTTCCGATTTTATGAATAAGTTCCGATATTAGGCTACAAGTTTTGGAGTTGGGGTTGAAAAGGGTGGTTTGCGTTTTGTACAAATGTTTTTTAGGCTTCCTTTATGGCTAAATAGATTCACAGTAAACATTATTTGAATACTTTTTTTCGGTTTAAAAAATAATTAGTGTGGGACTTTTTGAAAAATCACGCTGTATATTTACATATGCCGAAATACAATTCTATATACCTAAAGTATATAAACTTCAGAAACAAAGATACGTCTTACTTAATTTAGATTTAAGATTTTATATCAGTATGTACATGACAATCTAAAATAAAATAAATGGATTAATATTTCGATATATTTTACATAAATAAATAAATAAATAAATAAATATATATATATATATATATTATAACTTGTTTTAACAAATAAAACGTAACAAATATATATATTCAATATTATCAACTTTAAGCTTGCTGTCTAAGTAACCGTAACGAAGCATTATCAAATATTTTAAAACAGTTTCAAAATTAATTCATTGTGCTTAGTTTCCAAAATGTGTTACAAAGACAATTGCAAAAAAGTTAGACCAACTAATTGCTTTTTATATCAACAACCATATTGAAATGACAATAATATGTGTTGTTTTATCTGGTGCAGCTTTACAAATAATAATAATACAGTATATATATTTGTTTTATCATCTGTAAAAAATATAACCTATTTGTAATTACAGATGTAGATTTACTTATATTAAATCTAATAATAGAAGTTGTAGTGAACCAATGTTATACCTGAAAAAGGTTTTCACATCATAAATGTCCACCTATCTATAATATATTAATATTTAAAAAAATGTGGTATGATTGATTTCTGATGGAACACGGGAATCTGCCATAGTACCCGTTTTGACAAGGTGTGTTGTCTATTAAGCACACTCATCGAGAGTGTTGTTCTAAGAGATGTGCATTTGCCCTACCTACCCAATTTCATTCAGGTGATGTTGGGGGATAAAGGTTAGATTCTTGATCGAGTATTATCCTTTATGCATCATCTGAAAATGTTCGATAAAATTTTAAAAAAATTCAGTTTGATTATTGTAGGGGTCTTTTACAGGCCTCTAATATCTGTTGTATATTTAATTGAATCCGTATTAATTTGTTACAGAACCCATTTAGAGCTCTGTAATATTGGAATTTTTTTTTTTTAAACTATGGTAGTTTAAACATTATTTAAACTACCACAGTTTATCATGTTAACTTGTTGTAGTATCATGTTATTGTTATAATAAATTTTTTTGTTTGCATCATAGTTTATGGTTGTTAACTAGTTTTAGTATTGTTCTATTTATTAAGTTTGTAATATGGAGCATTTTAAGCTCAATTTTGTATAGACAATGATGATCACAATAGGTTTTTGCCTTAAAAAAAATTCTCAGAATTATAGTTTCCTGACTTCTCTTCTTCTATGTTTGAGATCCTCAGGCCACCATGGCGTGCTTGACCCCACAGGTTCTGTCTGCATAGTGATAACAGTCCATGATGATCTCCTATAAAGCAGAGGCCACCTGGTCTCTACTATCAAATCTTCTAACTTCTCCCCTCATTGAATATATCTTGGCTGATAGTTGATCTTTTTAAAGTGGCTGGATGGTTTTCCTAGTGATTCTAAATGAGGGGGTGTCATTGATTTTAGCAATTCAAAACTGCATTTATCTATGATGGAAGAGAGATACATCTTTTGTGTCTCGACTACATTTGCAAGAATATAGTTATAACTTCACTCCTAGATCTATTGATAAAGTTGGGACTACTATTGACATTAAATATTCAAATAGTGACACACCTCGAGAATTGGTACTTGAGCTTCTCCAGATACTCTAATGGTGTGAATTGGCATTGGACCCCACAGGGAGCTGCTGGCTATCTATTAAGTACTCCATCAGAAGTTCAATCTCTTTTAATAGAGGAGGTGTAAGCCTGCTTGCATCATATGACAGTAAAACGGTTTCGTTTAGTACGAAATGTTTTAAGTCACAAAAGTTTCAAACATAAAATATTTCATAATTTAGAATAACGATATATGCATAATGGTAATCCCTAGCATAAGGTGAATGTTTTATGATGCGAGCAGAGCTGTGACATAGACAAAAGCAAGCAAGACTTTGACGGGTAGATTCCTGTTCAGGACTGTTAATCCAAACTAACACAATTTTTAAAATTACATAAAATAAAATATTTTTAGATATTTGGATAAAGAAAGTAAATCTAAAAAGAATTTGTAAATAAATAAATTTAAAAATGTAAAAGTTATAAGCGAAAAACTTTTGATGAAAAAATTAAAATTTTATACAAAAATTAAATCCAAAAAAATTATTCTAAGGAAAAAAATATGTATAGAGTCAATAAAAAAATAAAGAAATAAATAATTAATCTGGATAGGAAAAATTCAGTAAATTTAGAAAAAAGTAAAGTCAGTTTTCAGAAAAACTAAAATTAGTTTTCAAAACTTAAACGAGGTGTAGACTCTAGAGTGAGAAAAGAACATAATTGGAACATTTGAACAAAATCCAATAAACCGTTTTTAGAAATAACTAAAAGGAGTTAGAATCTTCTAATTCAAACTATGAACAAAATATGTAAGATTGGAAAGATTATTTAATAGATTTAGTTTAAGAATGTATATATTCTAACGATAAATTATTTTATTATAATTTCAGAAATATTATATAAATCAAAATCATGAATTAATTAGTCATACCTTAGATTGTCAACACATAAGGAAAGTTATTAATGATGAAGTCCAAATATACTCTTTAACATTAACTCTGAAATATTTAATTTTATTTGAATTTAATTTTCAATTGCTTTTGATTTTTATTTTACACTATTTGCTCAGGGGGAGCTCTTTAATGAACAATTAATACAGTGAGTGAAATTTTAATAATACAGAGAATTGCAATTTTAACAATTTAGGTTCCAATTAAAGTCTATAATAATTATTAGTACAATACCAAATCCACTTTTGTTGTATTCCTTTGTAAGTAATCCAGTGCTGCTAGTTGAGTGAAGAACTTTCACTTTATTACTGGTTAACGATGTTCACCAAACACTACACTGTACTATGTGATTTATCAATAAAATGATTCACTTCAAATTACTACGAAGATGCACTCAACACTTTGTAGATGTACCTCTTTAGTACTGCAACGAAGATTACTAAAGTGTTAAATACTTTACTTTGTAAAAACAAACACGGTTAAAACATACGTGTTAAAAAACAATTATTACTTTACTATTACTTAAAACTGGAATTATAACTTATAGGAAATACTAATTTCTACATTAGGAATACTTTTGGCTTTACTTCGCCGACCCCTATGCTGTGAGTTTTTCCCCAAGACTCTCTATATAATTTTTACTTTGTCGATGCTAAAAAATACTTATTCCCTCTCTCTTAATTTACTTTAACCAATGAACGTAAGCAGCTACTTTTTGTCAGCCAATCAAGTTTTAATGTTTCAAAATTGTGACAGTTTAGAAATCTGTTGTCCCGTTAGATTTTATGAGTTTTGTGTGTGATTCTCCTTAAGTTTCTAATATTATAGTTATTTATGACTTAATTGCCTACAATGATTCTGGGTATAATTTAAGTGTTTTTCTTTAAAGTTGTGAATGGTGTTCTGACTGATTTATAACATATTCCCCTAACGCTTCACCTTTGTCGGCTATCATAAAACGTTTAACATGTGTCCAACAAATGTATCTATTTCTATATTCTTTTTAAAATATTAGACCATTACTGGAAAGCTTATTGATTTCGTTATAATATTTACATTTATTTTGGTAAATGTAATGGCCAAAGAAAGCACAATAAAAGGTAAAATGTGGAGGTTTTTACTCAGAAAAGAAAAGGTAATAAAACGAGACCTTGAACTATGCGTAACTCTACAACCAACAGGAATATGAAAGGAAAAAACTCAACAGATTCTTTTGTTCCAAATAAAGAGCTATAATAAATCAGAATAAAAAAAAGAAAGAAGAAAAGCCAAAAGGATCAAAAGTTGATTAATGGAATAATTCAAAAACTTCAAAGTAGAATAACTCGGAAAGTTACGGTCGTAGAACATTCATTCGAGTTTCCAGAAGAAGCTGTAAATGGGAAGAAGAGGACTACATTTACAGAATTAGAACATTCATGCAGCAACAAAAGTTCCAGCAAAAAACCAAAATTGTCAAGTTTATAAATTGAATCAAAAATATTCATGATTTTACAGGAAATATCGTATGTCTATGCACTCAGCTGGTGTCCCAGCGATACCAAAACACACATCGCAGGAGAGAAATATTGAATAGATTACAAGGACAATTAAAGAGTAATTAGAAGGCAAATTGATAACAAAATAATTAGAATAAAATTCTACAGTACATAATAAGAGTTATAATAGACGAAACAACCCGAAATAACAATGTATAACACTAAAAGACAGAAGAGAGGAGAGGTGGGAATATTTGAGGGAATATTCCCACTTTATTAAAACATAGTTTACTTGGTTAATTAAACTGCCAAGGTAAATAAAACAACTTGTCGCAGCCATTCTACTTAATTCCTAGGAGCCGAAGTCAACTTTAATATATATTCAAGGTGTTCCTACTTATTTTGATTGAATATCTGCTTCTACACCGAATATATAAAATTCAAATTTGGGAAAATTTAATATAAGTAAAATCAATTTGTTTTTATATATATTTTATATTGCTTCTTTGGTCAAGTTTAAATAATTTAATGTGTAAAATGTTTTAATATAATATATATATATATATATATATATATATATATATATATATACAGGGTGATTCACGAAGTTATCCCCACACTTATACAGCTCATTCTACTAGTAAAAATAATGAAAAAAGTTCATATAAACATATGTCCTATCTCGTTTCGTTTAGCGTCTGTCTGTCTGTATGTGTTTTTTAGAAATAAATTTCTATCTTAAAAATGGTTTGAGATATCAAGTTGAAACTTTTTACATTTAATGACCTTATTAGTGTGCATCTTAGATAAAAGTTTCAAAATAATATCATTTACAGAAACAAAATGGCGGTCATTTAAAATGTTCAAATCCTAATAACTTTAAAACGGGTGATGTTACAAACAAAACGCAAGATACATAAAAAATAGCTCCTTTTAATACAAGCATTTTGGTACCTGGTTTATTGATCTAAGATAAGTAGTAACAGAAATAAGTAAGATGTTTTAATGTTGTGTGTGATTTGATTTTGAAAATACATTGCAATTATGAATAAAACACAAACCTTTACTTGGGAAATCTTACTTATTTCTGTTACTACTTATCTTAGACCAATAAACCAGGTACCAAAATGCTTGTATTAAAAGGGGCTATTTTGTATGTATCTTGCCTTTTTTTTGTAACATCACTCGTTTTAAAGTTATTAGGATTTGAACAGTTTAAATGACCGCCATTTTGTTTCTGTAAATGATATTATTTTGAAACTTTTATCTAAGATGCACACTAATAAGGTCATTAAATGTAAAAAGTTTCAACTTGATATCTCAAACCATTTTTAAGATAGAAATTGTTTTCTAAAAAACACATACAGACAGACAGACGCTAAATGAAACTAGATAGGACATATGTTTATATGAACTTTTTTCATTATTTTTACTAGTAGAATGAGCTGTATAAGTGTGGGGATAACTTCGTGAATCACCCTGTATATATATAATTATCTTGATTTAATCATTTTGTTTTCTAATAAGTAGCCAATTACTATTTAAACAATTTCTTTTTATGTAACTTTTATTGAAGATTATTTATTTTGAAATTTACAAGATATAAACAACTAATTAAAATTCTTTGCTTTGTGTTTTAATATGATTACAATCCCATGAATTAATTTTAAGATTTTGATATTTCAATTGTGTGTACTCTAAATAATAAATAAATGATATATATATATATATATATATATATATATATATATATATATATATATATTTGCAAGGAACTCTTTCAAATGACAGTCCCCTAGAGAGAGTCTTTTTACATAGAAAAGAATCAAGAACAAGAGCTAGTTAAAATCAATTTTAAGAAACTTTAGAAGAATCTATTTTCAGAAAGTAAATATGAATCCATTCCTAAAGAGAAAGGATTGAATTCTTGCTTTGGGGTTAAAGGGTCATTTTCATTAATACCTAAGAAAAGAGAAGTTACACATTGCAAGTGACCCCAGAAAGGTGGGGTTTAATAGTATTATTCTCTGTGTGTAAAAGAGAGGGGAACTTAACCATTGCAGCAGGTAGGCCTATACTGAACTCATGACTAGGTTATTTCCCTAATTTCCGCTATGCAAGTTGATGTACACCATAGTGATGTCTCTAGAACGGTAATTTTAAAACGGAAAACACTGTGTACTCCAATTAACCAGAATAGAAATCCTAGTATTATTGATAGAGTCACCATAGATCAGCTTACCTTTGGTTTCTCTCAATCCTACTATTTGTGTTCGGCTAAACCATGGCACCTGGGTAAGACAAAGCGGTTGTCTGATGATGCTTAACCGCGAAACAGCTGTTACAAATATATCTGTATTTTGTGAAATTTACTTGTGAGTACTATTTGAATACTTTACCTGCTCGATATCAACAAGGAGCCATGTGTAGGTCTGCATGTGATCCGCCACCTAGCCCTGCTCTCCAAATAACAGTGGAGATATGAAGGAGGTCAGCGTACAAAAACTTCATAGGGCATTATTTCAAGTATTAAGTGTTAAGTGTATTTAACAAATAAAACACAATTTTACAAAAGAAAAATTGTGTTTTATTTGTTAAAATGGAATTCTATCAAGTACCGTCGGTCATCAGTGTAAACAATATTAAGTGTATTTATTTGAATATTTAAAAGTTTTTAGTTATTTTAACATTAGTTCTAATTAGAAAAACAAAAAAAAAAACATTGTTTGTAGAATCTAATTAGTAATAAATAGGGTACGGTGGGTTGATGAAAGATTTTCATCAATTTATATGGGTGTATAATTAAATGGCGTGAGATTGCACAAAGGTAAGTTGGTATATAGTTTTGTGCTTTATAAACTCTGTCACATGTCATAATTGTGTTTATTTTTCTGCTACTACATTAAGCTCATTGTTATATATTAATATTATTATTATTTTTAAATAAAGTTATTGTAATGAAGTTTCATATCTTTATTTATTCCTAAATTACAGTAAGCCTCTACATTTCTTATTTCGTTTATAGGTTCAGTTGACATCCCAGGAATTGCAAGCTATTTGGAGTTCAAGAAAAGAGGAAATAAAGTTAGTATACAATAAGTCTTCATTGTATGTTTAGTATACTATAGAGTTTGTATCTCCTTTACACTGTATTAAGCAAATAAACTATCAATATACACTGACAGCTCAAAAATGGAGTTCAATGAAAGAGTGTAATCACCTTTTTATCTGTGACTGATAATGAAACTGGGTAGGATAGTAGTTGAAAAATATTAATTTTAAAACATTTAAATTGATTTTGTGCTATCTGAGCACAATACCTCTAAACACTTATCACCTCTAAATAAAAAATAAAATTAAAAAAAGACAACAAAATTCTTCTTATAACCCTGGCATCTTGAACATGAATCTTTATATGTAGCAATAAGTAATATATGCAAACAATTTTTCAATAAGTGTATATTTATTTTTATTAGAGTCAACAACATTGTCAGTAAAACTTATATTCTATTATATAAATGTACTCAAGAAAAGACCCTATTATATAAATGTATAAGAAAAGGCCCTGTGTGCCATAAAATAATTTATCTTTTTATTTGTAGAAAAATAAATGTATATGGATGTACTTGCCATTCTTAGCTTTTCAACTGTTAAGAATCTTCCTTTATTAGGCCTGGGATCTTTAGATATATTTAAAAACAGTGCTTCAGTTTTTCTATTTCTTTATTCGCTTTTACAATGTAAAGTTTAATTTAATGTTCATTGTTTGGTGTCCAAGTCACTTTGTATAATATAATGAGTAATAAATTATTTATATTACCTTTAAAGTCCAGTAGTTCGCGAACCATGAAACCGTGCGCATGTAAAAAAATGTTAAAATCAACGTATACGTGTATTTATTTATTTGTGTGTATAGTGTTAATGTTTTTGTTGTGTTTAATGTTTTAACGACCTCTACGGGGTGAAATAACTGAAGATGGAGCTACGAATCCGAAACGCGTCTTTGTAATTAAGACAAACGCAAAGTCACATGACGGAACTATAAAGGTAATATAAATAATTTATTACTCATTATAAAGTTTAATTGTTTAATAATCTATGACTCTATTCTAATGTGAGGCTAATCAAATACAACTTCTAACATTAATACAACAAATTCAATATTGTGGGAATAAACTCTAATACAACATCAAATGAAATAATATAAACATAATTTTAATGAAACGCACAAACTCAACATCAATTATATAAACCCAGAATGGTTCCAACTATTATTACTTGAAATGATTTTACTTTAATAATTGATTACAAGATTCTCTATACAACAAACTTTGTTCACCCTAGTGAATATTCAAATCTGCCAATCTTCCTATGGTTCGTCCTCTCTAAGCCGACGTCCTCACTCGCCAATAATACCTTAGCTGTAATCTTGCACTACGTCCAGATGCAGCTGACCCCTTTGACATCAAAAGACCCCTTCTCCTTCTTGTCAGTTGCTTATATAGGTTTGGCCAAATGTGGTGCTCTACTGCCGATGCAAGGCAAGCATTTCAAAACTTTTTTTACTTCTTTCATATAATTGTTCATTCTGAGTTTCATATGACTATATATTATTTTTCATATATTAATTTTATAATTGAAATACATTTATTAAATACATTCTTGACATTACCGATGCCCACGAGACATTAACCCGATGGCACACAAAACTATCAAAACCGCTTATAACTGTGTTCAAATTTTAACAGTTCCTACAAAGCTTACAGTAGTTCATTTTTTACAGTTAGGAAATCTAAATAATAATATCAATGTCACAGACAAGCAGTTTTATAAGAAAAATAATTACCGTCCAATTACGTCAGCAAAATTAGTCGAGAGCTTTTTATCGGAAGAGAGATTATCAGATTGCATTTATATTTATCCTCTTTTACACAATAATATTGAATGCATTGATAGCAGAGTCAACATTTTCTTCAATTTCCCATTTCTGATACGTATCGTTTACCAGTTGTCATATTGCCAATCATTGGATTTATTTTCTTCATCATATCTTTCTCAACTTCCTGTCAGTATTCTTCTTGGTACAATGTTTATTTTAGAAAATATAGGCGTTTAAACATAAAAAAGTATTGAATTATATAAGTACAAATTAAATAAATGTATACATCAGAGTTTATACATGAAAAGAATAAATAAAATAAATCAAGTAATAATGCTTAATTAATGGAATAGGGTTAATTAAGTATCATCATTAAGGTAATAATTAGTTAATAGGAAAAGAAAATATAAAAGTAGCAAAGTGAAAGATAATTAAGTTCCATGAATAATTAAGAAAATTAAATCAAAGTTGTTAATGGATAAGTTTCATAAAAACAGGACTAAGGATTTTTTAGAAAAAAAAAGTTTTCTTTTAAATTGTTTTCTAAAATAAAGGTGTATAGAGTCTTGATTATTCGACCATTTTAGTGACATTCAGGTACTTTTTTCATCAATATTTAAACTGCTGCTGAACAGTTGCACGATCACATTTGTTTTTTAAAACTTACTGCTATGAGTGGTAGTATTTACTTCAAAAGGGGTTGGCGATTCAACCGCAACATGTCTAGGTTGAGATGCTTGACCATTCTGCCACAATATAATTACAAACAGATCTTTGAACCTACATGTTTACATTGACACTGCTAGCCGCTTTTTGTTTTGTTTGTTCATTATACTTTCATGCATGTTGTGTGTATGAAAGTACAGTACTACCTCGTTTATCCGGACCTCATTCAACCGGATGTCTGGATTATCCGGATCAATCCGGAACAAAAAATTAAAAAAATTAATCAAGGATAAAATAAAGCTTAAAGTTTCAAAATATTTTAATAATTACTGTATTTTGAATAACATTTTAAATAATATTTATAATATTTTGAAACTTTAAGCTTTTGCTTTATTTTATCCTTGAATATGGAGTTTCAACAAGAAATATCTGCTATTACATTAATGTTGATAAAAACGTGATTTCCTCAACACTACAGTGTCGCCTCGAGGTATTAGGGCGGGTTGTTGATGCACTGGGAAGAGAAAGTGGAGGAGCAATGACCTCTGCGTCACCATCCCCCCTACCCCGATGCGAAATGACAGTGACCTTGTCTATTGTCTATGCCGGCGGGTAGTCTATCAGTATCACATGCTAGCGACCGGAATACATCATTACCATATCGTGCTGTGCCGTGTTTAGTTTTTTTTTCATTTTTGATCGGATACGGTTAATAGTATTAAATCAGGGTGTCTAGCGACCGGGAAAAACGGGAAAAGTCAGGGAATTTGAATTTTCTGAAAAAGTCAGGGAAATGTCAGGGATTTTTTTAAAAAACCGGGAAAAAATAAAGAATGCCTGATATTTTAGAAAGTGTAATACAATGACGTTGCCTGTAACGGTCCTTAAAGAAAACGTACAACTGTGAAATAAATACAAACCCGGTGCATGTTTACAACGCATCATAAACCATCATGTCATTTTTACAACTTTATTGTTGTCGGGTGCTAAGACTCAAGGGTGTAAATCAGTAAATAATGTGAACATTTTGTCACATCTTAAAACGGTGCCGCCAGCTTTGGGAACCCCTGTTCTTTATTTTTGGCAGTTGGCACATCACATCCCCAGTCGGGAGTATCGAGGACGTGAATGAGAATCGGCATAGTATTTAGAGGTGGGCGTTGTTACTGCTATTTATTTATATTCGTGTGATAGCGTTTGTGCGTGGAAATGGCGACGAAACTAAAACGTAATGTGCTTACAATGGCCCAAAAGTTAGACGCATTGAATCATATAGACAGGGCCGCATTGAAACGTCACACCAAATTAAAACAGAGGAAGATAAATGACTTTTTTGTAAATAACAACTAAACCCTGTGTAAATTAAAACCATGTGTAAATATTTCAGGTGTGTAAATAAAATGTTTTTCGTCATTTACTGTAATGACTGTAAATATTGTGTTTTTTCATGACTTATAAATGGGAAGTTATCATTTTATATTTTGTTTTATTTATCTTTCTATAATAATTTTGGATTATCCGGATTTTTGATTAACCGGATCACTTCCGGTCCCAATTAGTCCGGATAAACGAGGTTGTACTGTACTTTTTTTTTTTGTATTGAAATTGATTTTGGGTTTACAATTTTTAGTTTAATGAGTGTGTTGCAATATTGCGTATATATGTACGCCTTCTTGACTTATCATTTTCTCTGTGTGTTCATTCAAAGCTGTGTTGTAGTCAATTTGGAGTTTGTGTGTCCATTTTTGGCTCAATATATTTTGTTTCATCTGATCCCAATTCCATGTCTTTTTATGAAAAGATTTTTTGTGAAAAAATTTTCTTGATTTTTTTTTTTTGAGATTTGTTAATTTTGGTTTTTATAAATATGAACCAGTAGTTGGTATGATTTTCCTCTAATTTGAATAGTATTCGTTGTGTAGCAATGATGGCTTTGTTTTTGTCAAGAAATCATTTCCTAATAAGATATCACAGGCTAAGTCTTTAACTTAATATAGTGTTTGTGTGAAATGCACACCTTGTATTTGCAATGATGCTGTTGCTTATTCCATAACTGTCATTGGAGTTGTATTAGCTGATGTCAAAATTATGTTCTTTGACGTTAGTAGTGTAGTGATTTTTTTTATTCTGTCATTATGCATGAGATGTTACATCCTGTATCTAATAATATTTGTGTGTAAATGCCTCCAAGATTTCCTGTTACATGTATTGCTAAGCTTTTGTTGTTTTTTGTTAAATTCGTGTTTATTAGTAATTGATTACCCTTGTGATTTTGGTTTTGGTGATTGTGTTCTAGTTTGTAGATTTTATTTTATTTGTATTATTCATTGTCCTTAGTAATAAATTCTGTTCAAGGCTATTGACATAGATGTCTTGTTCTGAGTGCGTCACGTTTTTGTGTATGTCATATTTTGTTGCCTGGACTGTATATGGCCTTTAATGAAATTTATATGATTCCGTTGTTCATAATGTTGTATGGCCCTCCATCATATTTCTTGTGTAATGTCTCTGTTCGTTTGTGTGAAGAATATTTTTTGTCTATAAAACATGTGAGACCAATAATGGAATATGCTAGTGAAGCTTTCGTACTTGCAAGTCAGAGTCATCTATTGAAAGGTCCAAATAATGCACTGCGGATAATAACTAGAGTAGCAAAATTCACGCCAATCACAGCCATACAGTTACAAACTGGTTTCAAGGCGATGGAACTTCGTAGAGAGAAAGCAATACTGAAATTCTGGGAAATATAACAAAAAGTAGATCATCATCACTGGCTGAATTATTGACCAGCTGGTTTACATCTAAAGACACAAATTTCTCCAATCATCTATGAGGAACAACTCCGTCAGAAATATAATTTGGATCTAGAATCACAGCACCTCTACAATGTCACCACAGACTTTTCTCCATGCTTTCGGCCATGACCATGACACCACTAAAATCGTGTCCCTCCTTCTAGATCTCCAGCAAGTTGTTCTGTGAATTATATTCCACTTCTACCTTAAGACTGATTGGCTTCATGTGTATATAGGTGGATCTTCAATAACTGGGTCAGGCAAAACTGGAGCAGAATGCTACTGCAATTTGTTTGAGGGCCACTGAGCAGTTGAATTACTTCTGCTGCAGAAAAATATTCTGAATAGTCTCAAGATCGTCTTATTCGTGTACTCCAAAAAATAAATAACATGATGAACTTTACACTCACTATACAATGTCGTAAACTCCTTTTCAAGATGTTGAAGGATAGATGGGTAATCCCAAGTCACGTTGTTGTTCTGAGAAATGAAAAGGCAGATCACCTTGCAAAGTTGGGAATCACTCTGTTACAACCAGAAAACCTCACCTCCATGATTTCAGCCAAATATAATTGAAAATACAATAAATAAAAGTTATAAGAAAGATGTGCAAAGAATTGAGATAGGGTAAAAGATGAGAATGGTTTTAATTAATGCTTAATAACTCTCAACCCATACTACACCACTTTTGTAGATTCAATGCGGTGGCAGAGTCCTGTATTCTGACTGACCGCTATGTTCAGGCACACATGCACATTATCGGTCTGGTCGACAGCTATGTCTGTCCACTGCCATTCTTTGAGGATGGATGGCCCACACCTACAGAGGTGCTATGGACTGGCTGATGTACCAAACCGGACAATGTCATGTTTATACTGGGAGGCATGGTGCCATATGGCTGACTTCTGAAGGGTGGGCGTTGACCGTAAAGTAAAGTCTAGTCAAAGCTAACCTTGTATTATTATTTTTTCATTCATTATAATAGATCTAAATTGTAAAAATTAAGATCAATATTTGTTTACTGAATCTACCTTAAATTTTTAGGCTAGCTACAGAATGCATAGAAGAAACCCCTGGTAACTTAGAAGGAAATAGTGATAAATATAATTTCGAAGGTTATGATAATGACTCAGGTAAGGAAATTTGTTTAAAATTTACATTGTCATAAGTTATTCTATTATGTTTATTTCACAAATTTATTCATTTAAAATTTACTGTACATTCAAAATACCTTCAAAAATATAATATATTAATGAAAATATATTAATTATAATTATATATTGATTGATTGATTTGATTTGGAGTTTAAAGGTCCTTTTAAATCAGCGCTGGCATCACAAACAATGGCCTATTGTGCAACTTAAGTTTCCTCATTCTAGCTTTGCAGATTTGTTCCCCTTACAAGTTAAAGTAATCCATTAACTAGCTCATCCAATGAGAGTTCCCGGGAAATTTGGAATGCAAAAACCTTTCACGAAAACAGTGAAGCGGCACCCATACAAAAATGGTCTGAAATAAGTTATTGTGTAAATGATATTTGGCAGTTCAATTTCTGATACACTCCATCACCCCTCTATACTTCTCAGGTGTCAACTTACATAGGCGACTGGTCTAAGTTGTCATTGTCTTGATATTGAGACAACACCCTTCTTATTCCGTGACTACTTGTGTAACATGAAATGACTGTTTCCCTATTCTCAATGAAGTTAGCCAATACTAATGGTGATGTCAATGCATCTTTCAATTAATTGTTGAAATGCTTGCTAATCTTCGTTTACCCATGTAAATTTCTTGCCATCTATATTTTCGTTATTTGTCAAATCCGTTAAAGGTTTAGCGATGTCACTAAATCTGCGAATGAACTTTCTGTATTATGATGCTTCCCTTAAAAAGCTACATACATCTTTTGTTGCTTTAAGTGTAGGAAATTCCTTGATTGCTTATAGGTTTTTGTACAATGGTCACGCTCCTGCTGAAATGTCATGACCCAGCACATCTATATTCGTATAAAAAAAATGAAATTTTGTTGTTTTCAGCTTTAACTTTCCTCTGTCCACCCACTGGAAAACCATCTCTAAAGACTGCAGCTGTTCTTTAAATGTAGACCTAAGTGCCACCATAAATGACCATTCCCCAGTATAACAGGCCTGCAAAGTACCTGTTCATGCTGCGTTGGAACGAGATCAAGGAATTGCAAATTTCCATTGGCAATCTGGTGTACTGATACAATCCTTTATGTGTGACAAATGCTGTGTAACTCATATCGTCTGGAACAATAGGTTGCTGGAAAAACACCTGGTTAATATCCATCGAAGAGAAGTATGTGGGGTTCCCAGAGTTCAAAAATTGTCTCCGCTCTTGGTAGTGGAAACCTGTCCAGCTCCATATTCTGTAATCGACTACTATTTGCCACTCGTTTCCAGGTTTCTTTACTAGAAAAGCAGGCACTGCGATTAATCATCAACATCTGCCGCTTTCAGTTGTTCAACTTGTCAGTTTAATTCATCCCTCTCCACCAGTGTTAGTCAATATGGTGGCATGGCAACAGCTGTGTTATTTCACATATGTATAGAGTAGGCTGGTATGTTTGGCTCCTTGATGATCCTCCCGCCCATGAGCAAACATATGAATGTATTACTTTTTTAGTTCTCACGCATTTGGTTAATATCAATGTTGATACCCCTAGGTTTCGTAATGACTGTTGTATGAATCATTTACATCACAAATTATACATATGCAATTCATAAACAAAATAGTTCACCAATAATCTATTGTATACATTTTTTAATTATTTTAATTTGGAAAATTTTAATTACTAACTCTAATTTTGAGGTAAATAACCAAAATTTAGTAAAAACTAAAAACACAGCCGATGCACCATTGTTATGAAATAGGATTACTTTAATAGGCCATGGTCATTAAATAATTAAAGATAGGTAGTTTAATTGTACTTATGAGTCTAAGTTTATTATCCTGATATATATAATGCAATCAGAAAACACAATATATTTCAAATAATATCTTAAAAAATATGCAACCTTATTATGTCAATGTTGAGAGAGAGGCAAACTAAATCAGTCCTGCTATATGGACTTTATTTCATTAAAGAGAACAAATTATGTAACCAGAGCTTGCTCACCAATATCTGTTGATCCCACTAGAAATATGTCATGACTGTTGCCCTCTTCTAGACTCCTTCCCTTGTGCAGATGGAATTTCTGACGATGCCTGATGGTCTCGCTCCCTTTGGACAGCCTCTAGTCCTAGCTCGGTTCACTCACAAATTGATTGACCTCCATTTCTAAACAGTCTTTGGTTATATGCCCTCTAGTGTTCCACATTACATCTAGTAGCTGCAAGTTCAGTGGTTTCCTAACCTTTTACTTTATTTCCCAACTATTGTCAATGTTCTGCTGCCTTCATTATGACTTGGAATAATTTAAACTTGTCAAACTTATATCTAATATCCATCCTTAACTAGAGCAAAACGGAGCAGAACTTTGGGCATCTTAGAATTTATATTTTGCGGGATGGTGGGCTAGCGTGAATTTAGCTCAGTATATTAAAAAAAAATTTTTCAGTGGAAAGAAAAGGGCGCATAGTAAAATAAAACCTTGGGCATCTTAGAATTGACATTTTTTCCGGGTGTTTGGTCTACCATGAAGTTAACCCAGTATATTAAAATTGCTTTTTTCAGTGAGAAGTAAAAAGGAGCAAAACTTTTAAATGGTAGAGCAAAACATTGGTTATCTTAGAATTTATATTTTTCAGCATAGTTAGCTAGCATTATTTTCTCCCTATTATTTTCACCATATTAAAAGTGTGTTTTTAGGTATAATGAAAAAGGGAGCAAAACTTTTAAATAGAAGAGCAAAATGACTAGTAATGTTGCATTTTTGTTTTGTGTTGTGTATTTGGTAGGCTTGCGTGAAGTTAGTCGAGCATTTTAAAATTGTGTTTTACATCAAAAGCAAAAGGGAGGATAATTTTTAAATGGTGGACCAAAATGGAGCAAACCATCAGTATTTTAGAATTGATATTTTGCAGGGTGGTGGGCTAGCATAAAGTTATTCCACCATATTAAAATTTAGTTTTTTGTTTAAAAGAAAAAGGTTTTATCAAAACTTATAAATGGTGGACTAAAACTGAAGCAAAATTGAAGCAAAACTTTGAGTACCTTAGAATTGATTTTTTGTTGGATGGTGGACTAGTGTGAAGTTAGTCAAGGATATTAAAATTGTGTTTTTTTTTTTTAAATAAAAAAGAAAAATGGAGCAAAACTTTCAATTGGTAGAGTAAAACAAAGCAAAACTGGAGGGAAAATTTGGATTCCTTTGAATTGACATTTTTCGGATTGGTGGGCTAGCGTGAAGTTAGTCGAACCTATTAAAATTGTGTTTTTCGATCAAAAGAAAAAGGGATCAAAACTTTTAAATAGTGGAGCAGAACTGGATCAAAATTTTGGGTATCTTAGAATTGATGTTTTGTGGGGTGGTGGCTGTGTGTGAGGTTAGCCCAACACGTTAAAATTGTCTTTTCTGTAAAAAGAATTAATGTAACAATACTTTTAAATGGTGGAGCAAAACGACTAGTAAAGTTGGATTTTTGTTTGGTGGGCTAGCGTGAAGTTAGCCCAGCATTTTAAAGTTGTGTTTTTCGGTAGAAGGGAAAATGAAACAAAACTTTAAATGGAGGAGCAAATTTACTACAGACTTTGGTCTTTGTCCGTAGTAATTGGGCTAACATCATGGATGCTTACTCTTTTTGACATGCTGCCATCAATAATTGACTTTTCAATTCTGCCAGGCTCTATTCTGGTGTACTTGTATATATTTGTATGACCAAACTCTCTATCAAGTATTTTAAAAAACTTTATAATAAGTATGTTTAGGTAATACCAAAGTTTTTACACTTAATTATTATATTTAACTGTTATGTATTTTGCTCATATAACTTATAGTAATGCCATTCATTGTTATATTTAGATTAAATTTTGTAGTATAAAATTTAATATAACATATTTTTTAATAGATATTTTTATTAAAAAGAATGTTTATTAAATAATAAAAGAGCTAAAAACAAAAACAAAATAGTTGTAGTACATTTTATTTTTAATATGTTTTTTTACGAGTTCATCCATAAGTATATCTTTTCCCTGTTGATTTAAGTCTCCCTTAAGCTTTCACTAATTTCAATCTAGATCCTGTAATTTGGTATTTGGTTAAATTTAACAGCCTATTTCTGTTAATTTACCCAAAGTAATACGTCTATAACTTTCTCCACATCCACTGTTCGTAATTTTAATATTCTTAGTGTAAGCTTTAATTGCTACATTATTTCTTGAATCTACAAACCATGGTGGCTTACTTGTCATCTTCTTGTTTGACTTAGCCAAGCTATATGAATCAATCTTCTTTTCCTTGATTAAATAAGTTGTGAATGTAAAATCGGTCTTCTAGGACCAAATGAACTATAATTTTATTGGTATAGTCGGTAAATAATGGAGGACCTGTCATTTACAAATAATTGATAACTTAATTATCAATTATGTGTTTGACTCTATGTAAAACTAAATTGATCTTCTATATTTAAAACAAATAAATATGATTTCTTACTTTGTAAAGTTTATTTCTTGCCAAGTAGAGCAGTTTTTTTGCATGGTTACTATTAGTTCATGAACTAGAAATTACACAATCCATATTATTATGGTCAAATACAGATGCATTTATATACATAAGTCACACAATATTGATATAAATAATTACACTTTGACTAAGATTATTGTACTTCGACAGCATTTAGTTTGTTATGTTCAAAACACATTTATTGAACATGGTTACAAAACCAACTAGTAATACGTTTACCGATACTCACACTTACATTGGTTAGGAGAGAGTTAATGATTAACTCATCGTGTTTGTCCATCATTGCAATAACTTGGATGTGGTTCAAAATAATTTGTGACAGTAGAAAAAAAAGGCTGATGTTTATTCTCAAAGCGAATCTTAAGCAGACCTACTCCTTGGAGTATAAATATTGTAGCTGATGCTTAACTCAGCGAATCTAATATGTGTGTGTTATGCATTAATTTGTATGCGGTGGCGAGATCAACATATAATATTTTGTTCATCGATACAATGGGCAAATTTTGAAAGCTATACTATTTTTATGTATTTTAACACAATAAATCTAAATTAAACATGCTACAAATCAACATTTACATTTTTACATTTCATATAAAAAGACAAATTTTGGGAATTTAGTTGTTTTTACTATAACATTATTTCGTATGTTGTATGTAGGCCTACTAAATGTGTATGAGGTACAGAAAGATTTAAACTTATTTTGGACTACAGATGACTTTAAGATTATATCCACAGTAACATAGAAGTCGATTTTTGTTGTCATCAATACTTTTTATGTAATACATATGTCAGAAAGTAAAAATGATAATACATTAGTAAAATGAGTCAGTGATCATTTAGATGTCTTTTGAATTACTGTTGTTCATGTATAACTGATATCTGTATTATCTGTTCTAGTTTCCCAAAAAAAAAGTTTAAATATATATTGTTTAAAGTTTTCAGAAAAAAAACCAAAACATTATGAATTAGATATTTACGTCATAATTATTAATAATATTTAATATATAATTGGAATCTCAAAACTTTAATGATCATGTTTTTTTATTTCACGAAGAAAACATTCAATCCACCTTAGGCATTGAAACATTGATTTCTTTGGATTCACCACAACAAACCGAAGAGTTAGAAGAGGATATTGACAGTGAAGCAGAAGATGAAGTCATTCATACTGATGATAACTTAATAGTTGTAGGACATGTCGAAGAAGATGCCAGTGTTTTAGAAGTTTATGGTAAGCCTACTAATATGAAGTGTGATTTGTGTAAGTGTGATTTTGTCAAAAATTTGACAGAACTTCTTATTCAGTCTTTGAGGTTACTATACTAGATTATATACAATATTTTAACTTTAATAATATATACAAACTATCCATTAAATATATGTATATTTTTGAACAAATGGACATTTTCAAACAAAAATCACCACATTCTCAGATCCTGATATTTCATGTTAGTTATTTGTCATTAATTTGTGTATAGTGTCTATGCATGAATTTATTATGTTGGTGGATATGATACACTTTAAATCAAACAAAAACAAATAATAGATAGAGGATTTCCTTAAACAACTTGAGTTCTACTTTATCCCACTTTCAAAGGGTATTCAAAATAACAATAATTAAGTAAAGTTTGTAATAAACTTATATTTGTTGTGTACTTTGCTAGTTTTACAATTCTTTTTTATCATTCGTTTTTCATGATTTCTTTTTCATGGACGAGTTTTGCAAGTAATATTGTTTTTACAATCGTTTAAAATTGTAATAGTAGTTTCTTGGGGGTGTGATTGTTGTTGAGGGATTTGAATGCCAGGATAGTTAAGTTGTCTAAATAAAATCTTCTGGTAAATCCCAATTTTCAAAAAAATATCTTTCTTGGTATTATTATATAGACATAATAGTTGTCATTTGTAAAGTTTTCTACCATAAATAAAGACTGAAGATATTTAAAACTTTAATGCAAAGTAAATTACACCAAAATTTTTGGAAAATTTGATTTTTCCTCGAGTAATATTAACAGGCATTTATATCATTGTTATCATTTATATAATATTTATATCATTATCAGTGATATAAACATGGTAAATTTTTCATAACGTTTAAGTTATTGAAATATGTATTTGGTAATCATGTCACTTGTAAATTTAATTTTTTAATTTTAACTTAAAACTATTTGTTAAAACATTATACTTAAACCTGTAACCATAGGGTTTTAATGTAATATTGATAACAGGATAAACTCAAAAAGTTTCAAGATGGCTACTTGTTATACAGTGGAACCTCGATAACAAGGGGATTACTAACAATTTGAGTTATCAAATAATTCGAGACTAATTGTAATTTGCTAGTAGAAGTATCCTTTTGCAAGGAAAGGTTGGCAATAATCTGACTGTTTATTAACTTTTTTTTACACAGTTTTCTTAGCATGCCAAAATCAATAATTTAAAAAATTGATTTACTAGTAGAAGATTGTAGAAAATTCAATTCGTGATAACTTTCTCAGGAAATATTTTTCCATAAATATGTGATCCCAACAAGTTATTCCATAAAATTGTAAAGTATTTGGATAGGGTGAAAAAAAATCACACAACCATGAACTGATAATTTTACAAGTCATAACAAGTGTATTCCAGCAAAAAATTTAAAAAAAAACAGCTTTTGATAATTCTGTACTTCCTTTCTTGACTAACATAACTGGTCTAGAAATAAGTACATACAGAGTGTACAAATTCATAGCTGTCAATTCTCAAAATAAACAGTATTAACCCTTTCGCGGGCAATGCATTATCAACTGTGTATACGAGAATGGGCAAGCCTTTTTTTAACAAATACAACACCTTTACAAAAAAATTTGTCAAAATTTCAATTTTATATAGAATTTAGTGAAAATAATGTCACTTAACAAGTACTGTTACGCTTATACAGATACGCTTATATACAGACAACAACTTTCTCTGTACCGTCTGCTCACTCTCACGTAGTTGCATTATTCTCCGCTGAGCGGCGACTCAATACAGTATCTAAATTTTAGAGTCCAGAGCTTTTGTCTGGTAATTGAACAGCTGATAGATACCGTTAGTCCTTTTGCTCTGTAACAAGGTCCGCCATTACACTGCTTGTAATGACTTCATTAGACTGCCTTGCGTGATCACCAAAGAATTAATAATTATGTCGTGACCTTTCTAATTATTTTAGTCGCGAGTTACAACTGTGCGTGGCTAATTAACATGGTTTATTATAAGCGTTTTCTTCAAAAATACCAGGTATGTGAATAAGTGTTACCAAGGTTAAAATGTTTAGTTTTTCATGTGATTAGGACATGTGCTTTTTGTAAGTTTTATAAGGTTAGAATTGCATTTTATTTTGTAAATAATATTTCAAACTCTATTAATTCAAAATCTATATATTTCATTTTTCTACAGCCTAAATTTTTAACTTTACAGCCTAAAATATTAAATCTTATGCATTTTACCACACCTAGCCAATTTTATCAAGGCCTAGCCTAAACAGTTATTTTCTGTACAAACTTAAAGCAGTGTAACCTAGAATACTTATGGCTTTTAAAAAGAAAAGAAACTTTTAAATCCAAAGTTTGTATATCATATATATTTTGTGTTACAAGTTAAGAACATTTTAAATTTTAACATGTGCTCTGCTGACATGTAGAAACATTTAAAAGTAACATGACAAGACAAACTTGGTTAAGTCCTGTAGTAACAATTACCATCTTTGTTAAAGTGCCTACTTGTCAACTTGTATTAAAATATTATAAAGGCAAACTCTTAAAACTAACTGCTTTACAATGCTTGTCTTAAAGCCTACTTGCATTCTAAAAAAGAATTGTTATTTTGTTTAATGCAGTTTTGACTGGTCCAAGAATTAGAGTTAATTCCAAGTACTACACTCATGTTCTCCTGTTAAAGGCAAGCATCATCATGCAACTTTATTAGATACTTTCTGCAATAGTGCTTTATTTATGTGGCTATGTACAAAAATTTATAAACTTCAAAAACCTGCAGTGGACTTTATAAGGAACTTTAAATAGGCTGTGTTCTTGTATTTTTGTGATGAAATTTAATAATATATAAATGTGTCTTTTGTATTAAATAAAAATATGTCTTTAGCATTAAATAACTTGGGAGGAGCAGCTATAGCAAATTTTCGGTCCTAACAACCTCAAAGAGGTTATTTTCTAAATAAATAAAATAGAGAGACGTCTCATAATTCTAAATTTTTTTTTATTATTTAATTATACTTAAGTTTACAGTTGGCCAACTATATAAAAGGTTAATTACAAAAATCCATGGTATTACATGTTTATATTTTCTTTGTAATCTTGTTTAATTAATTTTGTATAAATTTTGTAATCATTGCTAAAAGGGAGGGTTTTTTTGATTTTATTTTTGGGGAGGGATTTTCAATTCAAATTAAATTTATACATGTATTTTTTTGTAATCACATCTTTTCTTTGTACTTAAGGGCGTATAACTATTTTTTTTTTATTTATCAATTAAGGGCATATAATTTTCACTAAAATTTGGTCAGTAAATTTGAATTTATATCTATTTCTCTGGTTTATTGACTTATCCTCTAGGTATCATATGAATTGTGAGTGAACGGCTTAAACATTTCCACCTTGGTGATTATTTTTTTTTACTCTAGAGGTAAGTTTTGAACATGTCCAATCTATGTGGCCCAGTGTAGCTTCCGTTTCTTTATTTATGCGTTTTGCTAAGATTGGTACATGATTTCTGGTAGCAGAGCGTGGTTAATTTAAAAAATTGATTTACTAGTAGAAGATTGTAGAAAATTCAATTCGTGATAACTTTCTCAGGAAATATTTTTCCATAAATATGTGATCCCAACAAGTTATTCCATAAAATTGTAAAGTATTTGGATAGGGTGAAAAAAAATCACACAACCATGAACTGATAATTTTACAAGTCATAACAAGTGTATTCCAGCAAAAAATTTAAAAAAAAACAGCTTTTGATAATTCTGTACTTCCTTTCTTGACTAACATAACTGGTCTAGAAATAAGTACATACAGAGTGTACAAATTCATAGCTGTCAATTCTCAAAATAAACAGTATTAACCCTTTCGCGGGCAATGCATTATCAACTGTGTATACGAGAATGGGCAAGCCTTTTTTTAACAAATACAACACCTTTACAAAAAAATTTGTCAAAATTTCAATTTTATATAGAATTTAGTGAAAATAATGTCACTTAACAAGTACACTCTGGAGAATCACGTGGTGTTCAAGTTTTTTTAATTGTTAAATTTATAAATGTTGAAAAAAAATATTTTCTAAAAAATGAATAACAAAAAACTCAAAAATTCTCAATTTGAACTAATTTAACACCATAAATTTATGTTATGAATTTTTGTTGTTGTATACGTCTTAAGAGTCCAATTAATTTCAAACAATTTAAAAAAAAAATCACTTAAATTGGTTAATATTTACAATTTTTATATTAGTTTTTATAAAATGTGTCAGCACTTGTGTTTTGGAAAGCATTCCGGGTGTAGGAATTCTAAACAGTCTAACCTATCATCATTTTTGCCTAGGCCTAAGTCATTGGTATTGTCAAGAGAATCATTGTTTACATTATCACTATCAATAATAAGTTCATCACCAGTTTCACTGTCCGAATCAAAAGATAAATCACTTTCACTGTCTTCATCCAAATATTTGTCAATATCTGAAGTGTTGACACTAGGCCCTGCCGATACACTGCTTGTAACGTAACCAACAACACAAATATTAAAAAAATACGCTAAACTAATATGAAAAAGTAATAGAACTGAGTAAAGTAAACGATGTAAACATAATAAGTAACTAAGATACTAATTTAACTGTTTAAAATAAACACACAACTTAAGACCACTAACAAACAATGACGCTGCAATAAACATAACCTCCATAACCAAATGCGATCGGCTGAGAGCTTTGTAGATCGACTTCAACTTTAAAATATCGATATAAATCGATGTTGAAATATTCCTTTATTCTTTATGAATAGAACCACATAACATAGAGCGCGATCTGTTAGCTAATACTTAAACTACGTGCAGTTTTAAAGGGTACCGATAGATCGTTACTCTGCCCGTTTTAGCAAGTATACTGGGTGACGATAGATCGGTACCTTGCCCGCAAAAGGGTTAAATTCATATGAAAAATAGACGTTTGAAAATATTTATGTATATAGAAGATTTTAACATTGTTGTTTTTTCCTCTCAGTGTACAATGAAAAAAAAGGTGATCTGTATGTACATCATGACATTTTACTTCCTACTTTTCCATTATGCCTTGAGTGGCTCAACTTTGAACCTTCACAACCATCTCCAGGTAAATGTTTTAAAATTTTCAGTTTTATATTACTTATTTGTTGAGAATAATTTGCATCGAGGAGACTTGACCCATTGCAGTTTTTTTTTTTTTAAATCGATTTTTACGTTTTGTCTGATTAATCTTCTATGAAATCTCCTGTTTATAACGTTTGAATAAAGTTAAGTTCAATTTTATTTAGTTCAATATGTCTAATCACTAGTAATGAAGTTCAATGTTTTAATAAATAAGTATATGATAATCGATAAACAGTCTCACATAGAAGAATAATATTGTCTATCCTCTATATATATTGGAATTTTTCATGTTAATTTATTTCATTAAATTTCACATACATTAAAATTGGAGCGAAATCTACAGAGTCCATTTTGAGAAATTATGTCTTTGATAACAGTTTAGTGACAGATTTATTGATTTTCTTACTGCTTACTCACGAATCAGCACTTTATGGAAAGTACTAATAAAGTTTCTGCTTTGGTACACATTAACAAAATGTTATCAAAGTCTGTTTCTTGTATGAGCTACTGTGAACTGAACGTACTACAGGCAGAGATCATTCCCAAAACGACTTTTATATACTTTGATCCTTGAACCTAAAAAATGTCTTTAGAATGATGTTTGCCATGTTTCTGCCCGTCATTGTTCTTCAGTCAAAACAAGTGAATAGATTTTTATACAGTTTTGTATATCAGAAACATTTCTAGATTGTAAACTTACATTAATAATAGGAGCTTAGAGTAACGTCACTTACTTAAGGAGAAAAAAAATCGTATTTGAATTTTTCCCATCTATTCCAGGTGCTCTATTTGATTTCAATAATTTGAAAACTTTTTCAACATCCTGAACAGTTATCAAGTGTAGATATATAGAAGTTGTACCTATAAACCTAAAACTATAAATAGTTGTAGAAATCTACTTCTAGAAAAATGTACAATATATATTTGTAGCAAAAGAACAAAAATAGGTTGAATACAACTATTGTATGCTCTGAATAGTATTTTTGAATAGTTTTAGAAATGTTTCCATCTTGTACTGTGATATTTGTATAGAAATTTGTTTTAAATATTTGTTATTTATAATTTATGTTAGGTAACCTTGTTTTAAATATAGGCTATGTTATCATTTGTAATTAATGTTAGGTAACCTGGTCGCTGTCGGTGGAATGTGTCCGGAAATTATGGTCTGGGATTTAGATATTGTCAATTGTTTAGAACCAGCTTTTAAATTGGGTAAATATTCCAAAAAAAATAGTAAGAAGCCTGGAAAGGAAAACATTGGTCATCAAGATGCAGTTTTGGATATTTCATGGAATGAAAATGTTTTGTAAGTTTGATATGTTTTATTTGTACTTTTATTTATAATAGCTCTTTGATAAGCCAGTAACTTTGAAATGAAAAAACAAATTTTGTTTTACCAAAATTTGATTTGTTTTCGAGATACTTTCCTTTTGATGCAATATTCTTTGTTCAACAATATTTTTTACTTCATAAACCTTTAAAAAGTACAATTTCTTAAACACTGTAAAATTGGCATTTGTTATAGCAATGATTTTCTTATTCAATGCAAATCTTTATCCATGGAGCCATTTTTTCATGTTTGCATAGAGATAGAAGTCACAAGGGGCTAAATTTGGAGAATAAGAAAAATGAGGTAGCAGTTCATACCATAATTCAACAAATTTGGCCTTGACAATTCAATATGTGTATTTTCTTGGTAAAAAAGAATTTATTTCTTTGTAAGTGTTGTTCCTTTTTTATCAATTCATCGTGAAATTGGTCTAATAAAGAGGGATAATACTGCCCTGTGATCATTTTTCTCTTTTCCAGATAGTCAATTAAGATTGTCCTATGTGAATCTAAAAAAAAAAGTGACCGACCTTACTGGCCGATGGAGCATGTTTGCCAGGAGAAGAAATTCACTGTTTTATCACTGGAGTATAGTGATGGATCCATATTGCATCAAGAGTCATATAATTCCTCAAAAACTCACCGTTTCGAAATGGTTGAATGATACTGTTTTTAATGAACTGTGAGCAAACGTGGCAACCAGCTTGCCTACAACTTTCTCAAATCCAAATATTCATGCAGTATAATAAAAACACGTTTATTTAAGATGTTTACCATCTTAGCTATCTCTTGTATCTTCACTCAACGATCGTCCAACACAATACCACAGATTTTATTAACCATCTTTGCAGTTGTAGCCTTATTCCCACGTCCTGGGTGCTCAGTATCATTTGTCCTTGTACGATCCCAACAAAATTCAGTGAACAACCATTCCATGCGATAGACCAATCACCATAATACTTTTTGTTCATTTCTTCTGTTTCCTGAAAGGTTTTTCCATACAAAAAGTAGTGCTTTATCAACACATGAAATTCACTTTTTCTATTGCATCAAAGAAACACAAACGCTGTTAAAAATTTTCTGTTAGTCAGTTATTTTTGAATCTTTGTATGTATACCATAAGATGGCAAACATCAAAGATAAAATGAATATTGCGATTTGAACACCATCTCTTATTAAAGTCACTGACTTATCTAATAAATAGCCCACGTTCAGATATTTTTGTTATTATAACTTAGTACTTATGATTAATTTTAAATGTTTGATATACATCTTTATATTTACATTTGCATGCATAAAACTGTCTAATAGAAATTGTTATCTTTCTTTTATCTAGAAAATTTATTTAAAAAATGAATGTTGTGCAAGTATCTATGACATGCAAAAAGATTGAGACTTCAAGAATCAAATTTAATTCAAAATTATATGCATCTTATCTTAAACAGCAATTTAAAAAAAAGTTTTATTTTCAAATTATAGTGGCTTATCAGATAAAAACTCTGGGTATCCTGATTAGAAGTTTGCCATATTTTACATTATTATTTGCAGTTTTTATGCGACCAGAGCCAAAAATTTACAAAACAAATTTTTCCCTCCATATCTCTGTCTAAATTACATATATATATTTATATTTATAGTTTTTGTTATATGTTAAATTAAAATGTTTAGGCATATATTGGCAAGTGCTTCTGTTGATGAAAGTGTCATTGTTTGGGATATAGAACATGGAAAAATTGGGCTGCATTTAACAGATTTCACAGATAATGTTCAGTGCATTAAATGGCATCCTTCTGAAACACAAACACTTCTTAGTGGCTGCTCTGATCAGTAAGTATTTTATTTATATACAATACACATTTCATTTCCAACAAATTTACAATATGTAAAAAAGGTTGTACAGAGTTATATATGGAACCAACTGGTCTGAAATGATGAACCAGTATATCCTGCTCTAATCTCATGGTATAGTCGGTAGATCTCACCTTCAAATCATTTGGTCATGACATACAGACTTGAATTATCACAGCATCACTTGTTACTTGATACTTTGAACATATTCTGTTTCTTATCTTATATAGCACATAACGATATCATATTCTGCTAAAGAAAGGATATAAATAGTTAAATTACTTATTTCTACTTGTTTCCTTAATTGATCTTGTAGTTTCCATTTTATGTTTTAAGTAAGGGACAAGTATTGGTCTTAGGTCAAAGATGTAGTAAGTTTGAAATAAATGTCCTAAAACACATATTGTAAATAATTTTGATCATAATCAGTGATGAAACAAAAAGTTGAAATATAATGTCGTCTTAAAAATAATGCCTTACATCAGTGACAATAGTAAATTTTAAATCACTTTATTAATAGAAATAGAGAAAATAAGTTTGAGAAAAAGTAATAGTTTTTGGCCACCATAATTTAAAAAAATCAGGTTTGTAAGAGGGAGATTTTTTTAAAGACTTGGGTTAGGTATAAATACAACATGGCAATTGCTGCCCAAGTGTTTTACAATAGACCTAATTTTTAATAACTTATCACAAGTTTGTCTACACTACAATGTCAATATAATGTTTAGATATTGTGTTTCAGATATGTTCGTGTGTTTGACTGCCGATTGGATCCAGCCATAACTAAATGGCAAGTAAATGGCAAAGTAGAACATGTGTGTTGGAACCCAGTTTCAGCTCAGTCATGGGAAGCTTTAGTGAGTTCATTCATATATGCTATTATAAGTTACAGTGTTAAAACAGTTAAAATTGGTATTTTTTTTATAATTAACGATTTAATTATGCATGTCAGATATAACCAGCCAGTCAATGGCAAGTAAATGGTGAAGTTCAGGATGTGTATATTTGCCAGCTTTATCACATTCATGGGAAGCTGTAGTGAATTCTTATATGTTGTTATGAAGAGCTTAACATAGTTCAGATTGGTTATTTTTTTAATGTAGGGTTTAATATAATTTGTATAATGTCAAACATATTCAACCAACTTAAGTTCATGTAAATGGTGAAGTTTAACATGTATGTTGCCCAGTTCAGCTTTTGTCAAATTATTTGAAATAACACTAATTCAAAAATCAATCCTGATAATTTTGCCATTTTATATTATGGTATGCCTAAAAAGGATCATGTTATAAATATGTATTTGTAAACCATTAGAGGAAGTAGAATGTGGACATCTAGCTATCAACTGTCTCAATTTTAGTGTTCTGATCTACCAATTGAGTTTTGCAGTGTTATAGCACCGATTGGTGCTCTACCACATTATCTTACTTATGTTTGTTGTTTGATATAATTGAAAGATGGAAAAGTGACAGTGTTGCGATTGTGTCGTAGTTTACAGATAAACAATAATAGGTGTATCACTGTGCTCAATATCTGCATTAAAACTATGTTTAATAAATCATGTCTTAATAATTAATTAGCACAATTTTCGACTGAAAAACTGGCATATTCGACCTCAAAAACATAGGTAACGATCATACGAATATATATAGTGATACAGCATAAAGTTAAAAAAGTGTAAAAGAATTACTTATATACATAATTAAATAATTATTTCACATCATCAACCGTATTTACATCTATTTCTCGGGGGGGGGGGGGAATTGTTCCAATAAAAAACAAAAATTAATATATGTGCTATGATAATAGCCAAAATAATGTGATTTTTTCCTTTCATAAAAACTGGAAGTCCACATGACGAAACTCAAGGCTCTTGTACTCCCCTTTTCCCTCATTTTTTTGGGTAAAATCCAATATCACACTTACAACTTCTAGTTTATTACTTTCCTCCAGCTTCAATTTTTGAAAAAAATTGTTATTACTACAAATACTATTAAAAAAAGAAACAAAATCCCATCTTCGTTCCTATTGATCGACTCTCTCCCCCTCTCCCCTTCCTTGTAACACGTTACTGTTATAGAAAAATCTAAATCATTCATACTTTATTACAATCAAAGGGTTCTATAGGTTTCGTCTTTTTAATAGGTATTTTACATCCAGATGATCATATAATCCTACACTTTCTTCATCTTTTTTTTCACATGGAATTTTCATGAGGTAATTTATTAAAGATAGTTTACACAAGATTTAAACAAAGCAAAAAGAAACTTGTACTAAACAATTTACTTTTTACATTGAGTGTGTCTCCACCCCATTGACTGTTGTTTGGATTATGTTGTGACATGACGAACCCAATTTTCATCACCTGTCACAATTTGGTATAAAATGTCCTCTCCCTCTTCACTGTACCGTACGTGAGAAATGTCAAAGCACTGCTAAGTCGCTTGGTTTTGTGAACATCAGTGAGTCTGTTTGGAACTCATCGGGAACACAGCTTGTGATAACCTAAGCGGTCTGTAACAATTTTGTACAAAACAGTTCGTGAAATTTACAGAAATCGTTGGAAAGCTTTGTCTTTGTGAAATGTTTGTTCTCGTGGATTTTTCCTCAACTTTCCTTACAAAATCATCATTGACAACAGAAGGCCAACCACTCAAAGCCTCATCGTGGACATTTGTTCGATCTTTATTAAACATTCTAATCCACTTTCTCACCATTCCATTACTGATGCGTCTTCTCCGTAAACATATTTAATTTGACGATAATTTTCGGCCGGTTTCACATTCCTTGTGTCAAAAATCGAATTACACCACGAATCTCACAGTCGACCGGATCAGTAATTGTCTTAAACATATTAAATGTGCACAGCAAACTGAAAACACAACGTAGAGCAACCAAAATAGCATCAGTTAAGAGCTAGTGAACAAGGTAGACTAGTGCTCATGCACGGAATGCCGACCACAGTGCTGCGGCGGCGATAGAATGAAACAGTAGTTACTTTCCAAATACGCCTTGTAACTGCAGTCAGAACAAGAATAGAAACAATTCAGTACAAATACAAATGACCTTACTGTATTAGAGTAAAATAATTAAAGGACACAAAACCATGTCATTTTAAAATATTCCACAATGTCAAAAATAATAAAACTAAGGTTATTTATTAATGTAAACTTTCCTACCTACATCAAAAATAAAATTACTGTATAGCCTAATTATTGCTTACAGCTTTCATAAAAAAATGGTTTGAGAGTTTTATTTGTTTCAATATGATACAATATGACCTCAATATTGCACAGATGCCTCAACAGTAACATGTTCTCTTGCTATTCTACATATAGTAGTGCCTTTTCAATAGCACCCATTTTAACAAGACTCCAAAAGGAATCAATTTGGCTAGTGCAAAGTTCCATGAGAGACTTCCAGAGGCATACATTGTGAACAGAAGTTTAGGAAGGCCTGCAATATATATTTTTTTAAATAATTGTTTTATTTTTTGGCTGACTATATGGTAGTGACACATCTTTAAATATATTTATTATTTCTTGTTTTTTTAAATACATTTTTAACATGATTGTAAAAATATTTTAATATTTTAATTTGTATGTGTAACTTTGTGTTGTAATTTATTTATCAGTTCGACTTAAGTATAGGAAAACCCTATTTATAAATTGTAATTAAAAATTTTCAGTTGAATATGTAACTTGTTAGTTTTATTTTAGTTGTAAGGTTTTAATATTAAAATTAAATGATTCTAGCTACTTAGTTATGTTTTGTCAACAGTAATAGAAAAGAAAATTAATGAAATTAAAACTTTGGTATTCAGACTTTCACTTACTTCACCCTTAATTTATTAGATTACCCGATTTGTTATTAGAATAAAACTTTGATTATCTCTTTCCTTTTTAACCAGTGGTTTATGGTAACTGCCAGGTTGTTAAAACCAACAGATGACTTAAAAAAATGTTAGTATATTATGTCTGTACTGTAACAAATGACAGGCATTTTTTTGTATGTTATTTTAAGCTGAAATGTTGCTGTACAGTAATGGACCTATATGCAGGGATACAGTTCTGTTTGTCAGTTTATTTTGTCTGCATAAGTTTCTCCACTCCACATGGTGATACTTAGAGAAGTTACAGGCTATTTTGTATATTATTTTAATCTACAGTAATAGATCTATCATATGTAGCCAGTAGACTGCAACATAAGCTACTTTGCATATCAAAGATTGCGTTCTGTGAACACACTATGCTGCAACCAATGCCCACAACTTCCCACTCCTAAAAACCATCTCGTAATGAGCATCAACCACGAGATAATATCCTGGTTGTGAGAAGCTATTAGTCTTGCTTACTCACAAACAAATTATTTATATTTGCATATCTTTGACATCTTGTGATGTAACTAAATTACACTTCTTGTACAATAATTATCAATTTTAAAACTAGAATTATGAAATTATAATTTTTATAAAACCTCTGGGCTTATTTTTTTAACATTTTAGACTGGAGTTGAATGGATCTGAAATAAAGAAACTACAACATTTCACAACAGATAGAAATTAAAATATTTACTCAATCATAATGATTCTATTCATTGCACATATATAAATTATCATCAACGTATTTCATTAATTTAAACAAAGATCAAAAAGTCCCAGATCTTGTCTGAAAAGAATAATCTGTTTTGCTTAATCTGTTCCACTGTCTTTTCTATCCTCACATTTACAACTTTCAATAACTTTTATGTCTGTACTATGGCTGCTATCAGTATTGTTAATTCACTACAATTAATTTAACTACTGAGACTCATTCAGAAGTGTTTGTTACAACGATTGAATTAATAAAGAATTAATTCACAGAGTCATACTCCTCCTTATCAACACGTAATGCAGAATGGTTCTTTCTAAGCTCTAAAAGCATACCTCTGATTTTTTACCAGAAAATGTCATCATTTCCCTTTCAAACAGGACATTCTTTTTCAATGCTATCTAAATGTTCATATATGTGTCACAGATCTGTTCTATCATTTTAAGCATTTAGTTACTCTATGATTATATTGCTTTTTAATATTAAAGTTTAATTTATAACTTAATTTCTCTCTTTAATTTATTTACTAAATTCAGATTTCATTAATTTCTTAATGGCAATTGTTTTATACAGAATTAAAAGCAATATCTCTATTATATATACCCGTATATATATGTTTTATCTCTTTAGGATATATTTAAATTTGCACATATTACAAGGCATACAGTTTTTATGTTAGTTTAGGTACTGGATTTAATAAATATTTTGTAAACAATTATCTAATATTACTTATTATTTTTACGAGCTGGTGAATGTTACCATGGTCAACACATATCTTTCATAATAAACAAATACAGTAATTATGTCTAATGTTAAAATGTGTGGTTTTTTCCTTATTAGGCAATATAAATAGTTACAGATTGTTTTTCATATTAAAAATGAAGTTAACACACATACTGTGCAAGTGTTAAAAAAATTGTATCATTTATTGGAATTTAATATTTTAAGAAATAAACATGTTAATGCACAGTGTAGGTAAAAGACGTGAAAGCACTTTGATGTTTATTTGATTTATCTTTAAAATATTATTATTGTATTATGCTGCAAATCAAACTTTGTTTTATTATGTACTACAGTAGAAGTCCATTAGTCCGGCATCCAACAGTCCAGAATGCCCGATAGTCCGGCACCGCTCTGGAAAATTGTAAAAATTTTGGTTTTCTCCAAAAGTGTGTCTTTAAAGCAAATAAAAACGCTCGAGAGCTATTCGGAAGTTTTCGGGATCATCCGGAAGCGCTCAGTATTGTTCGGAAACAATTAGCGGCCGGCTAGTCTCAGCTGTCACAACAAATACAGGTGCAGTGCAGCACAGTTAATCAATCACGAAGCGTCTTCGCCATTTTTTTGTGCGTTGTTGTTTTGTGTCCTTTCACATCGCAGTAAACTGTGTCTCAGTACTCTCTACTGTAATACAGTATACATCTGTAGTGACGTACGTAACTAGTGACGTACGTAACTAGTGACGATGTAATCACTAAATAAGTTTATCTCTTTTGCTGAGGCTAGTACTAGCTACAGTGCTTCAGAAATTATTGATTTCCATATCATTAGAAATAAATTTTATACTAAACGCCAAAAGTCAAGAAAACAAAAAGACATTCGTGACTTTTTTAAATCTAAGTGAAATATGTTTTACAGTACGTGTACATACATTATATGAAATGTAAAATAAACTTAGTTGTACTGTATTTGCATACTGTATTTGTAGTTTAATTATTAACCTAATTGTTCTTTTAATTACGATTTATGTATCTATGTAGTTCAAAAAACAAAGTACATTTGTTTTACGGCAAAGTCTACACTAAAAAGAAGGGGCACCGGCCGATAGACCAGAATTTTCGGTAGTCCAACACCGAGCCGAACCCGAACGCGCGGGATTATCGGACTTCTACTGTACTCATATTATGTAACATTGTTCTGAGAGATGAAATATGCTTCCAACAGTGTCTATTAGTCATCTAATGTCATATGTGTCATAACCTTGATTCTGACGGAAAATCAAAGTTTTACAGTGTATCTATAATAATTTTTTTGTTTAGGAGTTTTGTTATATAGGGTATATATATTACAATCTGTACTGTGATATCATTGAATGGAATGCATGTCACATTTAGTTAAATATTTTTTTCTTTTCAGCCTTAGGTTTATTTTTATATTAATTTTAATGATGTCTTTTCTTTTATTGGCGGGCGGAGACGAAAACAGTTTATTTCTGACAAAAACTAATTATGTTTCAGGACTCTGTTGGATTTTTCAGTGTTAATATTTAAAAAATAATCAAAATTCTCATATATGGATTACATTCAAGTAAGTGGGTATAATGAGTTAATCACACTTCTCAATGTTTATATTTTGCAGATAGGAACAGATAATGGTATGATTAATTGTATAGATACAAGAACTAATAAATGTAAGTGGCAGCTAACAGCACATGAGAAGGAAATCACTGGTAAATAAGAAATTTTCTAACATAATGTTTTAAATTACTTCAATATGTTTCTAATGTTCCTTAGATTATATTAAATATTTAGAGTGATAAGAATCTAAATTGGAAATTTCACATTAAAAAAAAGGAAATGTTTTAATTTGAAGGAAGTATTACTTCGTTATTACTTTATGCACCATGCTATGAAAAGCTGCATGTTTATAACTGATGGGGTGATTAGAATCTGCTGTTATAATTGTGTCTGTATAAGTAGGGTTTCTAAAAATTAACCTATCTCCCTTTTTGATAATGATGATGAATTGAAGGCCAATGTTTCTAACTGGTTCAAGGAATTGGCGGCATATTATGATCCGAAGATGGAATAAGGAAGTTGTTAAAATGATATAAAAAATATGTGGAAATCAATTATTATTATGTTGAAAAATAAGGAAGATATATAGATTCTTTGGTTACACTTAGTTTAGATTTTGTATGGATATGAGACACAGGCTTACCTTAGAAAGTGGTCCTTGGTATTATCTAGTAGTACACAAATAGGAAAACACATTTTGGTTATAATTTATAATCTTTATCTTTTAATAGGTTCTTTTTATTTAAAAACAGACCTTACTTCAATAAATGTGCCTTAAATTTATAGTTGTTATGTCTAAAAGTATAAGTTTTAAAATTGCAAAAGAATATTTATTAGTTTAAGTTAAATATGTATTATTTCAATTGTTGATTTCAAATTATTAGTTTATAAAGTTACAGTATTACAATGTAATGGTGTTACAGAATAAACACTCATATTTTGCTATGGCTGGTTATCAGTTAACATGGTAGTCGTATTATATTTTGGTGTGGCTGGGTTATCAGTTGACATGCTAGTCATATTTTGCTGTGGCTGGTTATCAGCAAACATGCTAGTCGTGTTGTATTTTGGTGTGGCTAGTAATCATTTTACATGCTAGTCAGATTATATTTTGGTGTGGCTGGTTATCAGTTTACATGCCAGTCATGTCATATTTTGCTGTGGCTGGTTATCAGTAAACATCCTAGTCATATCATATTTTGCTGTGGCTGGTTATCAGCAAACATCCTAGTCGTATCATATTTTGCTGTGGCTGGTTATCAGCAAACATGCTTGTCGTATTATATTTTGGTGTGGCTGGGTTATCAGTTGGACATGCTAGTCATATTTTGCTATGGCTGGTTATCAACAAACATGCTAGTCGTATTATATTTTGGTGTGGCTGGTTATCAATTTACATGCTGGTCGTATCATATTTTGCTATGACTGGTTTATAATATTATAAATGTTTATATTATCAGTTTACATGCTAGTCGTATCATAATTATTTTGCTATGGCTGGCTATCAGTTAACATGCTAGTCACATCATATTTTGCTGTGGCTGGTTATCAGTTAACATAGTAGTCTTATCATATTTTGCTGTCTGGTTTTCAGTTAACATGCTAGTCGCATCATATTTTGCTATGGCTGGTTATCAGTTAACATGCTCGTCATATCTTATTTTGCTATGACTGGCTATCAGTTAACATGCTAGTCGTATCATATTTCTTCTACAAGTTTTAAGCACATTTTATAAAAAAAATATACAAAACAAACAACAAAGGAAAATTTTATGAAGATAAAGTATGAGTAATTCCAAAAATCAGTTTTTGTTTACATGGTGTTTTTTGAAAACAGCCCACAGGATTTTGTTGAAATGAGGTGAATCTACCATTTTCTGGTGTGGGAAAGTGATTTAGCTAGGTCCTAACTTTGGGAAGATTTATTTAGGGGATTAAATAACTACATAGTTAAAATGAAAAATCGGCTATTTACGGGCCAACAAAGCGTTTTGAATTCAATTATTTCAATGTTTTTGTAATTTTTTTCTCTTGACTATATATGTAGCTTCTATTTATAATAAAAACTAATAATTCTTATATATTTGTAAATTTTCTCTTGAAAATGAGCCCAAGGATGTTATTGAAATGGGATGAATTTACCATTTTCAAGTGTGAGGATAAGGGGAAAAGTGATTTAAGCAATGTCTCGATTTTAGAAAACTTATTTAGGGGATTTAAATAAACAGATAGATTCTACAAAGTAATAATAAAATAAATATAAGGGGGGCATTTACCACTGAAACAAAGAAGTGATTTACGAAGCTATAATATAGAATATAATATGTAATATAGAATTAATTAGTGTTTAACCTCTCGAGAGTGCTTCCCTTGCTATGATTTTGAATTGTCTCTCGTTCTACCATGCAAATATAAGATATCAGGCCAGTTATCACAGACATAATGTAAAGGTTGAAAATAAATTATTTTATCATTACTCACCATATTTGCCATAGTGTGCTACAATTTGTTGAACTCCATATGGCTATTCTAACGATAGAGAAGTTATTATTCCTAAATTGTCTTCTGTTTTACGGTTTTCACCATAATTGTCACATATTAGGACAGTATTGTTTATCTAATATTATCATAATTATTCCATTGCAGTAGATCTAAAATTAGTAAAAATTTTATTTCTGTACTAATGTATGTCAATTAATCCTTTTTTAAATCGGGTATCTCTTACCTTACACCTACGGTAGTTTCAAAGACTCGACTCGCTGGTCAGATGTGCATGTTTTATAAAACATATCTTGTGCATAAATCCGTTTTATAAGTGGACTACTTATGACCTCCGCATCAGTGTTTTTATGATATGATTGAATGTTTGTGTTACTCTGATGATGGGCGATCATAAACTACTGTTGGTATAAGGTAAGAGGTACCTGAATAAAAGCGATTAGTTGATATACATTAGTACTAAAATTATATCATTATTATATTTTGTTCTAAAATTTCTTACTACATACACATATATAAATACTTACTAGCCAACTCCCACCTTTGGCTGGTTGAGCCATTAGTGCACTGACCAGTAGAGATGCACTTCAGTGAACTGGGGGTTTTCATTCTGCGGATGGTGATCTAGGGCTGAGCAGGCTTTGAAGAGATCAGCATCCATCGTCTCGTGACTGCATAGCACTCATGACTGGCATTCTGCAGACAGTAGCATGCGGATATAATGTAACTAAGGCAAGATAGTTGTGTCCTCTTAGATAATTGGAAACCCGCCACATTGATCTCACGAGGGAGGTTGGTGTCGATAGGACCATTATGGACAAGCTTCTCCCACTTGTCTTGTGTGTGCTGTGTCTAGAATTTTTGGACAAAGATGTCAGAACCTTTAGACAGAGTGGCCTTTCATTACTAAAAGTGCTTATCAATAACATTTACCATAAACAATGATTGAAAACCCATTTTATATGATGTAAATTCTATAACCCTTTTTTAGATCCATGCTTGGTAGTTTACTACTGTATATTTGATTTATAAAATATCTTAATAAATTATGTGATGTTTTAGGTTTATCGGTACATCACATGTGTCCCGAGATAATGACTACTTGTGCCGCTGATGGATTACTTAAATTATGGGATATCTCTAAAAACAGCCCTTTCTTGTTATCTACAAACTCAATAAATTCTGGAGAACTGCACTGTTTAGATTTAAATCCAGATATTCCATATCTTGCTTGTACCGGTGGATCTAAGAAAAGTAATATCTTCGTTGTATCTGATCTTCGTAAACAAATTTCAGGTTTGTTTAGTCTAGGAATTTATATTCTCTAGTTTTAAAATTTGTTCAAGAAAAACTATCACAAGATTGCTTTTCATTTATGACATTGACAACTATTTGTATTCCTTTAACATGTTCTATGTATTTCAACATTTTTAGTTTTATAACAAAGTTATAGTTTAATAGAACACATAACCTATTAATTTAGATTTTGTATGGATAGAAGGCACAGGCTTACCTTGGAAAGTGGTCCTTTGTATTACCTAATAGTACACAAATAAGAAAACATACACAACGATTTCTTTATTTGGTTTTTTAAATAAAACTATTAAAATAGGGACATTTTGGTTTCCGTATGCGTGTTGAGATTAAGTCGTCACATTAGAAGCGGATAAATGGGGGCACCACTAAGGCAATTTACTTCCTTTCTTCTGATCTACATAAGTTAATATAAACTTGGTTTTATCTCTTGAAAAAGGCGACTAAATATAAATAATATAAAAAACATATCCGTTAGTTTTATATCCAATATCAATTATGACTGTTTTTTTTTCATTTCATCAGTTCACATTAAGGCCAGCTTTAGTTTTGGTATTATTCTATCAGTTTAGGCCTTGTTTTAAAACCGAGCCAGGCTTGTAGAAGTTAGATCTGCTCGGAAAACAATGCTGAGTTCATAAAATTGAGCCAGGCTTATAAATTCAAGTCGTGCTTGAAAAATCGTGGGCTCAATAATATTAGAGCTGTCGAGGGCTCAGCTCAAAATTTTGAGGCCTCACACATCCCTACCTCTCTGAGTCTAATTGAAAGGAAATACAACTGTAAACAAGTTCAAGGGCAACTAGTCCTCCTGGCTCCCATGCATGGGGGCCCACAGTTGAGTTAATTTGACACTTTATAATAAACTATTACATTTGTATCCTTACTTTAATTCTCATTCTACAAAAGATACACTGAAACGATTTAATGAGCACTAATCGCCAATAGTCGTAATCAGTAATCACAGAAAAATAATCATAATTGTAATCGGTAAACCCTGAATCTTCTCATCTCTAATTTATTTGACTTAGAAAAATTCAAATCAATCGTGCCCTACTTTGGTACACCAATTTTAACTTTTTTTTATATCCTCAAAGTTGTGTGGGTCATTTATTTATTCATTTAACGTTATGACTAATTTTATTAATAATACAGTGTAGTCTTGCAAACTCTGCACTCTATAACCTGGCAGTCCGGATAACTTGGCCACAGCAGGGTGGAAAAACCCTGCCTGCAACTTGTTCAAGGTCATTTCCCTCCTCCCGTATTCCTCTGTTTCGCTAGTTCCTGACAGTCTGACATGAATGATACCGCACCTTTGAGACTTTTTGATATTTTCCCTAACGCAGTGATCTATTGGATGTATCTCAGCTTGAAATATAGATGAAATTTTACCTAGGGATTTACTAAGGCTAAAATTTGCGCCTTTTATCCCCACTCCCACCCTACCTTTGATTCTGGATCCATCAGTGTACCATTGGAAGGATCCCTCCTTTAGTTTTGGTCCACCTTCCTTCCAAACATGTCGTTTAGGGAAAAAGGTTTTGAGATTCTTTTCAAAATTTGTTGTCTTAATCATTAACTCCAAAACTGTTTTGGCTAACTGGGTGGTATCTATTTTAGCAGGTTTCCCAGTTTACCTACCAATATTTTTGGTATTGTGGTGTTAATCTCCCACTGCCTGAGAGCAGCACTGTTTACACACCTTTTCACCTGTAGGATCCAAGGCAGTAAATCCAGAGATGCTTTTTAATTTAATGAATAGTTTATACTGTACTTAGGTGTCCATATTTTGTTCATATGATACAAATATTATAAACCATGGTGTAGTTCACTGTGAAAATTAAATTGTACACATCACTCGAGATCCAATTTGTCTTCCATGAGAAATTAGTGTTTAACGAATGTAAGGCTTTAACGATACATTTTTTATTTAGTTTCATAATATACAAAAATTAAGTTGGAAGATTGTTGACAGTTTTACTCCATGTGGTATATCCGATTTCTAGCTTTCTCTAATCTGTCGGTTCACATCAATCATATATCACCATTCTTATTATGATATTATGGGGTGTGGGATATCGCCAATTAATAATTATTATATTATAAATGGTGGGGAACCTTGGCTGGGCCACAACTATTACTACTAAGGTAAGAGACCATATCATCTGGGTCACACGTTTGATGTAAATTTTTAACCATGACTCTCAGCGGTCTGTTCTGCTTATCCTCGTCTATGCCACGAATATTTACACTCAGAAAGCATCTTAATTACATTTCATGGCTGTCATCATTATTGAGGTTTATTGACATTTCTTTGTTGACAAGTTTTATCAAAAATCATTTCCTGCTATGGATGAAATCAATCAAAAGAGCTTTGAGTACTCTGATATTATTAACGGCAATAGGTGGTGGTCTACATGGTTTATGAGTATGGTCGGCAACACTTTGTGTTTTAACAGTGTTATACTTAGGTTGTTCATTGTGAGGGGGTGATTTTGTTATTTGAGTAACTTTTCGTTTTTTACTTTTTGTTTATTTTACACGGATCCCCTCAGTTTCTCTTACTACATTATCTTCATCTGTATCATATGTTATAGTATTAGTTTTAACACAATTTTGATGGAGTGAGGCAATTAATTCTTTTAGTCCTTTATCTCTATTTGCGCAGCTATAAGCTGGAGTTGCAGATTTTCAATTTTTGTAGCTGATTCTTCGTGTTCGTTGATGTCACTTCCTGGGTGGGATACCAATGCTAGATCTGCAGTCATTTGTTCCTTGATTTCATCATCTTCCACCAAAGAATGACTTCAACCTTTTATATGAAATCTTGAAACCTTCTGACTTTTATTGAATGGATTGCAGTTGGTTTATACAATTCAGTAGCATTATGCAGCATGTGGTCTGATACTCTACAGTAGGTGCAAAGTGATCGCTTACTAACAATCCGTGGGAATTCATTCGCTGATTCTCAATCTGGACCAATTGTGAGGTTCCGTGCCCCTGTCCTGTAACGCTTGAACTCTACTTCTCAGTTGTGGAATATACAATAGTGTTTTTATTTATTTAATTAAAAATTGAATTCCACCATGTATGTATGATAATAGCATGTATATCGTGTGTGTATATGTAACATAATAGCATAACTAAGTTAATAATTGGAAATTCAAATTGGTTATTCCTATCCACAAATTAGACTCATATGAGACGAAATAGAAATAAGACGGATTTAAGACATCAAAATTTATTACCTAGATCTGAATAGTTAAAAGTAGTAGATTGGGTGGCCGATTTGTTTTTATTCTATAAACACAACTGTTATCAGTTATTTCATTGTCACTTTGGAATTCCAAATCTAATCTAGGGTTTTGTAAACTCCTCTAATACCTCATCTGACACACATTTAGAACTCAAAATTTCTAAATAAATAATATTTGTATAAACAATTGAGAAACTTTATATCTCACAGACTTTCAACATGTTGACTCAAGTATTTAGATTCATGTTCGTCACATTGCAGGAAATAAAAGGAAATTTCACTGTTTTGTTGTAGTGCACTGTACTAGAGTGTAGAATATGTGAATTACAGACATTTAGCCTATGAGTAAAACATTCAAACATTTCTCATACCGTAAATAGTTTGTTTCCCCTGGTATTGTAATTATGAAAATCTGTGTTATAAGCTGGTTTATATTTCATCCAATTATATAATTATGATAATTATATATAATTGTTTCAATAATGTATAGACTTGAAAAAGTTATATATTTCCAAATCGAGAATGGCTTCCTGTAGGATTCCATTCATTTTAGTCCAGCTTTAACCCTTTGTAACGCTTGACATGAAGAGTTACCCCACAAGATTATTCCATACTTAAGAGGTTGATAGTGTTAGGAATTAAATATTAGAATTAAATAAGATAATTAAGTTTAATTCTAAGTCCCAGAACAAACCAGAGTATAAACAATAGTTGTAACAAGGTTGGTAGGAAATTGGAGCCTCAACAGTGAGTGATCGACGGTCAGTTATCAGCGGTCGGAGTTGTCGAGAAGAATCAATCAGCATCGTTAGGTATGCAGGAGAACAAAGACTATGAAGGATCATGGTTGAGCTCCAGCAACAGAAGTAAGCAAGCTTCTTGTCTATTTTGTGTCTTATATTATCTTCGTATAGATCAACCTATATAAAGAGAGATTGATATACTATTAAAATGATTTACAAGACTTAGGGGGTATCACGGTAGATGACGAGGCGGCATGAAATTTAATACAGAAGTACAAATTTGCCCATCTATTTGCACGTGGGCCAGAGGATCTGTAGGAGGCAGACATGCCAGCATACTCTATAGTCAGGATAAGAGTGACAAACATTTAGCTATGCCACCATACTGATTGAGTCTCGCGAAGAGGACAGAGATGGACCAGGAAATGGAGCAACTGAAAATAGCAGGAGTTGTTGAAGATTCACAGTGTGCTTTTGTAGTGATTTAAACCAGGAAACCGATGGCGGATGGTTATAGATTATAAGAAATTAAATGAGAATTTGGAGCTAGATATATTTCCTTTTCCCAGAGTGGATACTATTTTTGACTCTTTGGGGGCTGCAACATATTTTTCTTCAATGAAGCATTTTTCCAGTAGCCTATATTTTCTGAGGAGAGGGTATACAGCATTTTAGATGCGCAAAGGATTATTCCAATATACAAGGTTACCAATGGACATGCGCAATTCTTTAAATTCATTTCAATAGAACATGAAGAAATTGTTCGCAGGGTTGTTGTATCGAGGGATGATTATATATGTGGACGACTTAGTACCATATGGATCTATATTTTAAGAACAGTTAAAATCATTGGAAAAAGTTTTTCGAAAATTGGAGACAGAGATTGAAATTTAAAATTACGAAGTGCCATTTTTCTTACAAAAATATTGATATACTATGACACAGTATCTCAGCAGAGGGTGTACAGCCATTGCATCAGAATTTGAAAGCTATCAACAAACTTTTAATTTCCTATTCCTTTGACAATGAAGGATGTTACAGAGCTTCCTACGAACAGCCTCATATTATAGAAAGTTTATCCACAAATTTAGTGAAATTGTGACATTTTTTACGGATTTAACAAATAAAAGAGAATGCAGATGATAAGCAATTAAAATGGACAGATGAACATCAACAAACACTTCACAATTGAAGAATAGTTTAATAATACCACCACTGTTAGCCAATTTCAATGAGAACAGAGACCTTATATCTTGTGATGCTAGTAGACATGGCATAGGCAGAGTATTGTCTCAATATCAAGATAATTCTTTATTTAGACCCGTCACTTATGTAAGCAGACAATTGAGATATACAGAGAGATTTGGACTGTTTCTGAAAGTGATGCTAGATATAATTTCGAATCGCATACATCTATAGGTTACTCACCATTTTATTTACTACTCGTTTTCGAGCCAAACCAACCAATTGATTTGGTCTGATATTCCTGATCATAACATATTGGCAGCTTTAGGAGCGATTCATAAGATATGGTATGATATGCCACGACTTTTATCGACAACTCAAGACACACAGCAGAAGAGATATATAATATGACTCACAGAGAAGAAAAATACTGTGTTGGTGATTTAGTATTATTAAGCAATGCTAAACTACTGTAGCTTAAAAGTTAAAAGTATACTGGGATTTACAGAATGCTTCTGAAAGTTTCTCCATTAAAATATGCAGAAATATTCTGAAATAGAAATATGCAGATATGGCAAATAGATGTTGTTTCTTTGAAAAGGTACAATGTATATAGCGATAAATAAAATTGTTAAACCTAACATTTCAGTTTAAATTTTTTAATCTAGAGCGATTACATTGAGAGAAATATTTCTTTTAATAAAAATGAATTGGATTGACCTTGATGACAAGGAAGAACAGATTATTACACATGATGTTTGCTCAGTTCTAGGTGACAGATATGGATCAACAACAGTTCTTATTGGACACAAATAAATAATAATCAACGCACACGAGTTTCATGAAACAATCATGAGAACATTAATTCCATCAATTGGTTGTTACTTCCTACTTCCCACTTACCTAGCTATACATTGCATCTAAGCAGAAATCCCTGTTGCCATTTCTACAGAAGCCTATTTCCAACCATTACTTGTAAAATATATTTATAAAGCATCCATCCCCATTACATACAGTTTTCCACTTAATCCTATTACCCAATTCAAAGAGTAATCACGATTGGATGACCAACAGCAAAATCAGAGTTCCAAAGACTATTATTATCATTTGCGCGATATTTTACACCAAGTTTCAAACACATGGACCTCTTAGTCAAACTTTAAGACTAAGTATGTAACTAGGATTTAAGTTGTATATAGTGAAGTAAGATAATAGATGTACTAATGTTTAGAATCATCTATTTAGGATTTAAGTTATGTAGTTTAAATTTTTTAATATTTTTTTAATTCAAAATATTATTACAACTTAGGTGTGCCCCATCTAGCAATTCTTATTTCATGTGTGTGATCGCTATTTGCTGTGGTGCACCCCAATGGCTGTTCCCAATGTGATTTACTGGTTGGAGAGGTCCACTGGCTTGGTCCTTTTCAGCCTTCTTGAAACTCTGTGTTTCTGTGCTGCTTCAGCCAGTGACGATGCTTGGCAGAGAGCTTCTTGATGATCTCAGTAACAAGTTCTATGCCAGGTCATTTTGTAGGTTGTCATTCCTGACATACCAGAGCGTGTCGACAATCATTCTCATTACTTTATTCTGAAAAACCTGTACTGTAATACAATTGTCACTGTCAATTGTCAATTGTGCACTGTTGCTTTTTTTTGGTACAGCTCCAGAGTAGTGTGTCATAAGTCCATATTGGTCGGAAAACTTGCTTGTACAACAGTAGTTTGTTGCTTATTGACAATTCGGAATTCCTTCCAATAAGCCAATACATTTTATTGAATTTGAGATTCAGCTCCACTTTCTTCTCCAAGGCTACTTCTATTATCTCCACAACTCTGTGAACTTATTCAATGGTAGAGTGTCTTGCCCGAAAGTCGAACTGGTGTGCTGGTATGAGCTCCCTGTCTTCTATGATAACCTTTAGTCTCCTCAGAAAGAGTTTCTCAAATAGCTTGGACAACATCGGTAGTAATGAGATTGGTTGGTATGAGGTTATTTCATGTTGTAGGTTTAGGTAGCATGATGACTTCTGTTACCTTCCACTTATTAGGAACATGCACAGTAATTTCCTCAAGGCTTTCTCTAGAAGTTCTTTGACTATTTGTCCTGTAATCAGGTCATATCCTGGAACTTTTTTAGGATGTAAATTATGTTTGATTTCATCTTTTAATTCTTGTAGTGTTACAGGTTTGATTTCTTGCTTATCTATTTTGTTTACTCTTGATAGGTGTTCATCTGCCGTTTGCCTGGGAAGAGGACGGAATATTTGTTCCAAATGGTCTGCAAAGAGCTCAGCCTTTTCATAGGTATTTCGAGCTCAGGTCTCTTCGTTTATTTTAACTGGTGGTATCTGAAGTATGGATCTCTTGATTCCCTTCATGGCACGCCACAGGGAGTAATTTGTATCTTTTTCAGCTGTTATGTTTTCTAGATATTTATTAGTTGTTTGGTTTTTAACCTTTTTTAAAATTAGTTCTTTAAGTTTATGAGTCTTGTTTTATTTTAAGGGGTACGATTAATTTGCCATTTTTTTTTTCCGGTTTTTCGTTTCAGCTCCACTTCAACAGGATAGTATATATATCAGTGTTTCCTTTCCCTGTTTATCAACAATAAGTACCGAATGCTTCAGTTACATTTAAGAAAACATTTTGCTCTATATATATATATATATATATATATATATATATATATATATACATACATATTCATAAACAAATACAGGGTTAATTAATGTTATTAAACAATTTTTTTTTTAATTGCTTAAACAGTACATTTATGTTAAAAGTTTTTATTAGATAAAATAAACAAGGTAATTGCATCCTAAGAAACTTAACACTATACAGGTATATATTTTTTCAGATCACCAAAGGTTTTATTGGGGACAAGAAGGAAATCATTTGCCCTCAAGTTCATTAGAAGGTACGAGTTCCAGTCATATGGAATCTGCTGCAGTAAAGTCATTGTCTACTAATAAAAATAGGCGTATTAAAAAGAAGAAAAAAATTAACTTTAAAAAGAAACAAGCGTTTAATGGCCGATTATGAACACTATTTTATAAATTCTCATTTTTAGGTAAATACTGAATATACAATTAAAAAAATTTCTATATTCTAAGTTAATTCCTTTAATTTATCCACTGTTATTCTTGACTACACATGATTAGCAACCTCTCTCTTGATCTCCTCCCACATCTTGCCAACCCTTGTTAACTTCTCTGCCAGCATCCATGTATTACTAGGTCTCTCAACCCTCCTAGTTCTACTTGAGTGTTTCTCCAGCAATCTCTCCTCCTTTCCTCAAAGTGTGCCCAATCCACCTCTATTTCCATCTACTAATTTGGATAACTACTTTCAGAGTAAATACAAACTGAAACATTCTTGCTGGAGAGGTCATATTATGACAAGAATCTTTATTGTAAGCAGATATAATCAGTATTTTTTTAAACATCAGCTGTTATTTTCATTGCTATTTATTTGTTGCCACAGAAATGAGTTTTTTCATTGTAGATTCAAACACAGGAATCTAGTAAGTGGTAAACTTGTAGTAGTTTACAATTAATTAATTAATATTTTATTCCATCATGACTTTACCTTTACAAACACAATCACATTGATTCAGTGTTATTATGAATGTGAACAGAGTTTATCAGCTGGGTTAAGAAAAAAAAAATTGTTAGGAAGGGACCATACAATGTAGTCGCATATAAAAAGCTTGTTAATAAATTTGAAACCACCGGATCCGTTGGAGACATCAAGAAGCCAGGAAAACCTTCAATCATAAAGACTCAATAAAGCAATTATTTAAAATGTCGCTGAGATAAATATCAACCCGTTAAGAAATTTTAAGCATGGAACATCTCCAACCAATAATAATCTGTAGTTGGTAATTAAAATAATTATTAATTGATACAAAAAGTTAAATTAGGAAATAAAGAAACAATTGTTAAATAACATTAAGTTGAGAATTTTGAAATATGGTAAAAGGATAAAGGTGTTTTTGTAATGTTGAATAAAAAGTGAATTTAAATAAACATGTTGTAGCGGGAAAGACGGCTTTTGTATGGAACAAAGACCTAACATCATCACATGATATGGCATAAAAGGACATAATCCTGATCTTGTGATTTGATTGGTTCAAAATCTATAATTCAAATAACCTTAAAGAGCATACCTTAGAGAGTTGCATAGATGCGAACTGGAAGCAACTCTGCCTTGAACGGAATTTTAGTGACTCTACGAGAAGATGGCGATGTAGTCAGACATATAAGACAGTTGTCTTCAAAGCAAGGCTTTATTTTTTAATCTTAAAAGAAGAAGTGGGTGTGAGTTGATTTGAATAAAGAAAGGTTTTTAGTGAACCTATGAAAGTTACATGTTTAGAAAATAAAAAATGATAGTATAAAAAATAGAAATAAATCGTAAGCTATGAAGTCACTAACATAACCAAACTTCTTAAAAAAACAGGACAATGAAAGATTAATAGATTTTAAGGTGAACTAACATTAGAATTAAGACACTTGTTTTAAGATAATAAAACACATTTATTTTTATTTTGTAACATCCACTTTTTATTAGTCTAGCCGACCAATGGTTTCGCCTGCTAAGGCATTGACAAGGCTGTATTACAGACTGAAAAAAATGATAAACAGAAAACCTTAAAAACTAGATGGTGGGAGTTATATACAATGAATGGAAGGGTGGGGAAATACCTGGCCTGGGCAATGACCATAGGAACAATACAGAATGGGAAAATCAGTTAATTGTTCTAGGTAACAATTAAAGGTTGTTTTAACTTTTAAAGGTTTTACTAAAGGAGAATTATACAAATCTAATTGGCCATTTAAAACTAAATTTGGATTATAGTATTTTATTCTTTTAACTTCTAGGCATTCCAAAGCATTCAATTTCCTAACTTTATTATCAAAATGTAATATTTTAAAATCTACACTCGAATTAAAATCAGACACTTGATATATTCTTAAATGATTTGAAACTGAAATCATCATATCCTAACCGCCAACTTCTTTCATGTTCACTTAATCTAGAGTTAAAATTACGTCCTGTTTGACCTACATAACATGAATTACATATTTTGCAAGTTATCTTATATACACTACTTCTCAACATTTTGTTAATTTTATCTTTAGAATTATTTAAAATCTTACCTAAACTATTACTGCAATAAAATGCCAGCCTGCACTCTGTTTCCTTATTTAAAATATTTCCAACTTTTTGGCTAACATTTCCTAGATAGTTAATTTTCCGCCATTTAGCGTTATTTTTAACTGAAGTTGGAAAAATAAATTGCCTTGCACTCGTCTTAAGTTTTTTCTTCAGCATTTTATTAATAATATTTATGTCATATTCATTATTAATAGCTATTTGTTTAATGCAACTTAGTTCTTTATTGAACTCAAAGGGGACCCCATAGCCAAACCATCACATTGAACATAAAACTTATCTTTAAATTGAAAATAATTTTGATCCAATCATACCTCAATTAGAAGTTCTCTAGCTATTATGGGATCTACTTTGGTTCTATCCATAAGAGATTCTACACTTTTTAAACATTCCTTTCTAGGTATACTGGTAAAAAGACTTTTACATCGAATGAAACTAATTTAGCCGTATGTGGTATCGATATATCTTTTATTTTGTCGACTAACTGTAATGAATTTTTTAAGCCAAATTTCTGTTGAAATTTAGACATCTTTTAAATAGTTATTTGTGAACTTAGCTAATTTGTAAGATGGAGATTGTACAAAAGAACCTACGGGTCGAATCGGAACATTAGGCTTGTGTAACTTCATTAAGCCAAACAATCTAGGTGCAAGATTATTCATTTCAGTAAGTGTTTTTGTATGGCTCACCTTAAAAATACATCTATTATTAGTAATTGCGGATTTTACTAATTTTGCTTTATCTTTAGTGGGATCTATTTTTTTTTTTTTTTCTTCATAAAAGTTTTACAATTAAGAAGGTTCCTGAACCTTTTTGGAATATTCTTCTAGCTTTAAAAAAAAACCTTTAAAAGTTGTCTATACCTAGAACAATTAACTAGTTTTCCCATTCTGTATTGTTCCTATGGTCATTGCCCAGGCCCGGTATTTCCCTACCCTTCCATTCATTGTATATAACTCCCACAATCTAGTTTTTAAGGTTTTCTGTTTTTCATTTTCTTCAGTCTGTAATACAACCTTGTCAATGCCTTAGCAGGGGAAACCATTTGTCGGCTAGACTAATAAAAAGTGGATGTTGCAAAATAAAAAATTGTGTTTTATTATCTTTAAACATGGAATTCCACCAAGTAATGACTGTTGTGACATTTGGTCTCAACAGTAATGGGGGGGGGGACCACTTGTTTAAGGTATAAGTTGTTTAAAATTAATAATATAGATTTCATTTTATGTTTAATAAAATTTTATGTATTAGAAAAAAATTAACATGAGTTTCTTAAAATTATTGAAGAATACCTAATCATGTTGGACATTTTTGAGGCTGGGAAGTACAGAAGGCAAGAACCTAGTAAGTAAAATTAATAATAATTAATTAGTAAGTAACTTTGTAAAATACACAGTACCATTACAAAATGTATAAAGTACATTCAGAACTGTTACAAAATGACACACAATGTGTCCAAGTACACTCACTTAATGTTACAAAATGCCACATATAACATAGAGGAAAGACTACTGCTACTCCAGGAAGAGAGTGGCAGATACTTCGATTATCTATCAATAACTCTAAGAAGTAAGAATTTGACTTAATTTTCGAGTTTTTTTTTATTAAGCACAGTTTAAAAGGAAATTATGTACTTCATTTTGATCTATGTTAAAAACCAATAAACTATTATTAATAAAAGTTTTAACTTACTTTTGAATGACTCTGTGTATATAAGAAATGTTACACAAATTTTGTGGTTTACAAAAATCATTCTTAATAATTATTAATTAGATTCATATTTTTCGTGTAATTACTAAAAAGTTAAATGGAGTGTGTATTGTAAAATGTAAAGAACACTGTAGAATGTTCAGTATGTTGAACAAAGATGAAGAATACTAAAATATTGAGATAGAACCCTAAGACTGCGTAGAACAATTGAAAGGGTAGGGCTGGGGAAGGTAGATTGACATTCTTAACATGATAGAGTTCAGATTAGTGCAGTTTTTACTATGACAATAGTAACAAGTATAATAACTTTGAGGTCTGTAATTTTGTCTCATTTTGTATAGTAGCATAAATAAATAATCATTTTTAAATAAAAATTTTATAATCATATTGATAACATGAATTTGTTTAATATATTTTGAGTTGGTCCAATATCTCACAAAAATAGTTTTAACTGACGTGTTTTAAGAGAAACTGTAGTTAATTTTTTAATGCCTGTATAATTTTAAGTAAATGACACATTTTAAACATATAAATGTCTAAAAAAAAAGTTAATAATTCCACTCTTATTGTATGTACTTTCAATAACAATGTGGTATATTACTTTGCATTGTAAAAAATAACCCATGATAATTGTGCTCTTTGGAGTAGTAACTAAAATATTGTTCCAATCGCAATAGAAAAATGTAAACACGTTAAATGAATAAAATCACTTGTATTTGATGTTGTTATCTGTCAATAAGCTATCACTCCACCCCCCCCCCCCCCTGTGTTCTTTGTTTTCTCGAGTTCCTTCCCAAATGGAATGATGCACTTTTTTTTTTTAGATTTTACTTCAAAACAACAAATTTCACAGCATTCACAGAATTTTAAAAGAAATATGTTGCCGACCAATAGGAATTAAGGTTAATTTAAAATTTTGTTTTTTATGCTGTTTGTGGCAAAATAATAATAATAAAAAAAAAAATATCAAGTGGAAAAAATAAAAAGTGTGAAGTCCAAGTTGTAAGTGTGTTATTGGTTACTCTCTTTCTTTTTACCTTTCTGGTCTTTCTTGACCTACTCTTGTTCTCTTCTGACCCTGATGCTATTAAAGTATTTGAGGAGTAGGTTTCTCTATTTTGTTCTCTTTCTTCTTTTTTTTTTTTAAGTTGATGATAACCGACAGGTTTTTCACCTCAACAACGGGGGGGGGGGGGCAAAATGTGAGGATGATACAAGAGCCTGGAGTTTTGCCATATGGACTTTCAGTTCTTATAAATGGAAAAAATCACATCTCAGCTATTTTCATTATACTAACTTACTTTGTTTTTAAAATTGGAGTTTTTTCCTTAACAAACTTTATCAGGAACTCTTGGTGACGTAAAATAAATACTTCATTATGTATATAGCTATTTTTTTACGCTTTTTTATCGGTATGTTAGGACACTATTACAGTCTTAGAAAAATATGGAAACATCAGGTTATTTAAAGAACTGCTTTAGATAGAAAGATGTTCGATGTCTCATTTTAAAACTCTAAACCTAACCTATCTACATGTTGCTACAAAAGTTTAATAAGATGTACAGTGTTCCAAAAATTAAAAAACCGTAATTTTTCTCAACCTTTTTTAAATGTAACACTATTATTATTTTTACATATTCTAATAAGTTAATTTAAAATATTTATAAGAAATTATAATTTATATTTTATAACAACCGAATTGTGCTGTTCTAAAATTCACAATTTTGTAAACACAATATTAAATGTTCTTTGGAGGTCTGAGTGAATAATGATTTACTATTTGGTTAAGTTTTACCTAATTTTGGTAACCAAACTAACATATCAATTGAAAGTCTAGGACATAAATTAATAAATATAAGGTGTAAAATTTATTTTCCATGTACAGGATGATCCAAAAATACACTTTTTTAAAAATCAATTACCTAACATTTAAATAGAATGTTATGTATAAGTTATTAGTCTACTAAACATATAACACCTTGCTAGTGATCACTTAAAAATTAATGTAGTTCTTCTAATACAGTATAAATATAATTTATTTAAATAAGACAGCCACTGTTCAGATTTATAGTAAAGGCTGAAATTCCTATAAACTGGTGCAGTGAAATTTCCAAACTCATCAAGTTTTGGACTTTGGCTGCTTAAGATGATAAAGCATGTTGGTTTTTGTTTGGGACATGGAGGTCTAAATACTATTTTGAAATAATTTATTATCAAGTGAATGAATAAGCAATGGAGTTGAATGAAACCAAGAGGATTTCTTTGCTCGTGATGATAGGATATGGTGATGAGGAACATTTGTGTCAAGAAGTGTGTGATTTGTTTAATGACAATTTCCCTCATTGATCTCCAATAATCAAATCTACCATTTTCAAGATAGTGAACAATTATTGTAAAATTCTGAGGTAAGAAAAATCTTATATTTTGGATCATTCTGTACATGGAAAATTATCTTCACCCCTTATTTTTATTAATTTATATTCTAAACTTTCAATTGATATGTTAGTTTAAATTCAGAAATGTATTAAAACTTATATTATTGAATAATAAAAAATAAAATAAAGTAACATTTGGTTACAATAATTTGTGTATTTAAGAAATATGTAGGCTTATTTTTTAGAAGATTCGGTACTGGATATGTAATTCCCAATACATCTTTGCTTAGTTTATGTCACAATAACCAAATAATAAATCATTATTCACTCAGACCAGCAAAGAATGTTTAATATTGTGTTTACAAAATTGCAAATTTAAAATGCACGTTTGCGCTAAAGGCAGATTATTAAATGCGAAGGAAGAATTCGAGATTTATAGATCGTTCAAAAATGATCCAGTTAACATCTTGAACGACAAACTCTCCTTCCAATCACATCAACTATATGATACAGCCTTGAAACATCTTCAGAAGGCTTAACACGATTCGTTATCAGCAATATTAATAACTTCAACTAGCAGTACTCCGATAGACATGACAGAGCACACAACAATGTCAGACAAGCTCATATGATGTGTTTTTATTTTTGTGTCAGTGTATGTTCTTGTGTTAAATGTGTTTTTTAATATAATCAATGACGAGTTCTTCAAAGTGAACAAAATAATTTTCTGATGATGGGGTTACGGCCTCAAACATGTAAGAAGCAACCAACAACGAAGTCACAAGACGGACCTAAGGTAATTAAATATTTTATTTAAATTGTGACTTGGAACCAAAAATATGCTTATCAAAATAATAAAAATGGACGAACTTTGTATATAAAACTCAATTAATAAAAAACTGTTAATCTGCGAAGTAACATTTTTATTTGTGCAAGATATCAAGTGGTGAAACAAATGACTTTTTAATTAGTAGACAATGAACAATAAGCATAGAGATCAGAGTCTATTATCTTTTTATGTTAAAGAAGTAATTTAAATAATAAGTTTGTGTATTGTTTTTTAAATACAAAAAGTATGAATGAATTATTTTATGTGGATCTGCGAGAAAATTATAAAAAGTGTGTAAGATTATTAATATTAATAAGGTCCTGTGGTTGGAAGTACCTGCTGAAAGGACGATAAACATTAACTTCATTTTTATAATAAAACAGAATGATTGGATGAAAGAAGGGAACGAAAATACAGGATTGACCATGTCACTTTAGAGAAAGGTAAAGGTAGAGTGTAATACTTGCATGCATCTATATCTGTGGTATTATTCTGAACTTAGAAACTACGGTGCAAGCAGTAGCGAAACAGGTTATACTGTTCAAAATGATATACACTTGGAGTTTATACTTGCCACTAAACAACAGATTTTATAACAATGAATTGATAAGTTTTGATTATTCAGTTGCCCCATTTCTATCAGTGGGAGATTTCTATGCTCATCACTACTCGTAGTTTCCAACACCTGCAGCCTTCGAGGAATTTGGTCAGATTTGGGTTTGCTGCTATTTAATAAATGCTCCCCAAATAGCTGCTTCTACAGATGGTTTTATAGTAGTTGAATTGTCATTTTGTAGTCACTGTGTGATCATAAAACTTGAGTGGTCTGTTATTTTATCATTTATGATTTAGTAAATGTATTCACCACAGCAATTGTTATGGATGCAGAACACAATATTTTGACGAGGGTTTAGGCAGTATAGGGAGGTTAACGTTGTGGAAAAGCTGTTCTGTTTGCAGTCCTCATCTTCGGTCATTAAGTTTGATATACTGTATTTATTTGGTTTTTAGTAATTCACTCCACATTCCAAAGTTCAACCGTGAAATAAATTAAAAGAAATCGCAAAATAAAAACAAACACTGAATAAATTACAGTTTAATTTTGTTATAATTATTTTTTACATTTGACCCGATAAGAAAATAATAAACATTTTAATTCCTATTCAATTTTAACAAAACAATATATATACTCCATAAATTTATAACAATTATAATTAATTATAATAGTGATATAAATACAAAGTAGCCAAAAATAACAAAAATCTTACATTAAATTAAAAGTATAAGGCTTGTTAAAAGTTTGCAACTTCACATTTCATAGTCAACATTAATACATTTATAAAATAATTATATTTTCATATAAACAAAATGATTAATTTTGATACAAAAATTACAAAGAAAGATCATATTCTAAGTGAATCCAATCTGCAGTACATCAAAGCAAATAGCACATACACGGACAGGTTTGTTTTGGTTAAATTTGAGTATAGGCATTTCTTGTCCTGAGCATTTGCTACACAATAACCTTCCACAATGCCGGCTGAAATCATATACATAAATATTACCAAATTAACTCAATAATAATATATTGGGAATAATAATACTAACAAATGGGAATACAAAAAACTAGTAAAAATCAAACTTTTTAAGTTGATTAACTTAATCCAGTTTAACAAGCACAGTTTGAATCATTAAAAATTGACAAGTTATATGAAGCATAACCCATAAAACAAAAACAAAGAAAAATAATATATAGTTAATTCAATAAAAAACAAATTCAACATTTATCCTAGTAAATATCATCGTACCGCAATAATGTTTATACTGTTTTAAAACTAATATTCTATAGATTCATATGCATACAACAAAAGTTCATAAAATGATAACAATTAAATTTAATAGATTGGTAAAGTAAGTGTATTGACAAGTTTTGTATCTGAGTCTCAAATGACTAATGCGTAGTCTCTCAAGAGTGGCTCGATTTATTTCTCTTATTGTAAACCTATTTATTATGTATAGATTGATTTGTTTTAATATGTGTGTGATTTGTTTCTACAGTTTATTTGAGAAAATTTTAAGTTTTTTAGTGATTTTGTTTCAGGAACAAAATTCTAGGATATGTCAAATTGGGACTTACTTTATTCGGAAATTTCCACTCTGTCTAATAAAAATTGTATAAATTGATTTTTTTTTTACCAAATTTTATTCCCAACTATATTACAAAACTATGTAAGTTAGTGAGTTAAAAAAAAATAATAAAAATTTTGTACGGGAAATATACGTTTTTCTGTGGAATTTTTGCTTCGGTTATTGCACAGTTTTTTGATTCCTGACATAACTCCAAAATTTTTACATCTAAAATTTTTGGAATTACACACATAAAATCTATGCACCTTTCTGATAAAAATGATAGTAAGTTGTTGTGATTTGGATAATGTTACTATTTTTAGTGATTTTTTCAAAATAGGTTTAACTTTTAGACTTTTTATGTAACAAATATTTTCATAAAAGTTTCTTAATTGTACATTTTTGAATCATTTTGTTAGGTTAGCTACAAAAGTTTATGATTTGTGTTGTTATTGTTGGTAGTGGAAGTATTCTGTGAATTTATGTTCATTTAACTGTGATTAGTGTCATTGTAGTAATGTTGTGGTTATAAATGGCTCAAGAATAAACTGATATTGGTTTTTACGTTGGGTTTGTGCAATGGTAATGGTACACCTTTTGCGGCAGTGGAATATGGAAGAAGTTGTCCCAACTGCAGGATTACAGATTTCAACACAATTAGTGGCACATTCCAAAAACTTCGGGAAATTAGTTCACTTCTCAGTATTCATACCAGCTGTACATTCAGTACAACACTGCTGATAATGATGAAATTATAATTGATCCAGTCCAACATAGGTCAGGTATCAATACTCAATTTTTTTTTTTTTTTTTCAAAAAGGGTCACAGTTTCACATTATTTGGTCTGGAGAACACTTAATTAAAACAAGTTTTATCCTAACTACAAAAACAACCCATTCAGCATGTAATGCTTCATATTTTTGCACTTATCGTTTTCAAAGTATAATAGAAATTGTCTGATAATTGCCAATTGTGACATCACTAACTAGTAATATAATCCCGGTTGCATGACAACCCTGTTAGGTAGAATCAGAAAAGAGATCTGACAACACTGTTCAGAACAAACCCTTTGTATTAGTTCCGTCGACTAAGGAGAAAACCTAGAAGCTTCCAAATGAGATCACGTCTAATCAGGAAGTTGATCGAAAAAGTAGAAAATTCGTGCCTTAGAGAGAGACTAGGTAAAAAACACTTTAAAAAAATGTGACAACAAATTTTAAATGGCGACCATTTTGAAAATATTTGTAATAATGTCTTTGTTTTGGTGCACATGTAAACTGTCATTACAAATGCACATACACAATCTGAACTTTAATATCTTATCTATTTTGAAAGATATCTTTTTATAAAAAAGAGAGAAAATGTTTCCGGACTTATGTTTTTATGAAATATTTTCTTTGTTTTCACTTGGAGAATAAGCTCGAAGGTGCTGGGAGAACTTTGTGAAACACCCTGTATATTGTTCAGAATAATGTAAAGAACAAAATTATATAAAATTTGAATTTTCACGTAAGTGTTTAAAATAATGTTTACAAGACAGTTGTTGGTGCAGTAAAACCTCATTCATCCAGATCCCTTTAGTCCGAATTTTCAGATAATACGGATTGATTTTTCAAAATTTATTTTTATATTAAGTGATATATTTAACAACTAAGTGTTTTAAAAATTTATTTATAACTAATAGTGATTAGGAACAAGAATAGTAAGTCTTACTTTAATTTATTTACAGTACAAATACTATATAGTACTGTATAAATGATTGCTACAATTTTACTTATGACCAGATCGTTTGAAGGTTATAAAAAGAGCAAGGACAGACTAACAATGGCTTGCAGTAATGAATCTGGAAACATGAATTCCACTTTTGCTAGTAGAGAAAGAAAAAAACCTTTAGAACTCAAAAACGTCAATTATGTTTTGTTGCTGGTTATTTATGTCTAAAAAAAAAAAAAAAAAATTCCTGAACAGTCTGATTAAAAAAAAAATTCCTGAACAGTCTGATTAAAAAAAAAAAATGTTTTTTTTGAAGTGATGTGCCAGGAGTGAAAGAATATTTAAAAATGAAAAAAAATAAGCTTTATTGATAGATAATGTTCCAATACATCCAAGAGTTTATGAACTGACCAGTGGGGTTATAAAAGTTGTGACAGCATATTTAGTGGGGTTTCCCACCTAATATGACTGCATTATTGCAGCCTATTGGTTAAGGCGTTCTAGAAAATATCAAATGACTCTACAAGCGGTAAGTTTCAAGCAAGCTGATTGAAAATGAGTGAAAATTGTATATTCTACTTGTTTAAAATATTTAATATGAAGACAGTAATTTAAATAATCGCCTCTTTTTGGGAATATATGGCTGAACAGACCCTGATAAAATCCTGGAAAAAAGCTGTGGTCTAATATTTGTGAAATACTTGAAAACAACAGTGCACCCATGGGTGAATGAAATGTTTTCTGGCAGTGTTTATGCAAATTGATGGCTCCTCTGATGTCTACGACATAAACAACTAGTTTGAGGTAGGCTATGCCACAATGACCAATAAAGGTATCATTGTATCTTGTTCCTATAACAAAATGACCGATGACGACAATAATGACAAAAAAAAAAGGACAAATGGAACAAGTGATGATTCACATGAAAGTAACAGCCAGCCTGGGTAAACTTCTCTCTTATTTTGAATGTCAATCATATACCACCTATTGATGATAAAACAAATTCGCTACCAAGCTGTTTGCAAATGATATACGAGACTGGCACAGAAGAAAATGATATAATATTTTACTAGTCAATAGTTTTTGTAGCAAATGTAAACTACACTTTCAGTGTATATAATATATATGTGTTATCTAAATAAATGGTAAATGTACGTATATATTTTGTTTTATTCAATTTTCCCACAATTTATGGATAATCCAGAATTTCGCAAATCTGGATTGATTCTGATCCCAATTAATCTCAATAACACATATACAACAGATGCAAAATTTCATGCTGGACAAAAATATATACATTTTTAATCAGTTTTGAATATAAATTACAAAATTTATTGATCAATATCCATTGATATAAGTAACCCTTATTGTACGGTAACTCCTAGACTACGCCTTCTATGACAGTTGGGAAACAATACCAAATATAGATCTACTGCATAGAAAAAAATATATGAAAAGAAAGAATAGATAATTGTAAGTTTCAAATGTCTAGGACCCATTTTGACTGTGTGATATTGTTTTTACCAATCAACACATTTTATTTTAATGACATACCTTCAGTAAAATATATGTATATGGCTAACACATTCACAGCGGGTCACGGTCCGGGCCGTAGTTCATACAGTCACCGCCACGCTCACCACAGCTCAGGATGTTATTAATTTAGTATCTGCAGCACTTGGGTGTAAACAGTTGATTTTGTAATAGTGTGTTACTGAAGTCTCAGCCTTTGTTTTGGTGCCAGTCTTTTCTAGTTTATCATTATATATCATAATCAGGTTTGTCATCCCTGTCAGACTCCAATTCAAAAGAATCATCACCAGTACTCCCATGCAAAACAATTTCATCCTCACTACTGAACTCATGTTCGTGAACTCTTGTACTTCTTGAAGTAGAAGCCATTTCAATATAAAGTTTTTAAAACAAGGTAGAAAACAATTAAACTAATTAATTAAACACACCAAATAAACTAATTACAATCCTAGACAAATAAGCGTACAATATACAACACAAACACCAGATAAACTAGGACCGATTGCCACCAAAACAAAGACCAAGACTTCAGTAACACACTATTACAAAATCAACTGTCTAGACCAAAGTGCTACAGCATAGCATACTAAAAGTAAGGTTAAATGGGAATAGAATGGCCTTGGCACTGGTGCGCGTGGCATGAACTACAGCCTGGGCCGCAGCGAATGTGTTAATATGATTATTGTGCAGCTTATTGGTTATTAAGATTAACAAAACTGAATTCCAACATTCAGTTGGATTTCCTTATGAAAGTATTGAAAGTATCATCTGTAAATTAAGTTTCAAAATAAACCCTTTATGTCAAATAAAAAAAAAGTAAATTTAAACTCCAAGGTATAACAGCCTATCAAGAGCAGACCACAAAATATCAAACTTTAAAGGAATACTACTACAATGTATAATATATAAATATCATGTACCAATGATGTTTTCTCTGAGTAAGACCAAATTTCGATCCACATTCTAAACACATATCTCCTTCAACCCAGGGTGGTTCTTGTGATAAATGATCCAACAATCTGAAATCAATTTTAATTATTATTATTATTATGTATTTTGCAACAACTAGGTCTAACATAAAATATATCTAATCATGGATCCTTTCTTCGTATGTACTAATAGCAGATATACAAATTAAGAGTTTTATTTCTTCCCAACCCTAACCATCGCACTAGGTTTAGGATGTCTATGTATTTTAGAACTTTGTAAACACCAAAATGGGATATTTTATCTCTCCTACCTGGTTTTCAAGTTAATGGCTAATGGTGGATTGTTCTCTATGTGGATGAATGATTCCCTAATCATTACACTTAGAGAGCGAAAGGTTAATTTCCTTTTATCTCTTAATTTTTAAAAATTATGTTCTATATACCTTTTTTCTAAATAATAAAATAAGTTTCAACGCAGAGCTAACTTTTATATATGCTTAGATATGCTTTTATACTTAGATAAATGCTAACTCTCGCCAACGGTCATACCATGTTGAAAAATCAAATAACATTGGGCGTGGTTAGTACTTGGATGGGCGAATGCTTGGGGAACACCAACCTGAAGCACATGCTGATGGTACAATTTCTTCAAAATTTCATTTGGGGTTAGATAAAGATTTAAGCACCGTGCAATACAGGTCTGGCCAGGTGGCTATATGTAAATATACCCATCTGGATAAACCTGCTCTTAGTCATAGTAATGATGACGTAATGTACATACGTCAAACCCAAACACTATTCCAATTCCTATGAATGGAAAGCATTGTGATTAAACTGTAACATATAAATGCGTTGAATTCTGTATTTTTAAATTGTGATTTTTCGGTGAAAAAGTTAGTTTCGTGTTGAAAATTTATTTTATTATAAAGAAATAAGGTATGTAGAACATGATTAAAAAAAAAAAATTGCCATAAATACCGGTAGCAATCTTTGTAAAAAATCACCTACTATATAATATATATAAAATACTAATATATATTTAACATTTATATATACTTCATCCTTTAAAACGTACAAAACTCTTCACTTTTTTACAACCGTACATCTCATGGACATAAATTAAGGACACACCCCAGTTTTTTTTATACAATAGGACATTTACAGGTAATTATGGATTAGAAAGAGTTTACAAAAGTATATAATGTTTATTACATAAATATCTCAGTTTCATTACTGTTATCAAGTAACATTCCAACACTGGTTTAGTATTCTTAACAAAGGACATAATAGTAAGAGTTAACATGTTATGCTTGTATGTTTGCCATCGAGGCCAAAGGCTGAACTATTCTAATATTAGATATTCTCCTTGTATACATCGCTGGTATGTAATTGGCTAGTGAATGGATAATAAGGTCGTTTTGTACCTCTCAATGAAACATTTACAATTGTAATTGTACACAGTTTTTCACTTTTGTGGTCCCTTTCTTACCCATTCCAGTAAATGAACATAAGTGAATTTATAGTGTTGGGGGAGGGGGGGGATTTAATTTCCTTTTAATTTTTATTATTCTCAAAATTTTCCCAACATTGTCCTGGAAAGGTAGGTCTAAACATGGTTTAAACAGGAAGTGGATCTTGCATTTATTGGTTTACCGTTTTGATACATAATGCATTCTATACCGTTTGAATAGTGTTATATTGTTGCGATTTCATATTAAAGTGTTTAAGTAGTTTAACTTATTTCATACATTTTATTTACCAGTTCAGTAGTTGTTAGTCAAAAAGTGAAAATAAACCATTGACACTGTATTTGAAAAAAAAAAAAATTAGATATTTAAATAGGGCCTAAATTTGCTTTGCTTCTGCCATAAACATATTTTTCTAGGATATCTAGTATTTGGTCAAGGTTCATTTTTCTTTTTTGTCAATTATTCTTGAACTGTAATATTTTTCCAAGTGATTTTGTACATATATTCAAGTTATTAATGTTCACATAGTATTAAAGTTCGAACAAAATCAACATAGTCAATTTTGAGAAATTGAGTCTATTATATCAGCAACACGGCCGATTTTTTGGTTTATCACCATTTGCAAACTGGCATTTTGTAAAAATGGTGACCAATATGTTTTGTTCAGGTTCTTATAGGCCTTAATGATAAAAATCTTATATTTTAATTGATTATGAAGAAAATTTTAATTTTGTGTTTTTATTGTTTTAACGGCTACTGGAAAAAAAATACAAGAAATAAGTTAATGGAAAAAATATATATATGGTCAAAATATGCTCACATATTAAATTTGATTAAAATCGATCTAAGCATTTGGGTTTTTGTATATTACTGCACATACGCCAGATGTAGACAAGATGGATATCACCCCAAAAACCACTTTTTGGACTCGGGTGACTTCAAACGGATATATCCACAAGTAATTGACATTGATTTTTGACTCATCAAAAATTTTTATACTAAATATAAGTATATTAGTCAGAGAACGTTAGCCTTTTAAGTAAAATCTTTCGTCTGAACTTCATGAATTTATTGTATTATGTTCATCTTGGTGTAAATATCATTTTACAGTTATTAAAATGTCTGGTCAACTATGTAAATAAGTATAAACATGTTTTCTAAACAAGTTATATAGATTAATTAAAAAAGTTAAAGTCCTATTGGGCCTAAAATCCTGTCAAACCCTTTTTTTGGCATTGCTGAACACAATTATGACCTCTAAATTTAAAAATCAAGGATAAAAGGCCCAAACAAAATTAATTAAAATTTTTAAGGTGGGTTCCGAGTCGCTGAGTATGAATATGAGGTCAAAAATAAAAATATTAGAAAGCTGACCCAAGCATGTGACGCGTTCCGATGAACAGTCATCCCGGTTCATCGTGGTTGGAATCTTGGGTGCATTACAGTTGAATCTACAGTCATGCTTTGGTTTGCCATTGTAATCTTGGTTGCGGCTAACAGCGATCACCAACCAGATTACGAAAAAGTGCACAACTATGTGATAAGAAACCTGTGACATTGAGATGAGGAGTTACGTAGTGGAAGTGTAATGTCAGACAGCTCGACAGTACTTCGGTAAAGTCCTCATAAATTGTTTAGTTAAATTTATTTAGGGACATTCTTCCAAATTAAATTTTTGGCTAAGTTTCGGTAAATAGCATTTTCAGGAAAGCCAATGATATACTTCAGGAAAGTTTAGTCTCGACCACCCATATTATACTTGACCAAGTGTTGTGTGCAGTTAGTTAGTGTTATCATTAGAATGTTAAGGCCTCCAAATTAATTTATTAAGAATTACACATTAAGAGCTAGTTACCAAGAATGGTGTTAGGACTGACAGAGGTAAGGTAATTAGTATGGATGTCCAAGTTTTTCTTAGCTAACTACAGTTTTTCCTATCATGTTACAGTAGTAGCAATCACAATGCAAACAAGTCTGATTCATACTTCAATAAGCTTTGTCTTTTATGCATGTAGTAGCTCTAGTTTCAACAATTTAAGAGATACCAACTTGAAGTTTGGTATAGATGTTAACTAATAAGTTTTCCACTGGGCAGGTGCTAAACAGGGAAGTTAGTAGCCACAGCCACCTGAGAAAATGATTGCACAAGATGGCAAACTTGCCTTGTTTGAATTTTTATAAATACAGAGATTTTTATTTGTGAACTTCTTGCTTCAAAGCCCCACAATCAACAAAGCCAAAATTGGACCATGAGATAAGGGATATGTCATGATTACTCAAGGCAGTGGGCTAATTCATAACAATGCCTCCTCAGACACTGTTGCCGCTATGCAACATTTCTCAGCTGGAAACAACTTGATCATCTTCTCTACTGCCCAGACCAAGGGATTTTAATACATTTCAACATTTGAAATCTTTCCTTGCTGGCTGGTAGTTCCATCAAGACAACAAGGCTGAACAAGTATATAGGATTATTCACTATTCTATGTTATCTAATGGTTTATTATTATTGTACAGTATTGTAATTTAATTTTGTTGACTATAGCTACACAATTGTAATTGTCAACAGCTAATAAATAAATGTAGATTATGGGTTTTGTAAATTAAGATATATAAGTTTAAGTTTAAATCCCTTCATACATAATTCCTATGTTCAATAAATTAGTTTTACATCTTATTTTAAAGTTAATTTAATTTGTTGTTATTGCTATTTATTTAGTTATTTAACTACTCTTAGGCGATTTTTTTTTGTTGTAGTTTTGATCTCTTAATTACGAGATACATCTCGAAAGTAAACTCCATTTGGTAATAAAAACAAAATTAGTACAGAAAAACTATTTATTGCAAAAAATCTACAAGCCTTAAACTATTTTTGTAGATAGCTCCCACCATTTTGTAGGCATTTGTCATAGCGCATTTTTGTATGCCTTCTTCATAAAATGTTGCCGCCTGTATTGACAACCAAGCGGTAACATGTTCTTTGAGCTCATTATCGGTGTAAAAAGAGATGGAAGTCGCTAGGGGTGAGGTCAGGTCTGGTCCCAGCCAAAGTCCTGTAAGAATTGTGTCACGTTCGCAGTGTAAGGTTGGGCATTGTCATGAATCAAAACAATACCGTTTGTGAGCATTCCTAGGCGTTTATCCTGTATTGTGCTACACAGTTTCCTAAGCGCCTAGCAGTAAACATTTGCATTGATTTTTCACCTTGCACTGAAAAATCTACCAGTATAGTGCTGTGTCTGTCTCAAAATACAATGAACATGATTTTCTAAGTTGTCAAGATTTACTTGGCTTTAGTTTTTGCTAGTGATGAAGTGTGCTTCTATTCCATTGATTGTAGTTTGGATTCAGGGGTTTCATAAGCAACTCATGTCTCATCCCGGGTCACTATCTGGTTCAGAAAGTCTTTGTCTAATCAAAGTCACTTGTCGAAAAGTCAAGTGTACTGCCCTGACGCTGTTTTTTGTGTTGCTATGTTAAATTTTTTGGCACCCAATGAGTACAAAGTTTTCGAAAAAGCAGTTTTACAGAAACAATTACATTAAGAAGTGATCTTGAAATTTGTGGAAATTCTATAGAAAAAGCAAAAATTGTAAACTTATGGTTTCCCTTAATCTTTTCTTGCACTCCACAAACCAATTCACCACTAATGAAAGATGGATGCCCCCTGCATTTATCATTGTGCACTTGATCATGTCCTTCATTGAACTGTTGGACCCATCTCCTTACCATTGAATCACTCATCACATTTTCTCCGTAAACCTGGCAGATCTGTCAATGAATGTCGACTGGTTTTTCGCATTCAGAAAACAAATTACAGATTTAATCACACAAGCGGTGAGATTTTCAATCAAGTTCACTATTCTAAACAAGTACTATAAACCGTAAAGAACAAACAGCGATGTCAAAATGGCATCATCTCCATATCATGACTCATAGCAACTACCATTGCTGCAATCATAGCAATCGCAGTGCTGCCATGGTAAGAAATACAAACAGAACTTACTTTCTGGACGTAACCTCGTATATCTTATTTGATTTGCTACCTGTATATTTATATTTGACATATAAAATTTGTCCTAAATACTAATAAAATTGAATTGTGCAAATGATGAAGTAATACATCTGGTGTCCCACTATGATAAATATCTCAACAATGGTTGAAGCTTATTTCCAAAAAGTAGTTTAAATCAAATAGTAATAAAAATGGTTTGGAAGTATATTCTTGGTTTTTCTTAATAGTGTATTGTATCAGAACTTATTTCTATTTTAACAACTCATACTTATTCAATTTATATTAATAAAAACAGTAATAGTTTACCTTTTTAATAATGTTTTTGTAGCAACTTGATAGTTAAATATTGTGACACGGTCTTTGTTCATGGCTCCAAGAGATGCACCGGCTTTGACTAGAGTCCTGCACAAATTTCCATTGCCCTTCATATATGCTAGAATTAATGCTGAAATCAATTTAAATAATTTATACATGACAGTAAAGAAAACAGATTATGGTCCTTCATAATTTTAAGAAGCTTTAAACTCAAACTGAATTCCAGCACTAATTATATATTAAAATATATATTCAAGCACTATAATAGTTACCAGCCTTAGAATATAATAATGATGATGAATAAATTTTCGAGCATGTGACTCTCTCTAAGCATAGTAGCGGTTACAGGTGGCAGGTTGTTGATCTACTGACTCACTCACATTCACTACCTCTCCCAAAAGTCCCTCTTTGTGGAGGAGTGTGCATACATGCAACTGAACATTCACAGTCAGTTACTGGTTCTGTTTGTTATACTGCACATCATATCTAGTATTTCACTGTTGTTTTGTGTTGTTCGTGCTACTAAAACTTTTACATATTGTTTTATTTTGTGTCCTGTCATGTCGCTGAATAAGCTTGCTGAAGGAAAGAAAGGTAAACACAGTGCATCCCTCTCATGACAAACTATCCATTCTAAAACAACTGAAAACCGAACATCTGTAGCGAGCATTTGTATGGGATATGGATTCCCTAAACAGGCATGTGTTATAAAAATTTGTCTTGAAATTTAATGTGGAAAAGGAAGCAAGTGCTGTGAAAAGAATGTGAATGCCTGCAGATCAATCCCTGGATGAAGCTAAATGATTTTCCTAACTTTGGTCATCTGGATTAACCATACGAGGGTTTGAAATTTACGCTGTGGCAGAAATGTTAGGCATTCATATTCTGTTTCTTTTCTAGAGGGATGTATAAATCATACTTTGGCTCATTTTAGGTTATTTTTTTAAATCCAGACTTTCATTAATTCAGACAACTGAGACCCATAATTAATCCGAATTAATGAGATTCTACTGTGTATAAAAAAAAAGTAGGTTTGGTAAAAGGATAAAATATCAGAATGAGGTGGTGGGTAAAAAGGGCCCATGAGGATGAAATTCCCTCCTCAATACAGAATAGAGTAGGGTTCATTTTGGTTTTACTAATTTATTTGCATCCTTTGTTTGCAACTTTTATATTGGATTAGTTATAATCTTTTACATTTCACCAAAATTTGATTGAAATTGCTTAGAGGTATTCATCCTTCTATGATGGCACAACGACACACATGGTTAATTTTCAAGGAGATTAGAACCAACAGAGGTTTGGGTTCTTAAAGATTACATTTGAACAAAATTGTAGTTGATTTTGACAAAATCTACATTTTTTGTCCTGATCTTATGGCAAATACCATCAAATTTTGTGGTATCCAGAAATTTTTTTAAAAAAGCTTGGAGATAAAGCTACATTTGCCAATATATCACTTTTTGTAAATTGGTAGACTTGTTTAGGGATTTATAACACTGCATGCATTATAAACATTTAAAAAAATTAGAAGTTTCTGTTGTATTAGAAAGCTAACAATAAATATTATTTTTAGTGGTAACATGTACATATTTCTACATGAAAAAATTAACGTAATTTTAAAGTACAAATTACAAGTCAATTTTGATACATTGTTGTTTAGCATCTCAGGTACGTTATTGATATATTATACTCATCAAATGATGAGGAAATAGTGAATTTATAGTGTCATAATGTGTACAAAGAAAGAATAAAATGTAATTTATAATTTGCAGACTTCCATGTAAAGTTTTTAATATCTCCAGTAAAATCAGAATCATACAATTGCTGAGTCATGGTTTTCATAAATATGAGGGCCATCTGATAAGTCAATGACTTTCATAAGAGATATAGCTCAAATCACAAGTTTTATTTTATCTGTGACATTTTCCATCATATTTAAATATACACACAAAGTTACAAGTTTATCTGTTGTCAGAGATATATTCTAAAAAAATGAATATCTATTATGTGGTAATGTGAAAAATCATAATTTATAATAGGTTTAAAATCCGCGGTTTAGCGCCGAAAACAGGCTGTTCAAATCATAAATTTATTTAGTAACTTCATTAATAAAAGAAAAATAGATTTTCAAAAAAAACAAATATGTAATCATGTCAATTTTAGTATAATTTGTTTTTTATAAATAGAATATGTAAATTGTTTGTGTTTTGTGGGGAGTATGTTGAACTTTGGTAACGGTTAACCGGAACAGCTCGCTCTTGAAAGAGGAAAAATCTCGTGGTTATATCAGTCTGGAAATGGGGCTTGATGTAGTAGGACCTATATTATGTGGTTCTCCGAGTTTTCTGTTCAAAGGTAGAAAACGTGTTTGGAAGTATTATTTTGTAAAAGACATGGTGTACTAACATTCTTAGAAGTGCTAATGACAATATTTTATGTTTTTAAAATCGTGTAAGTCATAGTTTGGGGCTAGTTGCTCTAAGACCTACGAATGGTAGTTTTCCGAGTGTCTGTTCGAACAATGAAAAATGTGTTCAGAAGTTTTAAATCTGTAAAAGACATGGTGTATTAACAATTTTAAAAGTGCTAAGACAATATTGTTTTCCATAAATAAACTTTTTTATGAAAAAGCGTGAGAACTCGCAATTTTTAGTTATGTTGTGCAATCGCTGCCACGTGATTTTCGAATTCTCGACAAAGAACTTGTCTATAAGATATATGGAACAATTAAAGTTATAATAAGACATTAATAATTGGTTCTAATACAGGTACAACAAAATAAAAATAAATCTCGTGAGCTATGAACAAAAGACAATTCGTTGATAGTGGACAAAGCATCTCTACAATTAGCACGCAGTCACATGGAAAGACACGAATCATCCTTCGAGGAAAAGTGTTTTTTAAATAAAGAATATAACGTGATTTGGTATAACACGTTTAGACTTTCATTATTTAACCATATATATGTACTTTGAACAATTTAGATTTTTTTTATATACTTTCAAGATATATATTTGATATCATAAAATTATGTATTTCATTAATAAGATTCAATGTTTTTTTTTGTTGTGGAGTCTTAAAGTATAATAATATGATAAAATAAAGTTATTTTTTTTATTAATTAATTAATTTTCAATTTCAGTAAAAATTATATTTTTTCTAATTAAAATATTTGCTATGAGAAGTAAAGTAAAATCCTTTTTCATTATTTTTTAGAGTTGCAACTAAATAACTTAAATTTATTAATATAATTTGATTAGATTTTTTTTTTAGAAGATCAAAGTAATGATGATAATATTGATAGGATGTAAGATATCTTATATAAATTTTTCTTTTTGATTTTTGTTACATGAAGTTTATGTGTTTTATGTTTAATAAATGTTTATGTCAAAATTTCAGCTGCAAGTGTATTCATTTCTATTCCAGAAATCACTGTAAGTACACCGTAAAAAGAGCTTGCGACCCCAGAGATTTTAAAAAATGATTAAACTCATTTTTCTTTCTTTTTCAAAATTGGTAAGCTAAGGCTACCTGGCGCCCATAAAAAGCTTGGCATAATTTTATAAATAATAATAAAACTTAGAATCATTTTCATTTTTTTTTGTAACAAAAAATATGTAAGAACTCTTCAAGTACGACAAGGGCATTTTTAAATTATTACAATTATATTAGAGAAATAAAATTAACATTAATGTAAACTAAGTTACAGCAATGCAGAACAGTTTCAAATTACAATAAATCAACTTGAAGTTCCCAAACTAAAAGAGAAATTAGTAAACCATACAGAAAACCCTGAGAACTGGCCTATTTGAACTCAAAGAGTTTCAAGGAAAAATACACAATTGCAAAAAAGGAACGTCCAATCAGAAAAAAGCCAGTGAATATCAACCTATAAAATCCAAAATAATTTTAAATGATTAACTGCATAAAAATAAAATCAGAGAGACGCTTCAAAACTCGCCTCAGTCTTACAACAATAATCAAACCAACCAGTCGTAATAACAAAGGCTATTCCAAAATAAAATGTGTTAAGAGTAAAAATTTAAACACATTCATAAATAAAAAATAATGAGTGTATTTCAAAGGCAAGATAAGCTATAAAAAGCATTACGAAAAGTGTTATGCAAGTGTTAAATGAAAGTTCATAAATTAAATCAATAAAATTTACCAATAAAGAAAGGTGAAAATGTGTAAAGTGAAACTTGAAAGTCCTACGAACTGAAACAGCTAATTATGAGAGTAGTCAGTAATTTAAAACATTCATGTAAAGGAGATCTCATAATTAAAATAATTTAATTAATAATAAAACTAAAATTAATATAAACATAAAAACAAACTAAAGTCAATACAACAAATCAGATTCACCATAAATGAAATAATCTTTAAATAAATTAATTGTAACTAGTGCTAGGTTTAAAAAATTCTAATTCCTTTGGTATAAATTAGCTGAAATAAGGATCTTATAAATCCTCCCAAGCCATTTTAAAGGAACTAGAAAAATATATAATGAGTCAAAATTTATGTAAATATCATATAAAAATTAAGAAAGTATAGTTTTAAGTAATATGAAAATACTTCATTGTGTTAGAGTAAGTAAGAAATTGTACAATCTAATGATTGTAGTAAAGTCTTTAAACAAAATTGTTTGTATAATTTAATGTTGTGGGTTGTATAGAAAACATGGGACAGTTCTCTCTAGCAGAAATCTGAATATTTTTAATAATAATAAATTCGGTAAATTCTAGTAAGTTAGATAAGTATTAATGTTTAACATTAATAAAATGTAGCGATAAGTCTTGAAATATTTGTAAGTTATAACAAAATAATAATAATATACAGGTTAATATCATCTCTGCACTTATATAAAACACTGAGTCAGATAAATCCTATCACACCCAAGCTCTAGTGATTCAGGAAATTGAATCTGGTGGACCCCAACATCCATGTCTTACAAACCAAACATAGTAGAAAACTCTTACACTGTCTAGAGAAAATGTTTGACATCATTCTAAAGAGGAAAAGTATGTGTTTCTTTCTGCAATGGAAAGCAGTGGAATTTGCATGCTGATAAAAAGCACTGCATTTTGCATGGAAAAATCACTAATCCATTCACCGACCACTTTTTATTAAAAAATTCCCAAAAATGACTAAAATACAGAAATTACTTGCAAAATATTTTAAAAAAAGATTAAATATAAATTTTACTCACAAATTAAAAAAAATTTATTTGCTTCTTTGTGTAGTAGACATAGGCAATTTATGATACATTTTGTTAGAAACAATATTATACAAAAATATATAGATCAAAGATAAAGAAGATTCAAAAATATTGTATATATGTATAGCAATCAAAAAATAATAAAATAAAATAAATACAAAATCTTGTTCATAAAATTTAGTTATAAGCGGTAATTGCGAAAACATGAAGAAATATGAAATGGAATCTCACTGTTTCACTTCTTACTTTTTTTGGGAGGATACAAAACATCTCTTAGTAGGATTTGCTTTTGAAGCTGTTCCCGGGGACCTTAGCTACAAAATGTCCCCATTGTTTGGCCTGAAGCCTCAGAAGAATAGGTCCTTGTGATGGTCTTGTATTGTATTATTCGAATCGATACATTTTCTAACATTTTGCCAATGAAATTCAACCGAAACTTAGTAAATTATTCCTTTTTCTAGTTAGAATTTTCTACACCACAAAAGAATTATATAGTGCCATATCAAACATGTAATAATAATTTTCTTTTGTATTGTAACTTATACAGTAGGCCTACTTCCTCGTGACCGGAAACCTTGAAAATACTTAGTCGTGACTATTTACACCACCCATGGTACTGTTATAGCTTATAACAACATTTGGTTTCACTTGTTCCACTACTACATTACTTCTAATCTTTTTTTCTTGTCTGGTTTTTTCGGTGTCAATCATGAGGGAGGATTTATATTCAGACGACGACAAGATCAAAACATCTTTCTTACCTCGCCATATGACACAGGATATTCTTTGTACTTTGATAAACTACATCTCTTGAACAAAATTTCTGTGTAACAATAACTGTCGGAAAGTGTTTTCTTGTTTCCAGGAATAGTGTCTATAACATATGTTATTTTATCCAATAACAATCTGAAATAACATAGTGGAACTATGCTAGTTGTCCACATGAATTATGTACCCCTATTTCAAAAGTGTTTTACTGAGATTACTGAGATTCATAACTGCTTCACTGGCCAATGGCTACAAGTAAACTGAAAACTTCCAACAATATCCAAATATTGACTTATTCAACTTATAAAATTTTCATCAGAACAAGACTGTTGTGAGGGATGAGGGATTTAATGTAAGACATCGATCGCCCTCTACATTTTTCTGAGCTTTCATCAACAATGATATTTTTGTCAGGAATGTACAAAACTTGAAATTTTTTATTCATATTTTCAATCATAAGTCTAATTTTTTTAAGTCTGTCATCATCTCTTTCAAAATCATTTGCAAAATTCAGGTATTTAGTAAGAAACGTTTGTAAGGAATTGCCTAAGAAAAAAATTGATTTACAGAGAATTTTTCTCTTTGTCCAGTGGATTTCAAGTATTTGTTTGGAATTTTGCGACATAAGTATTATAATTGTAAAAGTAATGTCTTTAGTTCGTTAACAGTAGTTGGAAACCATTTCTTATGATTCTGAACATCAACTGAATTCAATTTTACTTGAGCGTAACAATTAGCTTCAAGCACTATCATTTAAAAAAATTGTTACCTAGAATTTCATTAAACACATCAATTTATTTTAGCACAGAATTGTAACAAATTTTGTGTGAAATAACATCATTTACTACAGAATCACCGATAAAAAGAATTTCAACCATACTGTTATTTACGTTATTCCAGTTCCAATCATAAACATAACCTCTCTGTTCTTTATTTTCGTCATCACATACACTATTACACATCACTACTTTCCAAAACATTATTCACGTCTGTATTTGTACACAGTTTAAAATCTTCTTCATCTGTATTAACATCATCACTTTGACATAAAAGTTTTACAATTTCCTCAGGCTGATTTACAATATCACTACGTATGTAATTCATATTGCAAAACAACACTAGCATCGAAACAAGTATATTGGATATGTGTATTCTCTAAATCATAAAGGATAAAAATAGCAGAAAAAATAAATACACAATATAAAGCATTACCTTGACATCTATCGAATATTCATTAACTACTACAAAAGAGTTATTCCATTTAAACAACATGAGATAGTTTCGTCAATTTCAGTGAACAGAATATGCGCTACGAGCAATACTCATCAAAGTACTTGCGTACTGAAATTCTGTAGCAAACAGCGATCGTCAAGTCAGCTAATGGATTAAAGAAACTAAAATAAAAGCTAAAAAAGTATTATGAGAACACTGCTACCTTACATGGAATGATTTACTGAAATTTGTTGCAGTCATAAAAGCATGAATGATGGTGAGCACCTGGGATGTCCAAATAAGATCACACCTGAAGAAATGTTCAATAAAAATTCATGGTATTGTCTTGGACAACTACCGAGGAAAGATAAGTGAGATAGCTAAGATGTTGAACATCTCAGGTGAAAGTGTTTTTATATAGTTCGTGAACATTTTGGTATGAGAAAGCTATAGTGGGGAAGATGGGTGCCACGTTTGCTCACAGTTAACCAAAAAAGGAATCGTGTAAGTATGTTGAAGCAATGTTTGGACATGTTCAATCAAGTGTGTTTTTGAGGCATTATGTAACCGTCAATGAAACATAGTAGATCCATTACTACACTTCAGAAATGAAAGAGCAGTGAAAACAATGAGTTTCTCCTGGTAAACATGCTCCAAAGATGGAAAAATAGTTCCATCAGGCAAAAAAGTCAAGACCACTTTTTCCTTCATTGACTACCTGGAAAAAGAGATACACAATCATAGGACAATATTATGTCTCTTTATTAGATCAATTTCATGGTGAATTGATGGAAAAGCAACTCCATTTGGCAAAGAAATAAACTATTTTCCACTAAGAAAATGCATATCATGAGTCTGCAATTGTTGAATTTGTGATACGAACTACTCTTTCTTATTATATCCTATTCTCCAGATTTGGCCCTTGGTGACTTCTTTTGGTTTGTGAACAAGAAGAAATCACTTGGTGGAAAAATATTCACATCAAACGAGGAAGTCATCACTAAAACATATACTGATATTTGCAGAGTTTGAGAAATTATATATTTTGAAAGGCTTAAAGAAGTTGGAAAACCATTGGACAAAGTGTACAGGGCTAAAAAGAGACTATGTAAAAAAAAAAAAAAAAAAAATTTTGGCAAGAAAAAAATAAATACTTTCATTTAAAAGTCACTGTATCAAACAGCTCTCATATAAAAAAGTTGTTGATGCAGTTAATGAAAACCTTTTCCAATATGAAGTTTGAAGGCTTGTTCATTCCCAAAGAAGTTGACAATTTTTTCCAAATCGGTAATTTTCCTAGTATAATCGGCATTGATAGCCATAGATGCAATGCCAGTAAAGGGAAACATTCCATCATCACATGTTTGCTGATCTTCACATTTCTAAACAATTTTTTACCCATAACTTTTAATATAAATATAACAGGTCACAAATCCTAATGTAATATATAATCCTAACCTCAAAATTTGTACCAGTAATCTTAAATATGTTGTGATCAACTGACATGTACTGGTAAATAATATTAGTATTTATAAAATAAATACAAATTATTAATATTTGTGATTTTTTTAAATTTATAACTTTCACATTTTTACTAACATTACAAAATAGGACTCTGGTTGTAGCAATAGGCTCTTTAAAATTAGACAAACAACATAATTTATAAATAAATATATCAAATCAACAGATCTACCATTGTGTTGATAATTTTTTCAATACCTGTATTTCCTTCGAGGTCAGGTTTATCTAATGGATAGGTTGGCATACATTCCAGAAAAAGTTCACAGATAGTGGCAGCATTGTCTCGAGCATATCTTGACAATACATGTAAAGGATTTCTTCCCTTAAGATTGACAGCTTCAGCATCAAGACTAGACTCAGTAAGTAAAGCTCGTACAACACTTAAATTTCCTTCTCTAGCAGCAATATGTAAAGCATTATCTCCTTCTGCATCTACTGCATTGAAATCTGCATTATTCTCCAGTAATGCAGATACGACCGATGTATGAGCTGCTTCAGCAGCAACATGGAGGGCTGTGCGATGATGTGCGTCACGGTCATCTGTCTGCATAACACAAAATTATGATGATCCAACTATTATTTTATAATATTTATTAATTTATCACTATTAATTATCTCCTATTCAAATCAAATTTGCATTTTATTTTCGAAGTAAATTTATTACTAATTAGCTGCAGATCGGCTGCAGTGAGGTGCACCGGCGCTCCTCAGACTGTCATTCTCTGTAGGCCATGAGAATCCATGTGTGTTCCTCAGTCACATTCTATTACTCATATCTTTTCTAGGCCTGGTTGTTTTGAGTTGTAACTGTTATGCGGGCTAAATGGTGAGTAGGGATAATTGTCTGTACAGTGGTGACATCTCTCTTTGTCTTTTGGAAGCAGTACAGCACACAAAAACTAGTAGCAAAATCATTGTCCCTTTAGCTTACAGTGACAGATGTTTAATGTTTTTTCTATTGTAATTTATGTGTTTCAGTATTTATAATTCAAAAGTGATTTTATATTATTTTTAATTATGTTTGTTATATATATATATATATATTATTTAAAAAATTCTACAGGCAAAACAAACAGACATGGTGAAGAAGTAAGCAAACCAGCAGCAATAATTGACTATAATAAAGGCAAACAAGGTATAGATATATCTGACCAAATGTCTAGTTATTTTACGCCATTAAGTCGAACAGTATGATGGTATCACAAAATAGCTTTGAAATGTTGCTAAGCACTTCTGTTGTGAATGCGTAGTTGATATACAATCAATTCCATAATAAAAAAAAGCCAGATAACTTCATTCAGAGAACAGCTTATTCTACAAATCTTGAATATGGATAAATTATTTAAAAACAACAGTGAAGAAGATAACCAGCCTGAAAATACCACAGAAAATGAGCACTTATATACAAAAAGACTAAGTGATAAAAAGTGTATATCCAGCTATGAACCCTCATAATTGTCAAGAAGGTGTGTATCCAACTAGAGCTCATAGGATTGTGTAGTCCTATTACGTAGTTCCTTGTACTAGGAACCAAGGAACATGGGGATGGGACACAACCTCCTCCAAAAGTTAAGCCTTGTACATCCAGCTAAGATCCTCAGGATTGCTGTTTAGAACCAGCTAGGACCCTTGGAATTTAAAAAAAGGTCTAGATCCAGTTAGTAACTTGAATGGTTACCAAAACTAAGAAAAAAGAGTGTAGGTCCAGCTAGGGACTTGCGAGATTGCGTAGTTGTCCGCTAGGAACCACTGGGTATAGGAGTGGATCACCACTTCCTCCAATTCAGCTAGGGATCCTCAGGATTGCTGTGTAGAGCCAGCTAGGATCCTTGGGATTGTATATGTGCAGATCCAGCTAGAGACTCTTGGGGTTACCAAGACTGTGAAAAATGGTGTAGAGCCAGCTAAGACACTAAGGATTGTGTAGTCATCAGCTAGGAGCCAAGTAGCATGGGGATGGGACAGACTCTCCTTCAAAATGTTAACCCTTGTAGATGGATCTAGGAATACTCATGATTGCTGTGTAGATCCAGCTAAGAATTTCATTGCTTAGAAGATGTAGATCCAGCTAGGTCTCTTGAGGTTATAAAGACTGTTAAACCCCCAATCCTAATATTTTGATCATTTCCAAAATCAATTGAAAAGAGCAAGAGTTGATCAAAACAGAAGATCCAGCTAGAGTATCTCAGGATTGCCAATGTAGATACAGCTATGTATTGCTTATATCAGACAGATCCAGGGTGAGCCAACCCTTTCTCAAATGTTGACACCCAGGATCACAGGATTGTGTGTTGGTGATTCATTCTCTGGGTCCCTCCTACCTCAAAATTTGGACCCTATTCCAAACAAAGTTTCTAAACCAATCCACCGCTTTGAAGACAATTCTAAAGTGATTCTCTTTGTATCCCCTACAAAATTTGCCCAGTATTTCCAGATATATATTTCATGCAACATGTTAACGAATTTAAGCGTACGATTACTATGCCTTTGATAAAAAAAGTGTAGATCCAGGACTTAGGTCCTGAGGATTGTTTTGTAGGATAAATCATTTATAATTGTTTTCACCATTAGGTGTAAATATAGCTAGGAACCCTCGGAATTGTTTTGTATATTCAGCTAGGAATCTTTAGGATAGTCAAGACTATTTGAAATTTTCGCTGCGTAAATCGACTTTAGTCCACAACGCTACAAAAACTTCTCCTTTGGCTGCGTATATTGATTATAGTCTCTAATGTTAAGGAACGATGTTATTATAGTCTAAGTATGTACTGCTATATATTGGAAGCCATTGGAACTTCAGTCTGTACATGTTGTTTGTTGACGTTCCAGCAAATGTTTAGTGAAGGTTATATCGTGGCTTTAATGTGTTTATTGTTTCTAAAACTTTTTTGAATGTATTTATGTAAATATTAATTTACAATGATAGTATTTAATTCATAATTTTAGTTTTAAAGTGATTTAATTATGGGCTCTGCCTTTATAATTATAACGTAAGTACTGCACTAGTGAGAATTCTAACCTCATTTTATTCACAATAACCATTTTCACCATAGTGTATAATCTTAATGAAGATGACATTGAACACAGCATCTAAATAGAAATAATGAAGACTGTATGAGAATATAAATAATAGGATTTTGAGCTGTATGAATATGACAATAGTGATTCTGATGACAATATTAGTTTTCAAACTGTTAGTAGTAGTGTTACTGACCTATGTAGACCTACATCAAGCACTTCCAATCAGAACAATAATAGACATCATTTGGGAGGAAGTAGAAGTTTCCCTTGGACCAGGCAATATTCAGTTAGACAATATTCCAAATTGTAGTGAAAAAGTAAACTTAAAATTTAATGAAAAATTGCCAGAAATAGAAGTATTTAATAAATTTATATCAGAATGAGTGTTTGTTCTTGTTGCTAAGCAAACCAATATATATTCTTTACAATCTCTAGACTTTACTTACGATTTGCCTCAACATTCCAGATTTCATAAAGTAAAAGAAATAAGTGACAATCATGTCAGGACTTTCTTGGCAATTCAAATTCGGATGGGGCTTTTACAAAACCAACTGAGGAGTCATATTTGCAGGGCAACTTTCGGCTAACAAAAACTCCAGGATTTTCCCAAATATTCACCAGAGACCACTACCAATTGATAAAGGTATTTCTTCATTTTAATGATAATTTGGAGCAACAACCTAAAGGTCAACCAGATTATGATCTATTATTTAAAATCAGACCTCTCCTTGATTATACATTAGAAACTTATTTAGAGAACTATAGCCCTGGAGAATCACTGTCAATAGATGAATCAATGATTAAGTTTAACCCTCCAAGTGGCACGGCGACCTACAGTAGGTCGCCAACGTGCTCCGAAGTGATTTCACTAACTTTTAATCACGTATTTTGCCATTCAACGTTACGCCCACTTAAAATTGTCCCATCGCAATAAATAAAATACCGTTGGAAAGCTAATGTTCCGTAGATGCATATCATGCAAAAAAAAATACCACAAAACGTTATAAATAATATTCCAAAAATTGGCGAAGTTCGCATATTTTTGATGCGAAACGTCCAAGTTTTACGTTAACAAGTTTTAAACAAAACATTCGTCTCGTTTGACAATTATTCCTATTTCGAAATTTCAATCTGTCACATCTGACATAACACTGCTTGATAGACCGCGTCTTTCTCTTCAAAACTGTGTTTTTCAAATGTTTCCAACTAGTATAGTTTTTATTATATAAAAATTAAACCAAATCAAGAATTTTAACGCTATTTTACACGCTAAAAATTACATTTTTTGCAATTCAACTTTTATCCTAGTAGATATTATATTATCGAAATGTATTCTATACCATTGAATAGGTAATCTTTCAATCTGTCATAACCAAGTTTAGAAAATTTTATGTAGCGTGTAGTACAGAAATAAGACTAGACTGAAGTTTACCTTGTTAGCGCTAGATTGCGACAGTTTCTCGCGGCGAGTTTTATATAGAAAATATCACCTATATGTTCATATATTTTTTCGAAATGGTAAAACTTGTCCAAATGTTACAAGTTGACAATATTATATAGTATTTTTCTTCCTCTTTCGAACTGTGAAGACGAAATCATCCTAAGTTATACAGTTTACGAGTTATATACATTCTTCGAAGTGGCTTACTGAATATTTTGATCTACTTGTGATTTGCAGTCCCTAGACACTTGTCCATATTTCTACAATATCGTCATAGATTTTACCGTTATTTCTTACATGATTTTAAAGAAGGGATTTCCTTCTTTAATTTCGTGTATGTTACAAATTTCTAGACCGGATATTGTGAAAACTGTAAACCGTCAAACTTCCGTAAAAATCGTCACATTATTCGTGAATTCTTTGTCGCTTACAGTAAGTCAGGTTTATCTGTCTTGTAGTTTTGTGAATAATTATCTTTTGAAACAGGTTTTTTATTATATTTGGATTATACTTTGTATAATCAATGTGTTTGTGATTATGGATTGTTTTTTTTTTAGTGGTTTTTCAAAATATAAGTGTTTAAAATTCTAGTCTAACCTGCACATGGTCCAAGGTTTGGTTAGGCCTATTGTGTTCATAATTTTGTTAATTTCATTTACACAATGAAAATTAAAATTGTAGGGTAGCTTTAGTGCATTATTTTGATTGATTTATTCATATTATATGTTATATTTGTATAGGCCTAACCCTATTTATTTCTGGATTCACTTAGGCCTATCTTACCCACAACATGATCTGAAAAGTGAGATTTATTATGATTATTAGACAATACACAGAGGCCTAGTGTATTATTTTCATTCATTTTGAAAGGTTTTATATTTTAGTTTTATTTTATAGGCCTAGCCACAATTTATAAACCATGTGTTTGTTAGACTAGGTATTTTAGAAGTGATAGGCTATATTGTGTTGGTGTTTTTCTAGGCATATGTAACTTTCAAGTTTAAATTAAATTTTATAAACTATAAAAAATGGCATCTAGAAGATTAGCCAATCTTCAATTAGAAGACCTCATCGCAGATCCAGAGCTAAGTGATCTAGAGGATGATGAGGTGGCAACTTCCCCTCCGAGAAAATCTCATCAGATGAGGTCTCTTATTTTTGACGACAATCTATCTGCAGGGGAAGACTTCCCTGCAGGTAGTGGATCATCGGATGTAAGTTCAGAGGACTCAGCTGATGAGATTTTATTTGAGGATGATGTCGCCCAAGTTACTGGTGTGGGAGACTCATCTGGCGAGCTAGATTTTGTTGGCTTTGACGCGCCAGAAATTGTTATACCGGTACATACACTTACACAACTTGATATTGGTCTTCCTGGACCATCACACACTACATCTGCTCTAAGTACAACACATACAAAAAGACGAAAAACCACAAAAACACAAACACCTGTGGTTCCGTGGGTAACTGTAATTCCGCCAGAACAGGAGAAGGATATAACATCCAAATTCACTGTTGAAAATGTAGGCCCTAGAAATGTTCCGTGTAATTCAAATCCGATAGCATTTCTTTATTTATTTATGACACATGCAATGTGGGTTTTTATGGTCGAAGAGACCAATAAATTCGCACAGGCATTGTTACGTCAACGGCGAGATTCTGGTATTGTAGGATGGCATTCTAGAATCAATCAGTGGGTTGATGTAACCGTAATTGAAATGAAGAGATTCTGGGGATTGTTGATAAACATGGGGCTAACGCCAAGGAAAAATCTTGTAGAGTATTGGTCAAGTGTAGATACGCAATTTATACCTATTTATTCCAGACTGATGCCTCTCAGACGCTTTCAACTAATTATGTCTATGTTTCATTTGTCATCCATTGAAGATCCAGGGCGTAATAGACCAGGACATGACTCCTGGAATAAAGTCAGGGCCTTCATTGACATGATGAATGATGCATTTAAGACATATTTTGTTCCGAGTCAAGAGGTATGTATTGATGAGTCCATGATCGGGATGAAAAACCGATGTGCATTCATTCAATATATGCCTAACAAGAGACACTCTCGTTTTGGAATAAAGAAGTTTGAGATATGCGACTCTAAAACTTCCTATGTTCTTCAAGTGAGTTTGTATAGTGGTAGAGACTTCTTGGCAAATGATACTGACCCCTTTACCCAAAAAGTTGTCAAGGATTTGATGAAAAAAGCAGATTGTTTGGGGAAAGGTTACCACCTTTTTACTGATAATTTTTACACAAAGGTACCTCTTTCCTCATATTTGTTGTCGAATAACACCTTTTTGACAGGCACGATTAACAAAATTAGCAAGGAGTTACCAAAATCATTGGTAACAGCTGATTTATCTGCTGGTGAATCCCTGTATTTCAGGAGAAGCCAAACACTTCTCTTGAAATACAAGGAGAAGAAAAGTAGAAAACCTGTCCTACTACTTACCACAGGTTATCATGCTGCTAGCATTGATGTGCCAAGCAAGTGGGGTGGTACCAAATCGAAGCCGTTTGTTATTCACAAATACAACACCTTTATGGGTGGGGTTGATAATAAAGACAAAAGCATCTACCACGTCACTTGTTCTCGGACCTGCAGAAAGTACTGGCGTAAGATAGTCTACAATTTTATTGACATGGCCGTTTTCAACGCTTGGATTCTGTACAAGGCACAGGATCAAAACGTTCAAAAACGGCATACTTTCATGGTCAATTTAGTTGGTAGTCTAGTTTACGCCACGGACTTAGACGCTCCTTCTCCTGGCCTGACTGAATTGCAATTTCATCACGGACCATCAACATCCACAGCAAATAGCTCGGCAACTTCACCCTCACACACACTAACAAGACTGCCTAGAGGTGGAAAAAAAGTTTGTGCAGTGTGTTATGGGGTTGAAGTTGGCGACCTAAGGTCATATTTTTGGTGTCCTGGGTGTAATATCGGGGTTCACCAAAACTGTTTTCCAAACCTAAAACATTACTGGAGGGAAAAGCTAATTAAAACCTGCAGCAGCAAGCCATCCTAACCAGTAACTTGGTTCGTGATGTTACCTGACAGCTCTGCAGCGATACATCATACCTGTATGCCATTTTGAACGTAAGTACACACAATTTATTTTATTTCACCTTATTACATTATATTATTGATATATTTGGTATTATATTATCATTTACATGTTGTATGTATGAATTTATCATTTACATGTTGTATGTGAAAAATGACCTAATCTAGTCGTTGCACTTTTTATATAAACATAGCTATACCCTTATAAAAATTGTATAAATTGATTTAGACTTTTACCAACATTTATTCACAACTATATGGCAAAACTTTTGTATATATTGAAAAAATTCTAAAAAATTTTTTATTTGGTTTATATACCTATTTCTGTGGAATTTTGCCTCGGTTACAGGGTAAATTTGTTGATTCTGTGCGTAATAACTCTAAAATGTTTCCATATAATTTTTTTTGCATTATACACATAAAATCTATGTATATTTGTGAGAACATAGGTAATAAAAACTTTTGTTTAGAATAAAAATTATATTTTTGGTTACTGTTTGAATATAGTTAGTCAATATTCACATTTTACGTAAAAATGTACCACGCCTAATGAAAATTTTCAAAATAGATTTTTCTTTTTAGCAACTTTTATCCACAAATATAATACAAATCTGTATCAATATTTAAAAAAAATCATAAAAAAATTTTAATATGGTTTATGTAGCGATTTATGTGAAAGTTTACTCTCCGTTACTCTCGATTTTTTGGTATTTGACCAAAAAACTCCAAATGTGATACATGTAACATTTTTTTGCACTACACAACTAAATTCTATGCACCTTTCTGGACATAATGATATATAGAAGTTCTGTATAAAATATATTTTACTATTTTTAATGTTTTTTGGAAAAAATAAAGAGAAAATTCAGTTTTTTCGTAAAATATTTTTTTAAATTATTAAATGTAACATTTTTTTTTTTTTTTTTCCCTAAATATATTCAAAAATATTACACAAAACTTTTGTATATCTTAGAAAAAGGCAGTAAGCTATTGATTTTGTGTGATAGAGACTTTTCTGAAAAAAAGTTAATATCATTTTTGACATCTAACATACTTACTCCAAAACCGTTTCAAAAAAAAAAAATTATTACATAGATAAATTCTATGCATCTTCCTGAGAAAAATGATGTCTTATAAGTTAGGTTTTGTATACAAATAATATATTTTATTAATTTTTAAACAAACGAAGAATTTTCAAGACAATTAACATTGCCAGTTGGAGGGTTAAGGGAAGGCTCTCTTTAAGCAATATCTGCTCTCTAAACCGTAATGAAAATGGAGCATAAAGGTATGGTCTCTGTGTGATAGCAATGGGTTTTTATTAAGGTCCAAGTATACACAGGGAAGAAAGAAGGAAACCAAGATGAAGGACTTTGTGCACGAGTCGTGAAAGACTTATTAAAAGGTGTTGAATATTGAATATAATGCCTTCTGTATATTGTCTTGGGACTTCTTAACAATTATTTCTAACAGTACTCATTATTTTTCTTAAATGAATTAAATCAGTATATTTAAATTCTCGGTCTCGTTCTTGTTTTTGTCTTGACAATACAATTCTCCCTGTACTGTTGTACTCTCAGTATTTTTCGAACTCAATAATTTGTGTTAAAATATTTCTAGTTGTCTCGAATTTAAAAAGTCACTCTCACACACTCCTAGAAATTAATCAATGTTATTTACACATTTTACAAAAATTATTTATTTAAATTGGAAGTATACATACTCTTGCTCCAGCTAATAGCAGACTTCGTAACAACATTTCATTTCCAGATTGAGCAGCTAAATGCAGAGGAGATGTCTGACTTAAGTCTTGCACTCTGGAATTGACATCAACATTTATGGAAAGAAGGAACAAAACACTTTCAACATCCCGCTTCTGAATAGCCATGTGAAGAAAATTACGCCCTTTGTTATCAAACTGAAAGAAATGTAACAGATTATTCTTTTATTTTCTTCATTTCAAACATTTTAAAAAATATAGTCAAAATAAAACAGATGTAAAACACTTTTGGGCTGGAGGGGATAATTTTGTTGCTTATCCCAAAATGGTATTAGGAATATTTTATGGTTACACAAAAAATTTGTCTCAAATTCATGTTAAGCGTAATTTGGTATTAACAATTTAAGTTGCAAAATAGTACATTTTTTAGTTTCAGATAGTTCAGGGTTATCTACTAACACTGACTACTCTAGCTGTATAGCGTAAAGGTTTCCACTAAGCACAAGTACATTGAAAATATTTTTTTTTAATTTAGACAATGTATTTATTCTCATACATTTTCTCACACATATTTTTCAATAGTATGTTTCATATCTATATCAATTGTAAAATATATTAATGTATTGTGTTAAAATTTTATTTTTTAATGTCTACAATTCAGTACCATAATTTGTGTGTGTACCCCCCTTCTAAATTGCCTGCAGTCTGTGCTTACCATGCAGTACCAATCTACTGATTCACTACATAGCAAACACTAAAAGCCTTAACTTCTTTTAAAAGCCATAAGAATAATTGTTTCGATATTTATTCAAGTCTAAAGTTTACTACAAAAATTTTAAATTACAGTTAGTTTTCCTCTTTGAATTGAATGTTTTACTACACACTCTAATGATTGTTCACTTCAGCAATAAATTTTTAATTGCATTGTGATTAAACTGTTAAATACATATTGTGGTTTCTTCATTATTTGTACCACATTCTTATATTTTACCATAGATTTTATCTGGGATTCAATTAGAGAGATTTTATTTGGGATTCGATTAGAGAGATTTTTCAAAGGAGTATCACATTGTGTAAATCTTCTGTACATACATTGTTTCTATCTTCTAAACGAAGAGTACTGGCAGAACACAGTGTAAGTACTGTATGTACTTACAAAAATATGTAAAATATGTATGCAAAATAATAATATAATATGTAAAAAAAAGTACAACTAAAACATGTAGCCTGATTTGATCAAATTTGTATTGTGAGCGCGTATATTGGCAATAAAATATGCTTTAAGAAAAATTATAGTTTAAAATGTGTGGTAATTTAGCTGAAAAAAAAAGGAGATATAACCTTGTTTTAAACCATAAAAGTGTTAACAGAACACATTGGACGCAAAAAAAGCAGTAGTGACAGACAGACTAATAAGAAGATCTTCAACAACCTTAAAGGTCTTGAAATTGGATTGAAGAACAATGAGGCAAAATTTCGAAAATGGCTAACATGTTAAGAATAATTGCTTGGAACACAAACAAGCTTCAAGGACGGATTAATGAAATTGAACTGTTTATAAAATCACAAAAAATAGACATATATCTCATATCAGAAACATATTTCACACATGCGTTCTGTATCAGACTGAGAAACTTCTGTTTCCACTACTCAATTCATCGAAAGAACAAAGCAAGAGGGGGATCTGCTCTATAATAATCAAATAAAACGCCAAGCAGAATGCTGAATTAGGCATTGAAACAGAAGAAATGCAAATTACTACAATATCATTAAGTCTGAGAAATTTGATTGTTGTAGTTTTGTATTTATGACTGATGACTTATTTTGTAATTTTGTACATAATCTTGTTACTGACTTATCAGACCAATTTTCAAGACAAATAAAGAATGATAATGACGTCTTAAAATCTCAGCTGTATATTGCCCTCCTCGATGTAATCTTAAGCAAAAGGACTATAAAAATCTACTCAAAACTTTAGAGATATTTTATTGCTGATGGAGACTACAATGCGGAAAACACATACTTTGGTTCATGCTTAACTACACCTAAAGTTAAAGAGCCTTCCCAACCAGGATTCGATTTCAAATGTGATTTTATTTCAACTGGCAACTTAACATACAGTATATTCCATAGGTAGGAATAAAATTCCTGATACCACTGACTTTTTTGTAGTTAAATAATTATCTAGAAACTATATTCTTAGTGACAGTGTTGAATCTCTGGCATCAGATCACACATCTATCATACTTACAGTAAGCAGGTAAAGCTTAAGACTGATCCACCATGTCTGACTAATAATAAAACACACTGGGACAGTTTCAGTACAAAACTAGAGCTATCAATTGAATCCAAAGATAACATATCAACAAGAAAATGATGTAGAAACAATAGAGCAAGACACATGGTAAAACACTCCAGCGAAGTGAACAACAGTAAAACATAAAGTACTTTAACCAATTAAGATCAGGAACCTCATTAATGAGAAATGTAAAGCCATGAAAAAATGGCAAAAAAGTAGGGGACCTAAGGATAAAATTTTCTTAAACTCAGTGACAAATAAATTAAAAAATTTGATTAAACTGTGACTATCTAATGAAAAGTAGGGTAAACAAAAGGTTTGAAAAAACTTATAAATCAAAAACCACATATTAAGAAAGAATACTGTGAGTGATTAATGACCAACAAAAAGTTATCATGTTTGCAAATCACTTGGACAGACAGACAACTGATGAAAATTTTTGCACTGAATAAAAAAAATCTTTGTTATAAAAAAGGACGAACTCAAACCAAAACCAATCAAAATCAAACCAATTACTCTTAAGGAGCTTAACACACTAATAAATTCTGATCTAAATGTTATAAAGACCCCAAGTGACCTTATAACGGACAAAAGCAATAAGAAAACTTTTTTAACATATTACAGCAGATATTACACTAAGATATGTTCCTAGTCAGTGAAAGGTTGCTGAAGTCATAATGATACCAAAGCCTGATAAACCACCTTATGAAATAAAAATTATAGACCAATATTGGAGATCTTTGAAAAACTTTTGCTACAGACTCAAACCTATTCTAAAACCAAGGAAACTAATCCCTAATCATCAGTTCGGTTTTAGAACCAACCACTCAACAATAGATGAAGTCCATAGGATTGTCAATATAATTGATAAAACTTTTGAAAACAAAGATGTGTACTTTTCTGTCTTCCTGGATGTTGCACAGGCTTTTGACAAAGTTTGGCATCAGGACCTCAAGTTTAAATTATGTAAATTTCTACCCAAAGATTGGTGTCTACTTCTAAAATCTTATTTGTAAGACCGATACTTTAAGGTAAAAATTTAGGGTGAATATTCTGTGAATACTTGGTCCAGTATTGTAAATAATATACCCACAAAACATTCCCCAACCATAGAATAACACTAAAGCTACTTTCACTGGCGATACAACAGTGATGGTGGTTGGAAAGAATATAGAAGAGGTCAAAATTACGCTGTAAGAATCACTTGAAATCAACAAGTGGACGATAAAATGGCGAATACAACTGAATGAGTTGAAGTCAACATACCTTAACTTCTCAAACCGTTAAATTACACCTGTTAATGGGAGCTGTAAAGCATTTGGCACGAATAAGCTGCCATAAGAATGAAGACGTGTTGTGACTCCTTGATGCCAGTTAAGTGTTTGCGAAGATTGAAGAGGACCAAGCCACAAGATCTCTGACCTTATGGTACTGAGAGAACATTTTAAGTGATTTTGGAATAAGTCATTGGACTGGAACTGACATAACTATTCATCTTAGAATTAAATTACTAGGTATGTCACAAGACTTGGCTGTAATATTAAAAAAAAATTGATTTTGCTATGTATTTGTAAAAATGACTTTACTAACAATAATAATTATTATTATTCTACATTGATAAATTTTAGTATACTAAAAAGAAGTAGAAAATATATATCACCTGCTCAGCAGCGGTTGGCAACTTATCTCGAATAGCTTGAGCTGCTTTGTTGTTACGGCATGTCAGAGCTGTAGCAAATGGTGTAAGTCCAGCTTTATCACGGATAGAAAGGTCTAAGTACGGATGACAAAGTAGTAATGAAATTATGGAAGGATGTTGGTTCTGTATAGCAATATGCAATGCTGTTTTCCCTTCTGCATCCTAGAAAGTAGTAATGCTTTATAATCACAAACTTATTTAGAGCCATAAAGCAATCTGCTATTGTCAAATTATAAAAATGCTCATAAATATTGGAAGTAGGTATTGTCAAGATACTTCTGTACCTGTGAAAACATGATACTAATACAGCTGAGTACTGATATTTGTGGTATCAGGTACAGTCTCCAAAATACATATATATATATAACGGTCATGACATATATGAATATTATAAATAGTTATGTATATGCCTAAATAAATGTTTTTCTGTATATTTATATAATTACTTAAAAATACCATATTTTGTAAATTAGACCCCATTAAAAAATAAAAAGTGTCCAATATACACATGTAAAGATTAATTTTTTAAAATTTTATACACCAAGCCCTATACAGTAGAGTCCCTCTTAATCGACCCCTACGGGACCAGACCCCAAGTCAGATATCAATAAAGTCGGTTAAAACAAAAATAGCTAAATTGCACCTAAACATAGTCTAAAAGTACCAACAGGCATAATTAAGCCTATAAAATAAACAAAGCAATACAAATATACTAATTTTTTTGTTAATCAACTAGTTATTAATTGCTCATTCTATTATTATTTGACTCTTTATCACAAGAACAATGAATTACAATTACGTACAGTGAAACATCAACATTACGGACACGGCTTGGATTGTATAAACTGTCCGCTATCGAGAAAGATGCAGTTATATAGGCCGGCTGATAACGCATGGTAAACCACCAGAATAGCGTCTTGTAACGATATTGAACAAGTTTAGAAAATTTAAATCTTGAACCTAAATTATACGTTCATTAACCTACTGGATAATAAAGCATATTACTTTAATGCATTGATAAAAGTGAAATAAATTTAACATTGGTATTGTTTCACGACTGTCTACTGTATTATCAAAATTTTTATAGTACAACAAGCATAATGGTTTTAATCTCGCAAAAATACACAATAAAACACAAATTTGTAAATTAAATAATATTCTTTATTACTACAGTAGTACAATAATATTATTTATTATAATATTCATACAACAGTACTGAATAAACAAATAGGCAAATTAGGAAAGTGTAAATTTAAAAAGGGAGAAAATCAAACTATGTAAGGTTTAAAGTTAAACATTCGTTTGAGAGACATCAATACACAACTATACTAAACACTGTTCTCACGGCAACTTTATTGAAATTGAATCCTTAAAGGACACCGATGACTGATGTATAAACGACAGAAAGAAAACAAACCTAGATTCCAGTAAGTCAACTTCCGGGTAATTACCGAACAGACATTGCAACATGTGTTTTGAGACATCTAGAATTTCCTAATAAAGGATGATATTTTATACTCAGCTGAACATTTCTTTCCGCATCAATGGGAAGGGAAAGTATTTTTAAGAATAAGTTTGGTTAAAGCGAGAGCGGTTAAGTCTACTGTACTTCCCAACAAACAAAATTTCTTAGGTATAATTTAAAGTCAATTGTCAATTATTTCCTCTGGCCACTGTACAATTAGAGTAACAGGGAAATAATACATTTAAATTATCAACATAAATTTAATTTTAATTTTCACAAATTAACATAACCTAACTCACTTTAACGGAAGTAGAATATAAAATGTATTTTTTTATAACAATGAAAAGAATTTACTAGTATTTATTACTGATTTCAATAAAAACAAAAACAATTTGCATTATGTTAAATGTTCATGTGTCGTACATGAATTCTTCTTGATAAAGATAATAAAACACAATTTTTTATTTTGTACTATCCCCTTTTTATTAGTCTAGCCGACCAATGGTTTCGCCTGCTAAGGCATTGACGAGGCTGTATTTGTACTATCCAAAAAAGTGGATAGTACAAAATAAAAAATTGTGTTTTATTATCTTTAAACATGGAATTCCACCAAGAACCATCGGTCTCAACAGTAATGAAAATTCTTCTTGATATTTGATGTTATGATGTAGTCATCAAAGTCTTATTTACTAACAAGGTTTCACAATTTGTGTCAAAATTTTATGGTTTAAACGAGTTCCCATTAAAAAATAATGTTTTTTTTTTATAGGGTTAAAAGTGACTGTACTGGAAGTGAATACAAGTTGCTTGACAGTTACATGTGAACTTGCAATGATTTGGTTCTTTTCGTTCTTAATTTTTATGGTGATAGTGCATTAAAATATCACTTTTCCTTTTTAAGGTTAGGTTTGAAGTTAGTAAAACTTCATTTTTTTTTAACAGAATAGGTATATGTTGAACTTTTACCAATATTTGATTAGGACATGCTACCCAGAAGCTATAGACATATTATAAGTTATTTGACACAAAATATTACAGACTTCGCTTTTTTTTTTCTTTTTTTTTTGTTACTAATCTAATCTTGGTGGAAATATTTTTAACTATAAAGAGGATTTTGGTGAACAATCAATTGTTTTTGAAGCAAAACTATACAAAAAGAGATCCCACACAAATTTATCAAAACACCTTATTTCAATTTATATAAGGGATAAGGTGTTCACTTTTCCAACTTTGACCAAACAAAACTATATTAAATATGTGTTTAAAAAGAGTTGTAATGTCTATACAAAATGCACATACAACTACATTAACAAATAAAATTAGCCATTACACATTTAAATTCGTTCAGCTGAATGGCTCTGGTAACATTGATGAAGGAAAAAAACAAGATTAAAAATTTATTTTTTTTCTGATATTTTTGTCAATCTTAATTTTGTTTTTGTGTACAAAGAGATACAAAAAGTTGGTCAGATTGTCTTGGGATGACTAGGAAAAAGACATTTTTAAAAATAGTAATCATTTCACTGTGTCAGTAACCTGTTTTTGGCTTGAAGGGGTGAAAATTGTCACATTCCTAGATTTAATTTTACAATATTTAGTAATTACCTTTGCATTAACATTGGCACCATGTTCAATAAGCTCCTGAACTACACTTTCTAGACCCCACTGGCAACACAATTGTAAGGGAGTTAGTTGATCCCAAGCCTCATCGCCTCCTTTCCCATCAGGACCTGGCCTCCTGGGTACGCTAAGATCACAACCACTACACAACAACATCAAATCTGATGAGTTTGACTGTATTAATTATTATTTATTGTGAATGAAAAAATTCAGGACTTACTGATCACAATTATTTTTTAATAACTGCTGATTACAATTATGTTTATTTAAACAACTTAATTGATTTTTACTTTCCAGCATGTAAGTTGTATAGAGAAAGTTATGTGATGGGTCAACAAATCGATGTTGAATTTTTTGTGATGGATAAATTCAGTTTGAAGTCTCCTGAGTAAAACAGCTCGAACACACAGGCCAATTTTAATCAAATTTGGTATGTGGGCATATTTTGACCATATCTTCAAACATTCTTTCTCAATAGTTCAAAATTTGGGAATAACTGCCATAAGAAAAAAAATATGATTTTTTTTTAAATCGGCTCTAACAATTTTGAGAAAATTTTGCACCTAAACAAAACTTAATGATTGACATCTCTCCAAAAATGCCAGTTTGGGTATTATCAGTAAAAATCCAAAAAATCGGCCATGGGGCTGTTATATTTATTTATTCATCCTTTTTTTAAAACAATACTTTTTGTATAAGACATATCATTATTCATAGTCACTGACATAAGCTGATGAAAATGATGATGAAAATGATAAACACGTCACAATATATATCAACATTACCAATAATCAAATATCATAATACTTGAACTTAACAGTTGATATGACATCTACAATTTATTTAGCAAAATACAACAATATGACCATAATACTAATACATTTCCCATATCTAAATATAACAGCAATTCTGCAAAAAAAAACCCCGTGCAAAGCCAATTCTTTATACTGAACATTCGTTTCCCCAAAAACATTTCCTCTACTCTCGTTCTGAATACTAAATAAGTAATTTCTGCTTTAATGATATCTGGGAGCTGGTTTATATAATTGTACCCCTATGTAATGGATCATAAAAAAATGATAAGTTTTTTTTCTTATAGTAGCTACCAAATTTTATGTTATCAAAAAAAGGCCAAAAGTTATTGGTTCTCCCATTTGACATTCAGAGCACTGTACAGATGACAGACATCAGCCCCAAAATCACTTTTTTTAACTCAGGGGACCCCAAAATGGACATATACACAAAACACTCAACATTGATTTTTTGACCTATCACATAACTGTGTCTATAATGCGTAAAAATTAGCATAAATTAGAAAATAATAACAGACAGTACACTTGGCTGTGTGCACATTATTCCATCCCCAGTTAACTATTGTCTACTATATTTCTGTACATCCCCCAACAAAATATTAAACATTGTGTGTAACATCAGAAACTGATGTTTGGTAACATTCCCACACACAACACAATTGTTACGACCAGATAACTTCAATGTCACCTGAGTTTATAATTTACTATTATTTTCATCAAAAATAAATTTTTATTTAATAATATTTCAAATTCCAATACGAGTAGATTAGAAATGTAATTATATTCTTGTTTGAAGAACAAATCATAGAGGTAAAGCTTATTTTTACATTCAATGTACATATACTGTACAGAGAAAGAGAGTTTTACCACCAAATTTGTAACAGATTTTCAGCTACAAAAATGTTTTAAAATTTAAAATAATTTGGTCAATCTTCAACAAACAAAATGTTCTTGACCAACAGTTGAAATAAATCATCACTTGATGAAAATTATTTGTCCGAATTTTCTAAGAATTCAATTTAATCAATTGTATCTTTTCTTTTAATATTATCTATGTTATATAAAGGAATGTATAATTATAATCACTGATCATTCCTGATAATAAAAATTTAATTATTTATTTATAAATATTATGTTCAGAAGCTACAAGTATATGATAAAACAGTTGGGATTAAACAGCATTCACGTCTAATGTATTCTTCCTCTTACAACAAAACATTGCAACATGACCGAGATGAATTGCATCTGTACGTAGCGTTAGGATAAATTGGTGATACGTGAACAATTTAGGTTTTACAAGCAAAATTTTGAGGATTTTTTTGTTCTACTATGATGAAGTAGTCATTTCAATAAAAAATACCGTAGGCATATTTTGTTCTGACTGACATAGTCACAAAAAACATACTTTTCCCGGATTTCTAACAAAATTCCAGGCTTTTTCCCGGTTGGTAGATACAATGTAAATGTAAAAATAGAGAGATTATAAAGTTTGGAGTTAAGAGAAGGGGAACCACAATAGAACACAAAATGGGCATAATTAGGCATTGTAAAGAAGAAAGAAAGAAGGCTGACATAGCCAAGGCATATGAAATGAATCACTATATAATTGCAACAATGGTAAAAGATAAAGATTCCATCTTGCAGCATATAGAACGGTACACCTTTACAGTTAATGATTATCACTAAGAGGAGTGGTACCGTTTCGTAGGAAATGGGAAACATTTTAAACTTGTAGATGAAAGATCTTTAGTGTAGAATTCCATTTAGTTTTATATCATACAAGAAAAGAAAAAAACATTACATAACGATGCAACATTTGTAAAATAGAACATTAATCAGAAGAGTTGTGTGCCATCAACATCCAAGGAATAACTACAGAATATTCAGTATCTTTGTAGAAATTTTATTCATAGATTTATTATTTTCATTTTTACACCTAAATAATTTATTTAATTATCGCACTTCTCTGTACAAGTAATGGTAAACAGTTAATGCAAATACATAAACATTAGTAATGCTTCACCTTTTTTCAACTTATGAACTTTTTAACCTGTGAACGAACACATTATGTTCATAAACTTACTATATATAGAAATATGCATATTGTTATATCAGATCTAGTCCAGAAATATAATTGCACTGTGATTATGGGATTATAAAGAAATAGAACTTTAGTAGACTATAGATATACCTTTTTATAAGAAAAGAAGCAACAGATTCCTTGTTTTCATCAATGGCACGATGTAATAATGTTTGAAAACAGCCTTCTGGGCCTATACTCCAGCAATCTGTATCAACACCATGACTGGAAAAAAATAAAAATATTACTAATAGATTTACTTATGAATGAATAAAAGTATATTAACTGTTCCTTTTTTACAATTTGGTTAACAGATAACTTACATTAAAAAAAAAAAAAAAAAAAAAAAAAAAAGAACTGAAGTTTAAATGAAACACAAACACAACATTTAATTTAGTAAAATTCTACAATGTATTGAGTCTTTCCGACCATGGTTTCGGAATTTACTAGGCAGCTTAATATAGACTAAGGAAAAATATTAAAAAGCAAACAATTTGTAAATATTAAAAAAAAATACTGTTACTTGTCATACAAACTAAACTTCAGGTTGAATAATGAAATCATTTTCAGTATCCAGTTCACTATTAGTTATTGTGTTAGTGACACGTTTCGGGACTTTTATCCCATCTTCAACACGACATAAATATGTTACTCAACCGAGGTCGTCAAACACTAAAATTATTTACACATATCACATTAAAAGTACGTTTAGATGTACACCTACTGGCTACCAGACAGTAGCGCGAGGTAACAGACTGTCAGTTGCCATCCGGTAGCTAGAAGGTGTACACTTAAATAATGTAATTTTAATGTGATATGTGTGTTTTGTATAAATAATTTTAGTGTTTGTCGATCTCAGTTGAGTAACATATTTATGTCGTGTCTGAAGATGGGATAAAAGTCCCAAAACACATCACTAACACAAAAAAGAGCTCATTTGATGGAAACAATGTAAGAAACTTTATTTCAGGGATAAAATAAAGCAATAAAGCTTAAAGTTTCAAAATATTTTAATAATATAAATGAGCTACAATTGTTTCGCCTTGCGGAATCATCGGGCTACTGATTTCAGGTTGAAGGTTAAGTTAAGAAGAGGTATGGGAGTGACCATGGCCATAGTAAATGAAGTAATATCATTTAAATATAAATTTAAATCAAGAGTCATCCTTTATCCTTTTTCCTTTACCAACAGGCTTTATTATATAATTATATTGTGGTTCAACAAGAATCACAGATCTGTCCTATATTACAACAATTCAGTCTTCTTTTTATACTCTCTTACTGATTGATAAAGTGAACAGTGTTTGCGAAATATTTCAGAACTTTAGTGTTTTTGTCTGTGTTTTCTAACTTCTATACTATTAGAAGGACCACTTTTTAAGATAAGCCTGTGTCTCCTGTTCATACAAAATCTAATCTATATATAAATGTGTATGTGTGTTTTTAGTATGTATGTAATTATATAAATGTATTGGAACAAACCTTTGTTTCTTTTAACCACTGCATCCGTCTTCTGGTGACAAGACTTCGTGATTAGCAAACTTCTCACAACAGTAGTCAAGGTGTTATTTACAAATAATAAATCTTTACAACCTACTGGAAGTATTAGGGTTCTGTATTGTCTGACCTAGACTGTAAGACTTCTTCAATGTGTTCAGCAACCTGAACACACTGAAACCTCCAAAAATTTGTAAAACCTCCAGTTATTGTATTTATAGTGTTATGACCCATGCTCAGCTCAGAATTTATCCCCTTTTTTATTTATTAATTTAAACTCTGACTCGTGGGATTCTTGATAATGTAACAATTACTATTGTCCTATGATTTGGTGACACATCTTAAATCTAAGTCAAAACATTTATTTAAATCCTTTGGATTTTTTAAAAAAGGTATATAACTCAAAATAACTGACTTGATAAAAGAAATATAAATTTGAACAAATTTATTCTCTTTAATCTTTAATTTAAAACAATGTATATACAAAACACCATGTAAGTTACTTATCTCTATACTTCATCTAAATCGGCAGATTGAATTTGTTATTAAATACAAAATTTTATTTTCATCAAAATATCTATTTTTCAATAATTTGCAAATTTTTTCCTCAGTATAGGCCGTGAGGCAAGTGATGAAACTGTCTTGACGATGTGCAGTGAAAAAGAGAAAGTTTGTGCAAGCGTGGCGGCAACAACCCCCTCAGTTGGTTTATGTCTCCGTGCGTGGTGTTTGTCTTTCTCCCCACCTCTCAATTCCCCTCCTACACGCATCGAGAGTTTCATCACTCGCCTCACGGCCTATACTAGTTGCAATTTCTTTATTTGTACCACACTAGCTTGGGAATTTGTTTTTCTTGTGGATCTTATTTTGTGAAAATCTTATAAATTTGTGAAATCTCGCACTAAAAAGCAAACTTCTTATTACTACTTTCAATTACTGTCAAATATTTTCTATTAGTACTTGAAATTTTGTATGTATACCTACATAATATGGCAAAAGGTCAAAGATAAATTAAAACTTAGAATTTTACTACCATGTCTTATCAAAATCACTAACTTATCAGTTCTCCCATGTTATAAATACATAAAAAATTACGGAGAACACAAAAACAATAATGTTTTTAAAAAATATTTTCAAATATGCAACTGTAAAAAAAAACTTGTTAAAAATATTGAGTAGATGCCAAACTTCTTATTAAAAATATATTTTACCCAATTTTGTTGTTTCTGGGATTCAGTAAATTTAAAATATTACACTAACATAAAGAATATTTACCGGACTAAAATAGAAGCAATATCTTCTTGACCAGAGTCTAATGCTGCCCAAAGTGGACAGTTTTTATTTTCATCTACTTCAGACATGTCTACTCCGCGTCTACACAATGCTTCCACAACAGGACCTAACTGATACTTTATTGCCAACTGGAGTGGAGTAATGTTATCAGCTGTTCTAAAAACATAAACAACAATACAAAACTAAATATAAATTTCTGTTTGGAAATACAAAACATAATTACCAGTTTACAAATAGTAAGACAATTACCACCAAGACTATAATGTAAAATTCTCTTCAAATATTGTAATAACATAACAAAAGGCCACATAACAATAGCATTTGTTGAATTCATACTTATATAGCTTCAATTTTTTATATTTGCTCCTGAAATATTTAAATGATAAGAAAAACACACAAAGCTATTAAACGGATAGTTTTAGAAATATAAAACTACATGTTTTATCAACAAATAGAAGAGTATGTTACAGCTAACTTACAATCCTGTTTTTTAAATTTTTATTAATATATTTTAAGAATCAAAACTAAAGATATTTATTCTTTATAAAGGATTTTACAGAACTTAGTTTTCATTACTTTTCTAAATTTCTAACACAATGTGGATGAAAATCCAGAGTACACTTCTATTTGGGGGGGGGGGGGGAGGAAAAAAAATTATAAACTACAAACCTTACCTTAAAAAAGAAAAATAATATTTTAACCCGCTAATCACTTTTTCACTGTAAAAATTGAAATGAAAAGTACTAAATACATTTACAAATACGTTATATAATTAATTGTTTAATGAAGTGTAATTAAGTCATTAATGTTTAGTCGATTGTTTTCACTGCACTAATTATAAGATACGAGCTTCTCTATATTGCAGAATAAACTAGTATCAACTGTCAGACTAAATGCACATGAGTAATATAACATTTTTTGAAGAATTTTACTTTTCCATGAAATAGGAATATTATTATGGATAATATTTATTTAAAGTAAATAAAGATCATGAAATTTACCTAACCTGTATGTTGAAAGTTGTGATTTAGTTAATATCATTAAGTAACACATGATTTAGCACAAGTTTAGGACAAGTTAGATAAGGTTAAATCAATTATATTTCAAAATTATTACTATTATTTACATGAAATACCATTTATAAATGGCATTATATTATAGATACCATCATATTTAAAAAAAGAAAAAAGATTCCTATTATCCAATGTGAATTCAATTGTGATATATCAATTGCGTCATATATGATACATGAATTTTGATATTTGATGTTACGATAGTTAAAATGTAGTTGTCAATGTCTCCTTTATTAACACGGTTTTGTAATTGTATGTCTAAATTGAACGGTTAAAAATTAAATTCCTTCATAACTTTTACATCAAAATTTCATGGTTTCCAAAAAAAAATATTGTTTTTTAAATATAGTCTGTTTTACTTAAAAAAATAAATAAAGTAACTGTTTTTGAAGTGAATATTAGATGCTTGACAGTTATATATGAACTTGCAAATTCCTATTGCAATATGTACTGTTAGGCATTAGTTTTATCTAATAGGCTACCTAATTTTGGGTTCAAATGAAATTTGTACCATTTATTAAAAATGAGAGGTATTTATTTAAGATAAAGTGATTAATTGCTAAATAAAATACATATTAATGATTGCATTGGTTCCATTTCTTTATAATTCTACAAAATACATTATTGATATCTAATCCCCATTACTCTAAACTATATCAATTAGTCCCAAGATAGAGCAAGCTGAATTTTATTGTGAAATATCAAAAATTCAATTGAGTCTACTTTCTTTTTATTTCTTATTAAATTAATTTAAGAATACACTGTCGGTTTGCTCACAAGAAACACGTTTGTCTATTACTGCAAGTATCAGTTAACATGTTATTGACCGTAATGTTCCCAAAGCTGATTCTAATAAATTCTATTGATTGTTTCAACCAATGCTCTTAGTCAATCAACGAGTGTAGCCTCCTGCTACCACCATCGATGTCTTCAATAATGACTGACTCCCCTTTTTAGGTCATGGTGGGTTTATATATACCTTGCCACATTACTAAACCAGATATATTGTTTAGAGTCGGCTATTGTGAACACTGTTCGATATATTTCACAGCAATTGGGTGCCTTCTGTGTATTGTCTTGGATATTTGATAGTTCTTGTAATTTTACCTAACAACTAGTCTTAATAATTATTCCTAACAGTACCTAACCTAACTGTATATGTGTTTGGTATTTTTCATTTTCAGTTTTTACAGTGAAAAAATTAATAGTGCATTGAAATATCATTTTTCTTTTTAAGGCAAGATTTGAAGTTAATAAATTGTGATTTTTTTTTTTAAATTGAGGAGGTGTACCTGAAACTTTTACCAAGAAGTGACCTATAGCATAGCATATACATACAAAATTAATTCACTTAGAGTATTCTTACTTTGCATCCATATTTGCACCCTGCTTAAGAAGGAATATAGCAGTTTCTGAATCCCGTTTTGTTATAGCTATGTGCAAAAGGGTGAGTCCTTCACCATTTCGAATATTTACATCAGCCCCCTCTGAAAAATAAAAAACAGAACTGAAAGTAAATATAAATTACGAAATGCTATGTGAATTCAAACCAATATTCAAAAGATTTTGTATGGATGGAAGACCTTGGAAAGTGGTCCTTGGTATTATTTAGTGGTACACAAATATAAAACACAATTGTAGTGTGTATTGTGTTTTTTATATTTGTGTACTACTAGGTAACACAAAGGACCACCTTACAAGGTAAGCCTGCATCTCTTATTTATATAAAATCTAAGTATTTAATATTATAAACCCTTAAAAAAGTGTTCTGCCAGAAAAAAAATATGCAAATAAAAATTATACAAAACAAAGGTAATATATGACTGTTCAGACCTAGTTCCCACAACAACTACAAAGCACTAGTCTAGAAGAATTTTCACTGCTACTAAGGTCCCATGGGTGAGATCAAACGGGAGATCTCCTATTAGATATTGAAAGATGGCAACAGGTTTTTCTTTTAACTTATACAGGTAGCGACAATGAAAATGAGGTTTCTTTTCCTGATCAAAATACCAACAAAACAGCAGATATATGTATATTTGTGATGTCACTTACCGTCAATTCTTTTAAGTTGTCGTCAATCATTTATACACCACACGTTTCAGACATTTATTGTTCATCATTGTGGTTATAAAACACAGTCAAAGTTTAACACAAAACATAATGTTACCCACGTATATTCAATATATATTGACATGACTTGGTACAATGATATTCCACCGGAGTTGCATAGTGTATTGCTTTTTCAGCTGGTCGTATTCCGGGCAGTGACGGGGGGGGGAGGTTATCTGGTTAATTAGTTCGAAGTGATGGTTGTATCAAGTTGTTTTTTGTCATTCAATAATTTACCCAGCTGCTCTAGTTTGTTTTATAGATGTAATATTACTTTATAAGGTTCATAAAATTACCCATTTTTGCTTTTATACAATATTTACATATTTTCATCCATATTGGTATATGAATGATCACAGTTTACAATGTGTTCTGCGAACTTTAATTTCTCTCAGCGGCTAACATCTGGATGTGTTCTTTGTTTCTTTTGTTGAATGGGCCATATTCTGTTCCACATAAAATTTATCACATGAACTGCAACATACCACAACAACAATAAGCCATTAGCTGTTGTGGGTTGGATTGATGACACTGGTCATTATCTGTCATGGGCCGGATTTGGCCTGCTGGCCGTAGTTTGGAGACCCCAGTGCTAGACAATTAGTTTATTCTTATTTTTCTAAGTCAATCTTATTCTTCTGACTGAAATATCATTAGATATATTCCTGCTCAAATCTACTTCTTCGGATTCCAGCCATGTTCCACCCTTTGTTTTAAAGCAGTCTGTGAAACTCTCCACTTCATTAAATAAAGTTTCGTATGCTCTAAGAATAATAAGAGTTTGTTGCTCTTTAAATATGGCCCAAATAGTGTTTTTCCTACTCCCATCCTCTTTTATCTTTTAACATATGCCGTCTTTTTTTTTTTTTTTTTTTTTTTTTTTTTTTTTTTTTTTTTTTTGAAGGGGAAATTCCACTTCGTAATTTTTAAGAACCAAAAGAGAGCATATTTTTATTATTTATGAATGGATTTTATTTGTCATACAAAATAAAAATAGTTTCAATAAATTCTGTATTTTTCATTCATATATTCCAGAGTAATGTCTGGAATTGTCAAAATTTTGAGTAAAAAATACACTTTAAGCAAAACTCAGAAAGGAGTCAATTTTACAGTGTAAAGTTCCATGACAGGGTTCCTAACATGATTAAAGACATACATTGTGAATATATATATTTAGAAGGCCTTACAGAAGTTTTTATTGGATAATTGCTTTTATTTTGTGGCCGACTACATGGGCAAGATATTGTAGCAACAAATCAGTTAAGCATGTTTTATTAATTCTTGTTTTATTTTTTATAAATAATTAAAATGATTTAAAATGCTTGTTACCTGTTTTAATATTTTTGATGTTGGAGAAGTAGAGCCTGATATTGTAATGTTTTAAATTTTTGTGCTTATCGTTTTCAAAGTCTAAGTCAAAGTACAATAAAAACTGTCTAATCACTGCTGATTTTGAGTAACCAGTAGATAATCCAAGTGGTAATTGAGAAATGTTAGCAGTTCATCTGCCGTTACATAGGCTTATCGGCGAAATATTGGACTTTGGATTGACAACTTAATATGGAACAAGATGTGAAATATTCAAAGCGAGATATATAAATCACATAAAATTACCTATTTCTACATAAAATGGTCAGGAAGATGAATATAATCATAAGAACATATTAGGTTTAAAAGCTTAAATATAAAATGAATAATATGGTCAATCTACAACCCTTTGAGTTCAAATCATAGAAAAGAGATATAGTAACACTATTCAGACCACACCCTTCATATCGTTTCTGTTCCAAATGATGTCATGCTAAGTCAGCTCGTTTATAGAAACATTAGGAAATTCGCACCTTGGAGAGAGATGAGACAAAAAACATTTCTCAAGAAAACTCCCACCGATCCGGTCTGTCTAAGGTAGATTATCGCGTTGTTGGCTGACAATTATTTTGAAATCTTCAAATAATAACATCAGTTGTTATTCTAGAGAATATACAAGTTCAGTATTCAAATTAAAATAACCTCAAACTCAGATCATGAAATTGTATTAATTAAAAGTGATAAATTCAGTGAATCACTTAGTTTGGTATAGCATTAAGTTTTATAATTAACTATATTCTTACAAATGAATGATTTATTATATGACTTCAAGTTTTGATTTAGAGACATTAATGAAAATAATAAATGGAATCATTGAGCTTTATTGACTTTTGGGAAATTTTTATTAGCTATTTAAAAATAAAAAGGGACACGAATGTTTATTCGATTTCATTAAATTTTAGGATTATTTTATGAAAATTTTGGTTTGGTCGAATTTGAGAACTATTTTATGAACATTAGTAAATGTTTACTGCCAGAGTTAATTTAACAGGTACTCCCCCCCCCCCACCATTACCTCAAAGGTGGTAAGAAGGTCCAATGTGTTAACAAATAATTTTAAATTAAGAGTGTTCAACATAATTTAACTAATATAAAATATGAATATTAATTTTGTCTTCTTTATATTTAGTGAAAATATTGAGAGGGTTTAAGGGTGTTTTACCTTGAATTAGATCTATGACCAAATGTTGCATGCCACTATTGAGAGCCAATGATAAAGGAGAATCTCCTCGTGAGTCTTTGATGTTCAGATTAGCTATAGCACACTCACTCCCATCGTCTATGATAGCTGTAATGACAACAAAATATTCATTATAATTAGCAATTGAAAAAAGAGGTATTTCAATAACTTATTTTTGGATTTTAAGCTCTCAGTGAGGGATCACATTTTTCATTTCAACTTGTTAGCCAACAAAAGGATTACAGATGAATGCAAATATAAATATAATGGAATAAAATAAGTCATAAAATATTTTCGGTCTGGGAGGTCTTCATTTTATGCATAAATTGATTCTTAGGGATATTTTTAAAATACATAAAAAAATTATCTTTCTTTGGAGATGGAGCATAATTTGTTATTAACAATTTAAGTTGCAAAAATATTAGTTTAAATTATTTTAATATCCCGTTTCTATAGGTTTACAAAAAACATTTGTTTGGAACAAATATGTACTGTAAATTATTAAAAAATGAGTTGACTTTAAAGTAGTCGCAGCTCATGGGTCATGAAAGAAGGGAGGTCAGGACTGTTAAAAAATGTTATCAGTTCGACCAAGAGAACCCCCCCCCCCATTTCGTGGTTAAATATGCATGAGCTGCCTATTTTCTTGGAAGATTTTTTACTTATTCTAACTCTTGAAAAATTTTAATGTAATATTTTTATTCTCAACCTTTTTAATCTTTTTATTTATATTGTTATACATATCGATTGTAAAACAAAAATGGTTTATTCTATAACATAAAGTACAGGGTGTATGAAAAATAATTCCCTAGTTTTAAATTGCCCTAGAACATGTACAAAGTGACATACACTATTTAAGTTTGTGGTATTTGATTCAACTGTCCTAGTTTTGCTCACATAAATGAGGGAATTCAGTTTTTGTAGTTGGGAGGCCTGCTTGACTTTGCGTCACCAGTGCTAACTTCAGGCATTCAGTGCAGTGCAATGGTTACTCCGCAACAGTTTCCAATGTTTCACACAGATAACACCAGGGAAGCAATTTAGCCACCCACGTCCAAGTCCAATTCCATCCGAATATTTAGTAAAAGATTGTGTATATTTATTATTCTTGTATGTCTGATTAAGGCATTTCATTTATTAAATTACATTGATCTCAATCCTCGTATCATTGACTATACTGTGATAGCAATGGACTTGAAGGTGTGGTCAAATTGCTTCCTTGGTGTCATATATGTAAAGCATTGGCCTTTGAAAGTCACAGTCCAATATCAGGAGGGTTTGTGTTGCATGTAACAACTGAGAAAGATGACTTAGTCATTGAAACATCATCTTATACTGTATTGTACAATAAAGATGTTGATTGTTAAATTTCATTTGGTGATCTATCTATTTGTGTAAATTGTTGAGAAGAAGATTTACAAATATTTAGGCTTGCCTTTATAATCAAGAATAGCTTTTACGGATGCATTACTATTAGACGCAATAGCAATATGCAGTGGAGTTTGTCTGTAAACTAAAGTCTCTTCATCCGTCCTACTTCCAATATCATTCGGAGGCAATGTTTGTAGATTTGGGTTTGCTCCGCACTCAAGTAAAATGGTTACCAGCCTCGAAAGATCTCTCCTGCATGATATATGTAAAGCACTTTCCCCCTAGAACAAATTATGAGATGCTACTGTAATATAATCTTCTTCTTATAAATGACTCATCTGGTTGCATAACCATACACATAAAAAAGCCAAAAATATTCAGGAAATATAGAAAATCTGGTATAAACTTTAATATAATAGCAGATATTTCTTGTTGAAACTCCATATTCAATATATTTGTTTTCGCCATTCCGACTACTGATTAATAATTAAATATATTATAAGACTTACCGTCACAATAGTCTAATTTATCTGTAGTTATCTCACTACGGCCGTTTCGGCTATTCAGCCATTTTCAAGTTCTATGCGGGTATTACCGTTGTCTTAGTTTAAAATAGAAACCACGATTTTATTCACGGTTTCTATTTTAAACTAAGACAACGGTAATACCCGCATAGAACTTGAAAATGGCTGAATAGCCGAAACGGCCGTAGTGAGATAACTACAGATAAATTAGACTATTGTGACGGTAAGTCTTATAATATATTTAATCCATATTCAAGGATAAAATAAAGCAAAAGCTTAAAGTTTCAAATATTTTAATAATATAAATGAGCAAATATATTATATTATATAATATTATTATTATAATATATAATAATTATTATAATATATAAATATATACTATTAAAATATTTGAAACTTTAAGCTTTTGCTTTATTTTATCCTTGAAATCTGGTATATTTAGATACAGGACAGTATCATGTATATATAGTATTAATATCAACCAATTTATATTAACTATATTAATTAGAATTTTGTTGTGGATGTATCTGGTTTGTAACAATTTAGTATATGGACTAATCTAGCAAAGATATAATTTCTTTGGAAAGAACATAATTATTGCTTAAATCATTTATTGGTGGTATAATATACAAAATCATGAACAAGCATATGTATATAAGCAAAATCAAAAATTATATTGTTTTACAAAGTGTGACACACTGTCAAGCAATTTTAAAAGAATTATACAAGTTCTTTCTCTTTAATTTTAAACAAGACTATTAGTTGGCTTTAAAGAAACTATATTAGATTCTATAATTAACACTTAAGTTCTCCAATGACATTCAAGTGTCACCAAAATTCTTGTTCAGCAAGGTTGAAAGATCGCTCACTTTAAGGCTCTGCACCAGTGAAACAAATTTCCCATTTGACACCAATAGGGTAAGACATGGGTGGCAGATCTGTGAATTGCTAGAATCTTTTTTCCCCTTGCCGGTTTACAAAATATGTCAAATTTCACATGTAGGATGAGAAATTGCAAGCCTTTCAGAAATATTACTCTGGATTCAACTAATCTATCTACGTAATCGTATCGACCAACCCTCTTGGTTACTCTCGCAATACTTCTATAGTATGCGACTGTGGTTCTATAGAACCTTTAATAAGAACATCTCTTGGCATCTCTTTTGAAAGAAATCATCTTTTTTTTTACATGGTTTGAATTTACAAACTGCAACTTCATAGTCATTCAATATTCCTACCAAATAATAAATCATTACTATCATCTTCACTTTCTAATTTATAAAATAACACTGTTCTATCACAAGAGGCCATTATTCTACACAGGTTAGAACATCACATGTTAAACAGTTAAATATGTCTAACACTTCAACAATAAAGTTTTGGAAAAACTCCTAATAAAACGACTCAAACCTATAATTAAAGAAAGGAAATTATTCCCTCAGCATCAGTTTGGGTTTAGAGACAAACACTCAACAACCAGGTACATTGAATTACAAATGTTATAGGAAAAGCACTTGAAAAACATAAAGTTTGCTCATCTTTGTTCCTGGATGTATCACAGGCGTTTAACAAAGTCTAGCATGGAGGAATACTTTATAAAATCCAAAGGGATCACATAAAACAATTCTACCAATTGATGAAGTCATATTTGCCTGAGAGATGCTTTAGGGTCAAGTATGAGTATGAATTTTCAGGAGTGAAATACATAGCAGCAAGAGTTGCTCAAGGAACCAGCTTAGGACTTATTTTGTTTCTTTTACATACAAGAGACCTGATACTAAATTCAGGAAAATGAATTGGTTGCTTGGTAGGAGCTCTACATTGGATCTTTCCAATAAACTTCTTGTATATAAGCAAATATTAAAACCAATTTGGACTTATGGTATACAGCTATGGGACTGAACTAAGAAAACAAATATAAAAAATTATTCAAATGTTCCAAAATAAGGTTCTGCGGAGTATGATTAATGTGCCATGGTTCGTAGGAAATGACGATCTTCATCGTGATCTCAGGATGAATACAGTCTCAGAAGAAATAAAGAGATATGCAATTATGCACATGAATAGACTGCAAAAACCTGAGAATCCTGAGATGCTTTTTTTAATCAATAACACAGAAGATATGAAACACCTGAAATGAACAAGACGCTTGGACATTAGTGGATGTTAGTGTGTTAAGTATCCAGATGAACTTTGTGTGCAACATATAGGACTTCATCATTGGATTGTGTTCCAAGCACTATTATTTTACTGTTAAATGTAAATTACTTGAAGCCAAAACTTAGTTGTAATTATTATAAAATAAATATTTAAATAAATTTCTGCAGACAATTAATAGTTTCTAACAGATAGCAGCACCCATCAGTGCACAATAATAAAACTACAACTGTTGAAATGAGCATAGCATATTAAGTTGAAAAACAAAAATATAAATGGGGATAGCACAGCAAAAATATTAATCCTTACTGCTAGATATTTTTGTGATTCTCAATTTTACTAAAACTTTCTAAATTTTTGGTAATTCCTAAAATCCTTAATATTTTTTCTCTCTCTCTCTCTCTTTCTAGATGGAGGATTTCAGTCATATTTATGTATTTAGGCTGTTATTTTCATGGCTACAATTGTTATTATCTTAAATAGGTTTAGAGATTATTTAATTAATCAAATTATTAATAGCTGATTTGTGCAGTAAGTTTGTGTTTTATTAAAATAGAAAATCCTGACTGTTCTGCTACTCATCCCCACACTCAACTAAGAAGTCTATTGGAGGCTTTCTACAAATAATTTATTGTAATTGAATAATTATGTATATTGAAGAAAATAAATAATATGATTAATTAAAATCAGTCAAATCTAAAATATTTAATAGATCTGGGTTTTGTCGACTACTAATTATAGAAAAAATGTATTTGATATAAGCAACGGCTTGGCCATTACAACAACAACAAAACAAACATTTCTTCCCTCTATTTTATCAGACACAAAATTCCTATAGTTTTATTGTGATTGATACCAATGACTACATAAATACTATAAGACACGACATGGCCATGTTAAATATTCTACGCTTATTCTTGAGTTGACCAATACCCGCTAGGCCGCTCTGCTAGAGAATCTGAAGTTGATGTGACTGGCGCTAGGTGGCTCTACGGTCAAACAATGTTTCAGTTGCGCACTGATGCCACATATGGGACCAGAGATGCGAGGGAAGGTCGAAAATCGCTTATCTCAGCGCACGAACTGACAACAGTTGTACAGTCTCAACCAAGTGGGATGCGTACAGTCAAGCACCTGCTGCTAGCGCTTTCTGATAGCTGTGTGTCAAACTTGTGACGAACAGCACCCGTAAAGCGTAGACTATTTCCCTATCCTATGTCGTGTCTTATAGTATTTATGTAGTCATTGTTGATACTAAGGAATAGTAGTGTGAATTTGTTCAGAGTTTTATGTCGCAGAAAATAGAGGGAACAAAAATGTTAAAATTACATTTTTTAGTGGGAAAAAAAAAAAAAAAAAAAAAATTGTAACTATGGAAATGTACAGATTAAACATTGAAGGCTAGTTACCATTTTATTGATGTGATCAATATTTGTAACATGGTGACACAGAAATAAACCAGCATCTTCCAGTCCTTCCTCAGCAACTAGGTGTAGTAAAGAATTTTGGGTTTTTGGATAAATCTGAAACAAAACAAATGTAAAAATTAACCTAATATATTGTAACGTTGAGAAGCCCTAAGTAAAAGCTTTGTCCAATTCAAAATGTTTAAACCTTGTCAGTTAGAAATAAATGTCAAACATAAACGTCACTCCAACACATAATAAATTTTGTTAAAGGATTTCTAAGGAAACAATACTTCGAAACTACAAAATTATTGAAAGGGCGAGGGCAGCGTGACAAATTAAATAGGAAGAGTTGAGTTATGTAATGTGACAACATGGGAAATTAGAAAGTTTGTGTACGCCCAAGTTAACAAAAGAAAAAGAGACAAAAAACTAGGCAGAGGTACGTTGAACTCAGCTAAGAAACAAGATTTAACGAACTTTGAAAGACGGTTAGAGTTTGAAAAATCAAATCCAACCAACCAAAAAGAAGCGTCATCCAGAAATAAGCGAAGAAGGGGTAAAACGGGAAAACTCTGCGTAAGAATTCAAAAATCAGAAAAAGCAGTGAAGAACGAGCGTCGCAAGGGAGAGGAACTAGGAACAGGGCGAAGTTCGCCAAATCGTCGTAAAGTTGAAGAAAAGTTTTAAGTCATCGAATTATATTAAAATCATCGTAAAGTTAAAGAAGAGTTTCGATTAATTGACCAAGAATTCAAGCAACAGAGTGAGGTAGTTCAAGCTTCGAGATCGTCAAAGTGCCTATAAATTGGATTAAGTTTCTTGTGATATCTGCCATAAGTTCGAGGGATCATCTCACCTGTAAAACTCCAAGAAGACATCATTCCATGCTACTGAACCACGATAAGTTATCTGATTAGTTATTGTAGTTTTACTTCAGGTTACCAAAGAAACCACGCCCCACTTTAAATAAAATCTGAGCTAGGCCGAGAGCCATTTAAACTTAAATTTTCAAAGAGCAATCAAAGTAACTTCATTATATAATTGGTAAATTATACCTGGCGCCCAACAAATCAATAAAACAATTGAGATATTAAAATATAAAGACTAAATTAAATTTACAATTAATGATACGATTTTGATGCACCTAATAATAATAATAAAATTGCTATGTTCTAGAATTAAGTATTTCATTGTGTTCTAAATGTTTATGTCTAGTTTAAGTTGAATGGATGAGATTTAGTGATAAGATGAATAAATTTGAATACTCATATGTGCATCAATTAATTTGAAGATTTAATTAATTCGACTGTTATATATTGGCACCCAACTTTAGGTGCAAATTGTATTTTAAAGAATAAATAATTTAAATATGATAACGTAGTTGTGTTTTAATCAAAGTAATTAATTAAAAACAAGAAAAAAGGTTATAATTGGCGTCCAACTCGTGGTTTAATTAAAATTAAAATTTAGTTCACGTGGTGTAACCTGAAGGTAGCATTATAAGATAAGAGACAGAAAGACTATTAGATATAATTAATTTAATGTTAAGACGTAGTAATAGGATAAAAAATTATAAAAAGATGGCAAATAACCAAATAACAATGGGGTTTGATGAGGAGATTAATAATCAAATGGGGATAGAATCAGAAATGGATAGAGCTATAGGGATTAATAATAGTGAAAGTAATACTAATGAGGGTAATAATTCAGGGGAGAGTGAAAATTTAAAGGTGTATGGGACCCCAACGGTAGGATTAAACGAATTAATCGAAATCCTTAATAAAAAATTTGATGAAAGTAATAAAAATGCGGAAATCCTAAAAACAAGCATCGATAAAAAATTTGAAGAAAGTAGTAAAAATGCGGAAGCCCTTAATAAAAAGAATTTCGAAGAAATTAATAAAAATGCGGAAATTCTAAAAGCAAGCATCGATAAAAAATTCGCAGAACAAAATAAAAAGCTCGAGGAAAATAATAAAAAATTAGAAGAACTTAGTGGCAATGTTAGTCAAAATGCGGAGACAATGGACCGAAAATTTAATGAATTTGCGGAGAGATTCGAGAACAAGCTCGAAGAAATTAAATTAAGATCGGATACCACAGCCGAGACAATTAGGACGGAAATGAATGATAAATTAAATAAAATTGAAGAAAATTTCACCGATAAATTAGGTAATAAGTGCGAAGATTTAAGAGAAAATTTAAAAGAAATTGCAAGTAAAGTCGTGGAAGTAGAAAAGGATGTGCAAGAGAGCATTAAAGAAATCGAAATCACCGTAAACAAAAATTTAACTGAAAATCAAATTAACGTAGACGCTCAGATTGATAAGGTAAAGGAAAGTCAAGCTAGATCTAATAATAAAATTCTAGAAATCGAATCACAATGCCAAGAAAATTCACAAAAAATTAACCAATATCAGAAACAAACGGACGAAATGAAAAATAAAGTGACAGAAGTAGATGAAAGATTAAGTAATTTAAAAACAAGGGATGGTATCATAATAAGGGAACCAGAGATAAGGGATATTAGTTTTACAGGAAAAGAAAGATTCCCAATGCAATTTTTAAGGATCATAAAAGAAGTTAGCGTTAGTTACACACATCAAGGGAACATGTATTGGTTAGATAGATATTTAAAAGATGAAGCATGTGTATGGTGGTTTCTACACCGTAGGGAAGTTAAAAACTTCGAAGATTTTGAAAAAATATTTATGGATAAATATTTTAACGAAATGATACAAGCAAACATCCGAGACAGGTTGGAATTCGGAAAGTTTAAAGGAAAAATTGGGGATGAAGCTATCACATATGTGGAGAACATGATGTTGGAATGTTCAGAGTTAGAACCGCCGATTTTAGAAGCCCAGTTAGTCCAAAAAATCGCTAAGCACTTTCACCCAACTACACTAATTGCTGTTATCACCAGGGGTGTGAAAACAAAGCAGGAATTTGTAAAACTATTGATGGAATTCCGACAGGCAGATGTACGACACATTAATAATTACGAAGAAAGAAATGGTAATTATAAGGCATCCTATCCACGCGACGAGAGAGAGGGAGAAGTTGTAAACAGGCCTTGGGGACAAATGAATGGGTACAACAGTAGACATTTACCGTTACGTCAGAATAGGGATGTTTACAGAAAACCAGATGTGCGTGCCGACATAAAAAATGGACCAGGGAACCGTTGGGAAGGTCAACAACCTGCAGACAGGGACGGAAGAGGGCAAAAGTGAAAGTTGGAATGGAATGTAGACCTAGCGGATAAGAACAAGGCAACCATAAATACCTTATTCACCGATTTAAAAGATTATTTAGAGGACAATCACGACACAAGCGATATAATTAATGACATTAATAAATGTCCAGAAATTAAGTTAGTTTTTAATGAGTGTGTACAGGTCAGAGCGTTAATCGATACAGGTTGTGAGGTAAATTCGATATCTGAATCTTTCTACAACACAAATAAATTAAATTTAGGAGTTTTTGAAGAATTACCGGTAGCAGGAGTAAAAGTTATTGGAGCATTAGGTCTGCGTTCCAAAAGTGTTAAAAAACAAATTTTCATTAAAGTTAAGTTAGGAACAGAATTAATCGCCGTGCATTTTATAATAGTACCAGAACTAATTCGAGATTGTATACTTGGGTTAGAGTTTTTATCAAGAAATCATGCAATCGTCAATTTTATTAATAATAAGTTAGAAATAGGAAATAAATTAAACTATGGAGTTGGTAGAAAGGAAATTAAATTCGAGGATTCGTCAGAAGTTAATATTGAAAGTTTGAATAATTGCCTACAAATTGAAGAGGATAAATATGAATTTGATATAAACAAAATAAGCAATTTGGAACATGTACCACTTGAGAATAGGCAGCGGTTATACAGCATATTTAATAAATATAAAACAGTTTTCAGCAAAAAACCAGGATTAATTTCAACTTATTACCATAAATTTCAAGTAACTGATAGAACACCATACTGTCAGAGGAGTTGGCCAGTAGCAACTAAGTTTAGAGAAGCCGTTGATGCAGAGATTCAGAGAATGCTAAGTTATGGGATCATCGAGAGAGCAAACAGCGCATACATTAATCCTATAGTACCTGTATGTAAGAAAGATGGGAGCGTAAGGATCTGTTTAGACGCCAGGACTATAAATGCGAGAACCATACCGGATTACGAAGGGATTCGACCAATCCAAGAGTTATTGACAATCGGTAAGAAGATCAGTTGGATGAGTAGTTTAGACCTAACTAGCAGTTTTTGGCAAATCCCGTTGCACGAAGATTGCAAGGATTTCACGGCATTTCTGTACAAAGGATTGTGCTACAGGTACAAAACCGTTCCGTTTGGGTTGAGCACAAGCTTAGCAAGTTTAACGCGAGGTTTGGACTCAATTCTGACGGAAGAAGTTAAAAGGAATTTAATTATGTATGTGGACGACTGTTTATGTATTTCGCAAAACTGGGAAGATCATGTGGACCAATTAGAAAAAATATTAAAGGTATTTCAAGACGCCAACTTAACAGTAAATTTTGAGAAATCTATGTTCTGCAGGAAAGAAATAGATTATCTAGGTTTTGTTATCACCACAGATGGTATCAAACCGCAAGAGCAAAAAATGATGGCAATTCAAAATTTTCCGCGTCCTAAGACACCAAAACAATTAAAAAGCTTTTTAGGATTAACAAATTTCTACCACCGGTTTTCAAAAAATTACGCACAAACAACAGCTCCATTACAAGGACTACTGAAGAAAGGAACAAAATTTAAATGGACAGATAGTATTAACCAGAGTTTTTTAGCTGTAAAGGAGGAATTTATTGAGGCTGTAACGTTAAAGCACCCAAATATGGAAAAGATGTTTTACTTACAGACAGATGCGTCCGATATTGCGTCAGGAGCACAACTGTACCAACTCGATGACCAGAATAACATTGCTGTAGTAGGATTTACAAGCAGAACATTTAAAGGGGCTGAGAGATTTTATAGCACTGCCGAAAAAGAATTGTATAGTGTAGTATTAGGATTAAGGAAATTTAGGAATTATTTATTAGGAAGAAAAATAACCGTTATAACTGACAATAAGGCGATCACTTTCATTAACCAATGCAAACTACTTAACGCTAGAATGACGAGGTGGATCTTATTAATTCAGGAGTATAACATCCAAATTCGACACTGCAAGGGAAAAGAAAATATTGTTGCAGATACATTGAGCAGATTCCCAGAGGATGGAGAATGTTCACAAGAAAATGGGGAGGACCGACTTGTACAAATCCAATTAGTGTTACAGAAGTTTAATCCAGAAGTGGGCGAACAGTTACAAAATATAGAAGTTTTACAGAAGAAGGATACAAAATTTAGGAATATAGTAGGTAAATTAGAAGAAAATGATCCAAAAATTTTAGAATGTTATAAATTGTTTGAAAAAAAATTATTTCGCAAGGAAAGAGGAATGTGGAAATTAATGATTCCAGAAAAATTCATTGAAGTATTAATTAAGGAAATTCATGAAATTTGCGGACATATAGGAATAAGCAAATGTTACCATAATTTTAAGGAAGATTTCACGGGAGACAAAGTCGCTAAAAAGGTCAGGGATATAATAATTAAATGTTTACGATGTCAAAAATGTAAACATGACAACAAAGGTAGAAACGCAGAACTTACGCCTATTATACCAAAAGGTAAGGGTGAACTAGTGTGTGTAGACTATTACGGACCATTGCCTCGGTCAGTCTACGGGTCAAGGTACATCTTAGTAGTGATTGACGCATTTTCTAAATACACAAAATTGTATAAGGTAAAAAACACAACAACCGTAACAACATTAAATCAAATCAGGAAATACATTAAAGAAGTCCAATTACCAAAATACATACTTTCGGATAATGGTACACAATTTACATCCAAAAAATGGACAGAAGGGTTACAAGAACTGGGAATTAGACAAAGAACCGTTGCAATACGAAATCCACAAAGCAACTTGGCGGAGAGAGTAATGCGAAATCTAGGTCAACTTTTCAGGATCCTGTTACCTGACAATCACCAAGAATGGGGAAGGCTACTTGAAACTGTGGAAAGTTTCATGAACGAATCATACCATGATACAATTGAGTCAACACCATTAGAAGTACAATTTAATACACGTCCGACACGAATTTGGAAAAAATATTTAATTAATCCAGGCAACACAGAAACAAACGACATTGACCACGGAGAAATATACTTACGAATTAAAAATAAAAGGGAAAAATTCGCTAAGAAGTTCAATGAACTGCATCCACCAACCGAATATCAGATAAATGATTTAGTACTAGTAAGAGCTTGTATTCCGTCAAGCACAATTGAAAAACGATATCACAAGTTCTGTGAACTATATGAAGGACCATACACCGTAATCTCTAAGATAGGAAAAACTACTTATAAGTTAGCTAGTATTAAAAATAATAAAACTCACATCCGAGGTATATTTAATTGTAGATTATTAAAAAGGTTTCATAATTAATTAGAGAGTTAAGTAAACAAAAATAAATGAATTTAACTGTAAAATAAAATGTAAACAAACACATGTCCTACAGTTGAAGAGGGTCAAGGGAACAATGTTAATTGGGGTTTACAAGAAGGGTTTGTTGACGTGGGATTCTAGACAATGCCATTGTTAAAAAAAAAAAAAAAAAAAAAAAAGGTTGACCGCAGTTTAGGTCATAAAGTCATTTAAAGGGACAGTAATTCTAGTGGGTTTTTAAATGAGAGTAAGAGTAGGTCATAAAGTCATTTAAAGGGACAGTAATTCTAATGGGTTTTTAAATGAGAGTAAGAGTAGGTCATAGTCCATGTTACGATATGTATATGTGTATTATTAAAATAAGTTTAGTGTAAAGGTGTATCAAAAGCAAATTTTATCATTAATTATGCAATTAACATAAAATTTCTTGGGACTTATGTAACGTTGAGAAGCCCTAAGTAAAAGCTTTGTCCAATTCAAAATGTTTAAACCTTGTCAGTTAGAAATAAATGTCAAACATAAACGTCACTCCAACACATAATAAATTTTGTTAAAGGATTTCTAAGGAAACAATACTTCGAAACTACAAAATTATTGAAAGGGCGAGGGCAGCGTGACAAATTAAATAGGAAGAGTTGAGTTATGTAATGTGACAACATGGGAAATTAGAAAGTTTGTGTACGCCCAAGTTAACAAAAGAAAAAGAGACAAAAAACTAGGCAGAGGTACGTTGAACTCAGCTAAGAAACAAGATTTAACGAACTTTGAAAGACGGTTAGAGTTTGAAAAATCAAATCCAACCAACCAAAAAGAAGCGTCATCCAGAAATAAGCGAAGAAGGGGTAAAACGGGAAAACTCTGCGTAAGAATTCAAAAATCAGAAAAAGCAGTGAAGAACGAGCGTCGCAAGGGAGAGGAACTAGGAACAGGGCGAAGTTCGCCAAATCGTCGTAAAGTTGAAGAAAAGTTTTAAGTCATCGAATTATATTAAAATCATCGTAAAGTTAAAGAAGAGTTTCGATTAATTGACCAAGAATTCAAGCAACAGAGTGAGGTAGTTCAAGCTTCGAGATCGTCAAAGTGCCTATAAATTGGATTAAGTTTCTTGTGATATCTGCCATAAGTTCGAGGGATCATCTCACCTGTAAAACTCCAAGAAGACATCATTCCATGCTACTGAACCACGATAAGTTATCTGATTAGTTATTGTAGTTTTACTTCAGGTTACCAAAGAAACCACGCCCCACTTTAAATAAAATCTGAGCTAGGCCGAGAGCCATTTAAACTTAAATTTTCAAAGAGCAATCAAAGTAACTTCATTATATAATTGGTAAATTATACCTGGCGCCCAACAAATCAATAAAACAATTGAGATATTAAAATATAAAGACTAAATTAAATTTACAATTAATGATACGATTTTGATGCACCTAATAATAATAATAAAATTGCTATGTTCTAGAATTAAGTATTTCATTGTGTTCTAAATGTTTATGTCTAGTTTAAGTTGAATGGATGAGATTTAGTGATAAGATGAATAAATTTGAATACTCATATGTGCATCAATTAATTTGAAGATTTAATTAATTCGACTGTTATATATTGGCACCCAACTTTAGGTGCAAATTGTATTTTAAAGAATAAATAATTTAAATATGATAACGTAGTTGTGTTTTAATCAAAGTAATTAATTAAAAATAAATAACAAAGGTTATAATATATACACAAGGGTGTCAAAAGAGTACCAGGATGGTTAAATTATTTTTTAAACTTGAATAGGTAGAAAGCTGAAACTTTAGAAATGTTATTTGGGTTTAAAATAACTATTTTTGGCTTTTAAAAACTAAATACTAAAATTTCACCTTTCTACCTTTTCAAGTTTAAAAGTTTAACAGTCATTGGAAATTTTTTAACAGTCTGTATATTGTGGCGATTCGCCACTATGACACGACCTTTTGGCTATTTGAATTCGCACACCTTGGATATACGCATAGCCGCCAAACAGGAGCCAAGAGTAGCCTACGCAAAACAGTCCAGTACCAGGTATCGTTAAGTGTGATCGATTATTAAGTGAGTGGCCCAATTATTAAAGCAATGATATCGTCCTCCCAAATGGTCAGGTAATTTTGCTGCATGAGTCATTGGACCCAGAACTGAATCGATGTTTACTAATTTAACCAAAATTAGACGCATCATTCAACCACAGCCTAATAAGCAACATGGTTTGTATATACTTTTTAGTAAATTTCACCAAAAATGGGTAAGTTATATCATTTTCAGTTTCTATATTCTACAATTTTTAGTTTTATTTATTGTCTTTTTAAGTTTGATTTCTCAGGTTGAACGGGATGAGTCTTCAATAAGCATACAATAAGTTCTAATTCTTAATATAGGTATTTCTTCTTAAATCTCAGTTTTCAGGTTTAATCTCAAATGTCAAGCAGTGTCACACTTAGTTCACATCCCGGGTTGTCCAAATTGGTTATGTTTGGCGATAGTCACGTGACCAAGTTAGCCAAATTTTGTCAAATTAATTCCGGGCATAAACACGTTCATTTTAATTTTCACGGTTTATCCGGGCCAACTATGCCAGGATTAAAAATTTATATAAAAACAAATAAAAAATATAATAAATATTTTTAATCTAGAGCCTTGACCCGTTATTCTTTGGTTTGAAGTTATTTTATAAAGTTAATGGCCATTTCACACCTTATTCATTGTTTAATTATAATGTATATACCTACATTTATTGTAAGTTATTTTATAAACTGTAATTCATAAGATAACTGATAGTTTGTTTAAAATGTGTTTTTGTGTATTTCAGAATAATCTTAAGATTGCATAGTTTGCCAATAATGGGTTACAGTCAAACTCTGGCCAGATGTTATCTAAAGAATGAATAATCTTCAAACCGGTTCATGGTGCCTTTATTATTTTTTGTTTTGTGTGGTTTTTTAAGGCAAAAACCATTGCAGTCATTATATATATATATATATATATATATATATATATATATATACATACATATATTTTAAATCTAATATAGTGTCTTTAATTATCTATATTAGATTTTATATTGAGTGATTGTATTGGTTTCAGGAATTCACTAGCTTCAGAAATCTGATAACGTTCTTATCTTAGTTACATAATAATCAGAAAAAGTACATCCTAGAAATGTCATCATGATTTCATATTCCCCCACCCCTTCAGCGTCAAAATACCTATTAATGGATATTTGTCATCTGGCAGTAGTTTTTTCTTTTTCCAACCAAGCAATGATTCCCAAACTAACTAGCTCTAATCCGATTAACAATTCATTCCTTGCAATACATATATAGTTAATATAATTTTTGTTTTCTATCTCTGTTACCTTTTAATCAACAACATTAAGGACTAAACAATTTAGGTGAAGCCTTTGAAACTTACCCATTTATTCTAAAAAATGTTTACCCAATGATTAAAATTTGGTGATTTTTTTCCCTCTTCTCTACAATTCCACCCCCATGGAGAATTAAAAAAAAAAGTTGTATATCAATATTAAATAGGCAACAGTATGGGAGAGTTTGATACAACATTTTAACAAGTCATCCCAGGTTATCCTGGTTCATATCAGAAAAGTTTTATCCCCTACAACAGACAAATGTAAGACTGATTTCAGTGAAATTCTCAACTGACTAACCTCAGGTTGATCTGGAAAGTAAGCAACAATTAACGACAACTTTTACAAAATAATTTTGAAGAAATTCCCCTAATAACCCCTAAATAAAAACCTAATCACCATTTTTTTATAATAACCTGAATGAAGTTAACATTTAACTGGTTAACATTTATATATTATTTAATATTATTTGCATTGTTTATCGATTACTCTGGGGACATCTAAGACCCCCCCCCCATTTAATTTCTTCAAACCTAATTTTCTTGAAATTGAAAACTCTCTTTTATTGGTGCTTTGTACTGAGGTTTTTTTCTTTTCCCATTTAATATAACTCATAATTATCATCATGGAGGAAATTGACTGTTCTGGTGTTATTCCCAAACCCTTCAACAAGTTTACGATGAAACAAGCTAATTATCGATTAATGTATTGCAAATTTTTGCCAGCGACAACCCTCGAGTTTATTCCGGGTGTTATCTATGCCGAGGTCAACGCTGCCAAGCCCTCTGTGACCAAGACTCCGATACAATTAAATACAGACCTGAAACTTTTACAGATACCCACACCCAGCGCTCAAGTACTGATGGGTGAGAGGTTATTAGAACTCGACAATTTTAGAACCAGCACCCTCATAGTAGACAAGAAAATAACATGAAAATTCCAGTTCATTTAACTCAGCTACTAAAATCTATACGACCGATGTTTGCTGACCCAATACATTACTTACCAAATTATCACACATAGTTAGGGCTTCTAAACTTAACCCTAGTTTCGATCTACCCATTATCCTGGATCTTCAAACATCGTGCTCAGGCCTATTACTCTATTTGGTCGAGAAACCTATTGAAGCTAAACAGTTAATTACCAGTTTTAAGACCGAAGTAATGGTAAAATATTTTCTGGATCAGATCTTACACCAAGCCTTGGCTGAATATGTATATAGATGCCACAGATTAAATGACCAATTGTAGGATTACGTGATTAATATTAGGGATGTCAGAAATCTTCCTACCTGACATGACCGAGGAAGACCGTCTTCGAACCATTCATTCAGGTATGTCTTCAGAAGCGTCCTCCAGGTTTCCCATAATAAATCGACTATCTACTGTGTTGGAGTTATTAAAAATTATTCCAACCATCAGCAGGACAGTTTGGTTCAACAGACCTCCTATATAGCAACCTTTATACCAACTGCAACAGTTAATGCACCGTGCAAATTAGGAAAAATTGAGTTTTTGTAACAATTCAATTTTTCTGAACAGCACATGCCCAAAGCCGGGTAAGGCAGCTTTTTCAAGGTTCTTTTCACCGATTTGACCTTCAACTCAGGGATCTGTCGAAAACTGTTTCTCGGATTTGTAAAAAAGAAGTAATTCTAAAGATAACATAAAGAACAATTTTTTTCAAAAACGTAAATTAAAGAAGTTGGTGAAAACACGTCCATTTCAGAAGCTTGTAAAATGTGAATTAAAAATATTAGTTCAAAATAAATGTATACAGGTGGTTTATCTGAACCAGGGAGGTGAAAAAATACCAAGAAATATAGAAATTTATTTGTGTAAATAAGGTGAGAGAGAGAATTCACGCTAAATGGGTAAAATGATAATATTGGAAAAATTATAATTAAATAAATAGAATATAAATATAAGATAAGAGAGAATTATCTATAAATAAATATTAAAGGTGTGAAAAGAAAAATACTGAAACAATACATTGCAAGGGAAAAGTGATATTCTTGGGAATAGGAGGTCCCAAAGCAATGAATCAAATTTCCAGAGATCCACTGTGGCAAGAGGATGGAAAATTTTAGTAGGAGAAAATCACATGTTTCTGGAGGAAGATACAGTACTTTTACTAAATACGAAGGACGAATTTCCAAACAGGCACAAATTTCAGATCCGAAATGCACCACAATTAATGAAATAAAAAATGGCAGACTGTACAGTCAACAATAACAAAACCACACTAGGAGTAAAAATTAAATAACATATTAAAAATACTTAGATAACAAATTTAAAAAAAAATTAATAAAATAAGATAAAAACCAAAGTAGTAATAATTGATAAAATAAATAGGTAGACTACCCTAAACTCAAGAAATAAAAGGGAAAAAAGGAAGAATTCTAGTAACTGAAGAGAGAAGGGAAAAAAGGAATCGGTGGTACTAAAATATGGTGTAACGAGAGAGAGAAATTTCCTATAAATATGCAAAGCACGAGCTAGAAAAGGAGGTTCTTGGAAAATTTTGGAAGAAATTGTAAGGTGTTACAGTGTCCAAATGAATTCTGAAGAATATGCTAGATATTGAGACCCGTTGACAGTTAGAAAATATCTACATGGTAAAGTAAGAACGAATTTAGAAGGAAATTGGAGATTTCCGGAGACTAGTAGAGTGTCAGGATAAAAAAAGGAAGAAATTAAAAGAAATATAGACAATTTAAAAATTAAAATTGATCAAAATTTTAAGAAGAGAAATATACAAAATAGCAAGTTAGTACGAAATCATAAAGCATTGTAGTTTCAGTCAAAATTGAGATAAACAGTTTAATAGACATTAAAATAACATTAAAAAGTAGGAAACAAGCCAAAGAGACAATAAATCGGTTTGCAGGAAGTCGCTCGGTAGGATACACCGGATCACAACCAAATCATCTAATTTGGGAAGGAACCAGACTTGGCAGCATTGCATCCAACGTCCACTTCTCGAAAGGTTCAGAAGACATCAAATCAAACGCAGGTTTGCCAGATGCCAAAAGTTTACACTCCCCGAAAAATTTGAGTTGGGTAAAGTGAAATTTATAAAATTAGATTAGTTTACTCTGGATTAAGAGTTAAAATATAGAATTAAATAAATAAATAAAAACTGCTCTGCTCTGGATATAAGTTTGAAATTTTGATTATTACTTTTTGTAAATTATTCCTTTTGTTAAACAAAAAACAAGTGTGAAAAATTAAAATTTATGATTTTATGGGTATATTCTATGCGTTTTATTTCAGGAAATGTTATGTCTGTATAGGGATTTTGTTTAGGAAAATAAAATTTTATTTTTATTTCACTTTCACACTGGTTCAGATTTAATCAATAACACACAAAAGGACGAGAGATACATAAATGATTAAATTAAAGATTTTACAGAAAAAATAATATTAATTGAAAATAAATTTCTTCAAAATCCACATCTTTTATTAGAGTTATAGATATTACAGTAATAATTTGCAGATAGGTTGTAAATAAGATTCTACACTCCAGAGATTTAATTAAAGGGAAGATAAATTGGAGTTAGTTGGTTAAATTAAAAATAAATACAATTACTGGAAGGTTTTGAAATTTAAAAGGGGGATTCCATAAGTTCAGGCTACTGAACTTAGTGACAGGGACATCCAGACCAGGCTACAAAAAAGTTCACACATATACTTCCAGTAGTCTGGGTTGTTTTTGCTGCAACTAGTCACACCTCATTTAAGTAAATTAGAAAATAGCGAAAGAAGATATAACTGCATAGAGGATTCATCAAAATGAGATGAGTGGTTCATTGTACAACCCTTAACAAATAGTAATTATTTTACTACTACCAACCACTATGGCAGCTGAAATAATTACCCACCTCCCCTTATGTCTCAAGCCATGGACAATCGGTAACAAGAACCCGAGAGCAACCCTCCATCGAGATAATTACAACACAGATCACTTCCACAAGGACCTAGGAATTCCCGAAATGTTCATTCTCAAAACCATAATTTAAACTAGTCTGAAGTGCTTTATAGGTCGACCAGCGTCATCCAGCCGTTAAAAAGACTCCCCTACTTGTTGCTAGTATTAACAATTGGGGAATACAAATTAAGGAGGTGTCAATGGCAGTTTCCAATGCAGTGGTCGTGTACATGGGTGTTGGCCCTTATTCCAGTTCAGGTACCACCCAGTTTATGACATTTTTTTTTTTTTTTTTTTTTTTTAAGCAAGATGAAGCTATGAGCTACACTGAAAAGACATCAATGAATATTCTGAGAGATTTCTTTTTAATAATAATCTCTCAGAATATTCATTGATGTCTTTTCAGTGTAGCTCATAGCTTCATCTTGCTTTAAAAAAAAAAAGTCATTAACTGGGTGATAAGATAGTTCAACAATAAAAAAGTTCTCTATCATGTTTACATAACGCTATGAAATCACTGTTAGAGAATTTCCATTAAAGTCCTTGAAGAAATAGGACCTGAATAACGCATCACCCCGTTACTTTTACACTGTGGAAAGGTTTCTTCATGGAATGTTTATAGAGTTTGAATCTGACCAATTACGGAGATTTTTTTATTGACAAAACCTGAAAGGCACAAATGAGCTTCATCACTCGTCAAGTTGTTTAAAAATTCATTTTGATTTATCATATCCAATAACTGTAACGACAATTAATTTGCTTTGTATAATCACCTTCATTTAGAGTGTGTAAAATAAAATTTTGTATAGATGGTAGTGTAGATTTTTTGTATATAAAATTTACCAAATATAATGAGTTCAGGAAATCCAAGTAATGAAGCATGCCAATGTATAGACTGACGAGCCTCTCTTTCACTCTGATAACATTTTTTGAAGAATGCACAGTTTTTCACTGCTACATAGAGCCATTTTCTTCAATATTATTTATCTATTATTTGATGGAACATGCCAATTGTATCAGATTATTAAGATGAATTCCATAATGCTTTCAAAAACCATACTAAACGATCTTGAAACTAAACATTTTTACAGAGAAAAAGAGATATTCTTCGCTTCACAAATACATTGAAACTGAATGTTACAAAGCGATTACAATATCATGGTACCCGCTTTATCAGTTGAAATTAGTCTTGCCAAATCGTCTGATTCAATGACATCTTACCGAGTATCTGCAATGAAGCGGAGATCATCTTAAAGAAAATATATAAATTTATTTAACACCAAATGCTCTTTTTTGTTGTTGTATATTTTCATTCAGTATCTATTTTATATATATATATATATATATATATATATATCGAGCAATTTTAAAAAGGCTATAAGTAATCAAATAGGCATATTTTATTGTGTATATATATGTACATAGTAAAGTAATACTTACAGGATTTGGTACAGCACCCATTTCAACTAAACGTGCTGCAAAGCTGTTTGGGTTACAGAGGCGGCTGCTAATCAATGCATACCAAAGAGGTGTATGACCTTCATTGGTATACAAATTCAGATTTATATTTTGCAAAGTTGTGCGTGATAAGAGCAAGTCAAAAATGTCTTCATTACGGGCCATTACAGCCAAGTGTAACGGAGTACTGAGAACAGAATTAATTCAAACTGATTGAATATATCTTGAGAGTGTTTTACTTACACTATCAAACAACTTTTATGATAAATATAGAAACTTATCTTTCACTGATATAAATTTCCAAGCTTAAAATATAAAAAAAAATATGTCTGATCAAAGAAAAGAATTACACAAAATATGTTAAATAAATAAACATCCAACCTAAACAAAGTTATAGGGCAGTTGGATTAGACACAAAGTGGCATTGTTAGAAATGTTCTTCAATCACAGTTTGTTTGTTTTTTTTTGCTTAAAGTGTAGTTTTGAGTAGCCAAAATATATGATGAGTCCACTCAGTTTTTGAGGCAAAACCAACTTAAAATAGGAAAACTGTTCAAAAACTGGAGTTCAATTTATTTTTATTTTTAGAAACTAGTTTTCTTTTCTTTATTTTAGATTAACTCATTTCAAACTTAATTCGCAGAAAAATGTTGAGAGTAAAGTTTTTGTTTACCTAAAAATGAGATAGTTCACCTTTTAATAGAGCCATTTCTTAGCCAATTATGAGAGGTTTATGTCCATTTCTCAAAAAATTACCTAGATACCCTCGTGAATATTAAATAAATCTACATGCCAGTAAAAAGGGACGTTTAGGTATTAATGAAATGAAAAAAAATTGCAGAGCCAAAAATTAAATATTTATAGTTTTATTCAACTGTGACCATTGATGGTTCTAAAAAAAGGCACCAAAATTTAGATGTGAATATTTTGTAAACTAAATAATCAAATTTGTCCAAACCAAATGTATGTGACTTGTAATGTTTCATTATATATTTTTTTTAATTGGTTACTTTTGACTAACTGGGCTGATTTTTAAATTGGGATTTTGAGTGCCATCATGTTTTGGAAACATGTAACCTCAAATCTTTGAAACACTTTTTAAATATCTGCTAGGGTCGTGTGATCTAGGAAAATATACTTTATAAAACAAACATATAGCTTCTGAAATTTATTAAAACTGATAATTTAACAATTGTTTTATAACCTAAAAAGATTCACAAAATTTACATGAAATATAATGTTCACACTCGTTATAATTTTGGTGTCACCAAAATATTTTAAGACAAAAAACCATTTAGTACAACTCTTAAAGAGTTATACAAATAATTCACAAATACTAAATCATAATATGTAAGATGCTAACAATGTCAATAGATATATGGCCGGATGGAAATTTGAGCATAGGTGCGGAAAGAAGTCTTTCTCTCTTGGGGAATTTCCATTGCCAACCTTTCCTCTGCAATAAGGAGGGGTCAGCGCTACAGTATACCAATCTAGATCAGTTAGCCACCATATCATACATTTCAATACTAACTTACTAAAATAATAAATACACGTTCCTGGCACATAAATATTAATTAAAACATATTAATGAATTAAACCATATAGAAACCTAATTCTTCCCACTTATTCTCTCAAAACATATACTGTAGTTAACTTTTATGACCTTCGTGGCTTTATATATAACTTTAGAGTATGGTCATATCATACGATGATTTAGTTACCAGTTGTGTTCCATAGACACAACGGAGTTGATTCATTTATCATTGGCTACAGCTGATAATAATGTTTCAAATCAAATTAAAGTTTACAAACTTACTCTTACTTTTATTTTAGGTTATGTACAAACCCTCAAGGGTGAAACATTACATGCTTCAATACTGTACTGCTACAAAATCCCAATATTCAAAGTAGTATAGTAGTCAGTAGCAAAACAGTTTCTTTTTTGCAAAAAACTGATAAAATTGAAATAATTTTATAACGAAATAAAATGAAAAAAGTAATTGAAGTAAATTAATTGTTACACAATCTCCTAAAATGAGGCAGGTAATGTTAAAAATAGTCAATTTAAAAAATTTTTATTAAGGTTTTTATCATGCAACACTTTGTTGAGTCTCTCGACATGTTGGGATTATTGAAATGAGTGTGCGGGTATGCTGGCTAACAAAGCATCAGCGGCAAAATTCATATGATCCAAGCTATTTTGTGGCATCAAGAGGCTAAATATAATGCCAACAGCATTTGTACTCAAAAAGAGCATGAGAAGAGGTGGAGGAATAACTTAGGATTAAGAGTGAGTAAACTTTCACTCCTTGTCTCCCCCCCCCCCTCTTCAAAGCAAATTTTATCTGACCTTCTTTCATTGGGCAGGTGTAATGTAAGGAAGGTGGTAGGGCTAATCACAGGTCATAGCCATCTGAGGAAACATATCTACAGGATGGGTATATTCACTGGGAAGCCACAATGTAGGAAATGTGGCCTAAAAGGGGAAACTACAGAGCACCTGATCTTCGAATGTAAATGTCTTGATCAGATGAGACCTTTTGGTAAAAGACAGATAAATCTTCAAGACAACATTGTCAAGAAGCTTCATAGAGCTTATAGCATTATCCACGTCTTCTTGTGGATGTCTAGGGGTCATAATTTTATCTTAGTTTAGAGCACCCTTGTGGATGACGTGTTGAAGGGTCAAACAACCCAATAGAAGAAGAAGGTTCCATTTTACACCTATTTCTCAATTATTTTTGTGATTTTTGGTAATTTTTTTAAAGTGGGATAAAGCAGTAAGAAACCCACTTGTTACAAAATGACTCATTAACATAATTCATCTAATTTTTAGTTAATTTTATAACAAACATTTTGCTCTCGACATTTTACTCACAAATGCATTGTAAACAAGTTAATATATAAAAACAATTTATGTATTTTAAAATGGTGTTTGCCTCAAAAACTGACTGGACTGATATTTTAGCACATAATTTTAGATACTCTTAAAACTACACTTTAAGAAGAAAACAAAACTGTGGTTAAAGCATATTTCTACAAATATTTCCATTACTATATAGATCCTAAGAAAAAATTAGTTATCAAATTTTTTCACTATTAAATTACTAGAAAAATTAAATGGGTTCGAAGGTTTAATGGTCTTTCAGTAAGTTGTTAGTAATATTAAAGTTGACACATTCTCATTTTTAAATAATTAGATATAAATGTAGAAATTATTAGTTGATTTCAACGAAACTGTCGGAGAAGATGCTTCTTACAAAGATTAACAATCATGCTAACTTTAGAGTCAAAATATTTGAAGCACAACCAGGGTATCTACTAACACTGACTATCGGAATTCCCAACTTTTGCCTATTTTCCTCAAATTTTTGATCTAAAAAACAAAAAATCTAAATAATGTTGTTTTATTCAATACGTACATTAATTATAGGAGGCTATAAAATTAAAAAATAATCAAGTAACATAATTGATCCAAGGCGAGTCTCAGGTATTGGGCAAGTTGCTAAGTAGTGGATAACAAATGTTCCATCAGATATGATGGACAACTGCAAATAAAGCTTGGCCAAATAATCAGTCCCAGATCAAGGCGGCAGAATTACCCAGGGTGTTGACAGAGTAGCCTGTGGTAGAGTCACATTCAATAAAATCCCACAAAAACCCAACGACGAAGCTATGACATGACGAGTAAGTGTCGCCATTAAAATATGCACTGCATCATGCTGTCTTTTATAGTAAGAAGATGGTTTTTCAAAGACTAAGAGAAAGAAACTGATATAAAACCATGGGTAGACTAGACTCCGTAAGCTGCAGTGGAAGTGACCGGTCTAGGAGTAGTATATCCTAATGATAAATATTCAAAAAGATGATGTTATCAAATGAGCAATGGCCAATCCAATTGGAAATTTAACCCAGGTGGTACTTCAAGGTCGGACTTGGATAATCCACCCTCTTTGGAGGTCATTGTCAAAGATTCTGAGGGACACCAATCATTGCTTTTAGATAGAGAAGAAGGAGGAGGGCCAATATCTCTTCAGGAGGGGCACGGTGGTGACTGTCAAAATGTTTGTCAATTTCCTCTTAAAGTTGGTAACACTTGAGGTATTTTTTGTATGGGATAATCTAATTCCCATATAAAAACCACTTGCCTCGTATACAGAGAGGCGATGCCTGGGATACTAGAGGACAGTTTGCCTCGTGTTTCATGCTCATGCTGCAAAATTCTATCATGAAATAGATGTTTATTTGCAAAAAGAAACCCCAGCAACACATAAACATAAATACAAGGCATTGGCATATTGTGCATGTCTTTAACCCTCCAACGGGTGTATGTTAATTTGTCTTGACAATTCTTCGTTTGTTTAAAAATTAATAAAATATATTATTTTTATACAAAACCTAACTTATAAGACATCATTTTTTCTGAGAAAGATGCATAGAATTCATCTATGTAATAAAAAAAATAAATTTTGAAACAGTTTTGGAGTAAGTATGTTACATGTCAAAAAATGATGTTATCATTTTTCAGAAAAACCTGTATCATCCAAAATCAATAGCTTACTACCATTTTTCTAAGATATACAATAGTATAAGTAGAAAAACGTATTCGTTCTTTACAGTATGTTGTAGAGGAAATTTCATTCTATAAGTTGGTACCACTTGATATACCAACTGATATTTTCTGTAGGTTCTATTCAAGTCCAAAACATCGGTTATCTTCCGAGATGTCGTGAAATAAAATACACGCAAAAGGGCGTGGCATTTGTGTAATATTTTTATTATTTCTGTTATTTTGAAGGTTTGTGTATACAAATTGTATATAAATTGTGTATACAAGTTACAATATATGTGATTTTATTTCTAAAGTTTATGGTTTTAAGTGAATTTCTAGTTTGTGAACCGTTTATATTTGGGATAACCTAGAAGAATATTGTAAGTCAAGCCTATATGCAAATTTTCTTATATTAATTGACACTATGTAGTATATATTAAAATCTTACATTTTATTTATCTTTTTTATTAATCATTGTGGAAACATTTGGTTATGACCAAGTATAAGGTTACAAATCCACAGATTACATAATCAATTTCATGTCAAGATGCTTTTATTGTGAAAAAAATTGAGTATTTATTAAATAATTTTGAGATTAATATATTGAGAAATATTTGGTTTGGTAATTTCCTGTAATTACGGGGGAAAATCAAGATGTATAGAATTTATTCCAGAGTATAAGTTGAGTATTGTAACACCCACAAGATCGAAATTGCAAATTAGGTCAACACAATTTCTGGTCAAAACTGTGCATACATATGATGCAATTCCAATGCCTATCATGTGATGCGTCATTCGCTGGTCTTTACATGGATGGGGTCAAATACACAAGTCCTACTTTATACCAGCCAAATTTTATTTATCATAGTGTGTGTTAAATTTAATTATTATTATTCTCAAGTACTACAATTTATTGTTTGTTTCAGTCAAAGTGTTTAATACTTTGAATATGTGCGAATGTTTCTAACTGATTCCTATCCTATCCTAACAATATACCTCAAATTTTTCAGTTACTCAACTACGAACATAATAAGTACAGCACATTTGATATTATAATCTATTAGAGATTTCAATCAATATAATTCATGAAACAGTTAAAGATTTAATATAATAACCAACAGTATAAATTATCATAACCAAACACCATTTTTCGTATGGAATTCTTTTTTGCACTAAAACTTCCAAATTTTCATGATTTCTCATACGTTTGTGTAGATTTGTTCGGAAAACTTCTGGTTCTTTTATTTGCAACATGCTAGTTTCCCATGATTCATTCTATTACACCATCAAAGTCTTCCTTCAAAAGGGTGTAATAACTGTGATTTACAAAAGAACTTTATGCATACAAAAATTTATGAACAAACTTTGTCCGGGACATAATAATATCAATAGATCTATGCAAATAAAAAAAATATATACGTACTCTAAAAATGAATCGAAAATTTTTTGGCCGAATCAAGAAAAAAAATTGAGTCTCACTAATGTGATCGATACAATAGTTAGCCCTAGTTCTTTGTACTATCCAACTCAATCAATATTCAGTCATTCCTTAGACAAAACTTGACAATGTAAATTCACTTCAATATTATTTATAAATTGGTATATATCAAACATGTTAATTTAATTTACTTACAAGCCTTGTTTATTTTGTAAATTAGGATCTAGTCCTCTTTCAAGAAGAATTTTAGCTATGGCAGTCATTGCAGAGGAAGTTTCTTCAGATGTTGAATCAGGAGGACATGATGCAATGAGATGCAAGTAACCATCTCCACGGTCTGGGGTGACAATTGACACATTTGCTTTATTGTCCAACAAAAAATTAGCAGCATGTCCATCGCCTGAAAATAGACCATTTAATACATGAAAATAAATTTAAATATCATAAATAAAAATTGCTAATATAAACCAAAATATTTTAATTCAAATCAAATTACTTCAAGGTAGGTATTACATTGTTGTTTGAGGAACAAGGCATAAATATAAAGTTTATTTTTACATTAAATGTACGTGTACCGTAAGGCAAAAGAGACTTTTACCACAGCTTTTCAACAGATTTTCAGTTACAAAAATTGTTTCAAATTAAAAAAATAGATATATATTTGGGCGAAATTATTCTGTTCAGTGTACAGCCTAAATTGTGTAGGAAAAATTGGTTACATCTGTTTCTCAAATATGAATGATGTTGTCAAGTAGAAGCCATCTTGCCATTTAATCCATACTACTACAATCGTGTTATCATCTGTTTAGTGACGGTGTGAGACATGATTTAGAGTAGTAAACAACTATTTTTGACTAAAACAAAATATAAAAACTTCTATTTCAATATATCATAACAATGAATTTTTTTCAATGATGGTCAATACTAACTATAAATCTGTCAATATAAATATAAAGCGTTTATTGCTTGCGACCAATGTTCGTCCACTGTTTCGAGACCAAATCATTACTCCAAATATATTAAAAAAGGAGAAAAAATAATTTAGTATTTGCGAGCATCATTATCAAAATTATTTTTGTATTGTGAATTTTTTACCAAAATCTTAACTTTAAATCTTCATGGGAAAAAATTCCTGACACTCGGAAAAATTCAAGGATTTTTCTCGATGGAAAAAATTCAAGCATAATTCCCAATTTTTATGAGTGCGTCTCCCAGGTCTCAAAATTGTCAAGTAGAATTTGATAATTTATCACAAAAATAATAATATTATAATCATAATTATAATTGATACCTCTATCCAAAGCTTTGTATAGAAGTGTCCAACCCTTTGAATCAGTTGCATCTGGATTAGCACCATGTTCAATTAATGTTTTCGCAATGCTTGTCTGATTACTGCACAGTGCTAGATCTAAAGGCATATCTCCTTTACCATCCACACTGTTCAACTTTGTAGACAACTGTAACAGCAACATGAAATTTTAAGAAATCAGATATGGACTGTGAATGAGAGTAGTTCTCTTGTTGAAAATAAGGTATTAAATTAAAACTTAACTCACTAAGGATCATTTAGACACTCAGCATAGCACCGGGTGTGACTGGCTTGGCCCATCAACTGTTCTGTCTTCAGCACCTACCTGTTCCCAATAATATTCACTAGATGATATTGGCTTGTCCTTTGACTACCTTTTACTCCTTTTACTAGCTACTGCTCTATTACAAGAGAAATATTTATACCTATTTTATGAGTTACAGTAACATATTATACAAACCAATATATAGCCTTGAGTTGCATAACATATAAGTATACTGTATCCATGGATATGATTTTTGCTATGGATATTGTATTAAGTATGAAACATTATTTCCTGGTTATAATTTATTTTGGATTAAAGCTGTAAAAGATACTGGTAAAGTCACTAGAAACCATTAAGTGGTATAATCTTAAAGGGATATAACAAATTGTTTTCCCAATTCATATCATTTGAAAAATTTCTCAGTAAAGTTTGATTTAAATTGTGTATAATATATACACATGTTTTAACAGTATATTTGAACTGTAAATCTTGAAGGAAGACTGCAATAATTTATACAACTTTCATACTTAAAGTGATTTACAACACTGTTTTATGATTGGGGGATTGTAACGCCAGAATTTTAGATTCACATGATATACCTGATGAATTGAAAATTTAAAAAAATGTATTTATAAATAGAAATTCCAAAGATAAAGTACTAAATATTGAGGGTAAGCAGTTTCTAAACTCTTGTTATGACAATAATTTATGTTTACTAATGGTCATGTAGAGGAAGATAAACGAGGAGAGTTAACTTTAGATCCAAGAGGTAGCAGTGTCATTGAACTTTGTTGCGTTCTTTATGATTTTCTTCAACTGACTCTACTCTGCATCAGTTCGTGAAAAGAATAGAAAATTCTCTTGACAATAAAGAATTGGCATTAGATGCATTTCTAGATATTGATAACACCACAACTCGATCCATTATGAAAGCGACCCTGGGTCGTGGAATTGATGGAACGGTAAGTAGATGAATTAAGACCATGTTGGAAAACAGGGTTATAAAATGCATACTGTATGGCGAGGATGTTGAAGTCGATGCACCTCGAGGGTGTCCACAGCATATTGTCCCCTTGCTGTGAAACTTAGTGGTTGATGACCTCATCGGTAATCTTAACAACATTGGGGCATATGCTCAGGGCTATGCCGATGATGTTGTGATATTTGTAGTCGGAAAGTTTACATCAACTGTCATGGAACTGCTTGGATTAGCACTAAGGGCAGTTGAATGTTAGTGCAAGAAGTTTGGATTGTCAGTGAATTCGGCCAAGACTAAAATTATTCCATTTACTAGACTAAGGAAGTTGGAGGGTCTTGGACCACTAAATATCTTCGGTAATGAAATAAATATGGGAACCGGGGTTAAGTACTTAGTAGTCCTGGATAACAGACTTAACTGGGGTTCACAAATAAACCAAGTAATTGATAGGGGGTAAAAGGTCACAATGCAGCCGTGTGATTGGTGGGACATGATGTTTAAGGCCAAAGCTGATGTTTTGGCTTTATACCTCTATGGTATAGACCTGCCATTACATATGGTGCATTGTGTAGTGGTTTAAAGTAGAAATCTAAAGATCGGCTGTAAGTCTGGCGGGAATTCAGAGACTTGCCTGTCTTGCTGTTACAGGAGCTGTTTGCAGTGCCCCTGAAGCACCTTTGGACTGTTGTCTTAACATTCTTCCTACAGACTTGTTCATTAGGACAGAGGCTAGGAAGATGGTTTATTGCCTACAATGTAAGGGAATTATGGAAACAGTCCAATGGTAAGTTGGGACACTATAAAATTACAACAATGGTCACAGGATATTATCTATTAGACATGATCTCTGACCATATGAAAACACGTTACTCTTCCTCAAAGTCATTTATATGATAATATCAGAACGCAAGAAATGGTCTGAGGGAAGAAGGTCTATATCTCTAGGAGAACTGGAGTAGTTTACAGACAGTTCAAAAACTGAAGGTAGAACAGGCGCAGGTATCTGTGGAAGTGAACTTGGTCAGACAATTTCGCTACTAATAAAGCTTCACCCCACAGTATTCCAGTCGGAAATAATAGCTTTAATGGAATGTGCCCAAGAAAATTTAAGACTTGGATACAGAGATAAGAAAATTCGCATATATAGCGACAGTCAGCCAGCATTGAAAGCAAAAGAATTTAGATCGAAGCTAGTCTGGGATTGCTTCAAGACCCTATCACAGCTAGGTGGCTGTAACAATGTTACTCTTTCTTGGGTGCCAGGACATGCTGGAATTAGCGAAAATGAGAACACTGACATGCTGGCAAATAAAGCATCGGCAGTGAAATTCATAGGACCAGAACTGTTTTGTGGAATCTCCAAGAAAAGGGCTATATTTGCTATCAATACTTAGGCTGAGAAAGAGCATGGGGCAAGGTAGAAAAACATCTCAGGTTTGAGAGTGGAGTAGACTCACACTTCATGCCCCCTCTACAAAAATTGTATAACATCTTATTAAGTTAACCTGGTCCAATATTAGGAAAGTGGTAGGCTGGATTACAGGAAATGGCTACTTTAGAAAACATATGCACAGGATGGGTATTGGGTATCTTTACAGCAGAACCTCTGTGCAGAAGAAGTGGAATGCATGATGAAACTGCAGCCCATCTTCTCTAAGGCTGCAGCAGTCTTGAGCAGGAGAGAATAAGCATCTTTCGACACGTGAAGAAAGGCCTAACAATTCCCCAAGACAACCTCACAGGAAAAATCCTCAAGTTTGCAGAGCTTGTGAATCTAGATTAATGTCTTGGGGGCACACATCATCTTCTGGGAGCACAATAACCCTTAATGGCTAAAGTGCCTAGGGAAACAAGGACCACCTGAAGTGAATTGAATTGAATTATGACTTTCTTTATCATATCAGCCGTTTTGAAGCACTATTCAAAGTATACTCAGGCCATATGAATATTGTACTAAGTTTAAATATGAGCCAACCTCAATTGATATTTACTTCTAAAAAAACAGGTCTTTAAATTTCTCAACCTGTATCGAGCCTCAAACTTTATTTCACTTTTCAAAATGGTGGCCGCTTAAAATTATAATATTAAATTTGATGAAAATAGTTCGTTTTATGAAAAATTCACGAGACAAAATATTTTCCTCTTTTAACGAACAAAATGTTTTTTTTTTTTTAATTTTGTCTGTAGGACAAAATAACAGAGTTATTGATCAAAAACTGATGAAAATAATTTCTTGGTAATTCTCTACAATAATCATTATATCGATACAACTATAATTTCATGCCATAAATTTTAAATTACTTTAATTCTTATAATTGACTTATTACAATATGTAAAAATAATAATAATGTTACATTTTTAAAAGTTGAGAAAAATCATGTTTAGTTAATTTTTGGAATACTCTGTATATCCTAATAAACTTGCGTACCACCCTCTAGATAGGCCTAGTTAAGAGCTTTAACACGAGAGGTCGAACATCTTTCTATCTAAAGCAGTTCCTGGAATATCAATCCGTTTCTACACTTTTCTTAACACCCTTGTGAAAGCTTAAGTATCTCTTGTTTGTGTGGTCATGGGAAATCAAACAATTTTGTATTGTTTTTTCGAGCTTCCACATTGTTGGGCACCACTTGAAACGGACTTACTTCGATACTCTATTTCAACGAGCCTTTTGGACTTTATTTGCAATGGAATTTCCAATTCAAGAAACTTATTTCATTTTACTTTTTAGATCCATTTACATTTGAAGAGCCCACGCAAAGAACGTGTTAAGTCAATTTTTTCCGAAATTGAGATTATTACGCGTTCTGGTGGCTATTTTGGGGATCTACATCTCTATCCATTCCCATTCAAATAACGTGTTAAGTTTCCTTGCTATTTCAGTTTTAATTATACGCCTTCCTGGAAAGATCGTGTTTAGTCTTCGAAAACAAGGAAAGAACGTGTTAAGTCATTGGCTCACTCCCCTTACAAGAATACTCCCCTTAGAATAATACAGAAAAATTACTTAGCTTTAAGACTGAGATAAAAATTCATTTTGAATAAGCAGTTCAGAAATACAATACTAAAAAATAATATAAAAAGTAAATACCGGTACATTACTAGTTTTATACTGTCATGTTCTTTTTAGGTTTGCTACCCATTTCCAAAGCAAAGTTTGAAGACCTTCAGGTTCTTAAACAGTTTTGCCGTCAAGATGCAAAGGTTTATTTTGAAAGTTTACCTCATCGTAAAGAGTAAATGAACTTTACAGTTTCTAATATTACAGAATATAGTTAATAATGTTTCTGTGTTGTGTTTTTTTTTTTATATTGTAATAAACTAATTAAATATTAAAACTCACTTATTGATTAGTCATTCATTTGCCCGTTGACTTATCTCCTTTAGAGAAGATGACTTAACACGTTTTTTGCGTGGCAAAAGTGAGCATATGACAAAAAATGAGATAAAATATGACTATAAAAAAAATACTATTTTTTTGATATGCAGGTGAGTTTGAAAATAGTTTTCCCTTACATGTAAAAACTGCAAATTATTAAAAAATATTCTATGATTTCCTAATGACAGAATTACACCTTAAAATATCTCTCCTGTAAAATTTTTAAAAAGTGACTTAACTCGTTCTTTGCGTGGGCTCTTCATTTATGAATAATATTAAAATGAAAAAATTACATATATAAACTTTTTAGAACCTTTAGAACCAATTGTTCTTTTGTAACTTGTTGTGCCAAGCTGGCTCATTGTTACTTAGCCTTTCTTATGTTGTAGGACTTAGAAAATTTTTACAAATTCTATTAAGAGGAACTTGTTACTATCCAGTCCTTCTCTCAGTATGTACACATATGTATGCTCATCTTTGTATGTGTACACACATACATTGTGTGTGTGCGCACACACGCACGCATGTGCATGCATGCTTGTGTGTGTGTGTGTGTGTATACATGTCTATATGTGTGTGTGTGTATGTGTATGTGTATTTTGTTATTGAAGTGCTACAGTTTGTTTTACTTAATTTGGCAAAGATTATTTTTTTTAAATATAATTTGAATATAAAGTATTATTTTTGTACCCTTTTCCAGTTTTTTAAAAATTATTACGCCATGAAGCTGTAATCTTTTTGTATAAATTATTTATTCACTTAAGTTTTCTTTCTTTCTACGATTAAGTGAAGGTATCTCCCACACAGACAATGCCTTGGAGGCACTAAACATTTTTGTCAAAATAATTTAAAGATGTGTTTTGTTTAGTTATTAGTTATAGTGTTTTCTTGTGTTTAATTTATTATTTAGTTTGTTTTTATGTTAAGAGTAGTCACTCTAATATTAACTACAATTGTTTTTAGAAGAATAAATAAAATTATTATTATTAACCCTGGATCTGGCATGAACTTTTGCCGCAACATGATGCCGCCTTTCGTGAAACTGCCGAACTACGAGAAATAATTCTGTATTTTCTGTTCTCTCTATGAAATTCAGGTTAGACAGCTTTGAAAGATTGAAACACGAGCTTTTCAATGGTGTATAATTCATTTCTCTACGACTCCATTTACTAGGCTAAAGGTTGAGTTGAAGAAAACAACTTTTTTTTTGTTGAATAGATCTGTAAAATAAGTTTTTGTCGTAACTAATTTATAGATTGAATACTATAAAAGTTATAGACATGTGGCGAACTCTGTTCGTAAAGATAGGTAAAGATTTGTACTAAAAACAGTACAATTGTACATTTATTTGAAATAATTTACAATTCCTGACCTTTACACAAAGTAGGGCGCTTATATTGTAATGTGAGTTGGCAAGGTGATATTTTTACTAGTAAAACACACCAAACTTTACCAATTAATTAAATATTTTTATAGCGTTTTATGAACTTTTGATTACATGTATATGCATCTACGAAACGTCAGCTTTACAATGGTATAACATTTATTTCGGTAGGATGGTTTTAAGTAACCCTATTGACGAGTTGCAATATCAGAGTTTTTTACTCTGAGTCTGTTACAAGAGTGGCTTTCCTCGTCTCGATGAGACGCATGCCAGAATTAAGGTTAAGAGAGTCAGGGATATAAATGATATTAAGTCTACGGTTTCTGATAAATTGACCTACCCAATCCTGATCAAAAAAAGGATAAAAGCAGGGTATGGATAGGAAACAGAAAGAAACTAGGATCTATTAGAGATATAGAGGTATAGAGATATAGGGGTATATAATTAACTACCTTAGGAAAAGAAACACTGAAAGTGCTGCTTCGAACCCACATTCCAGATTGTAGAATAGTGGTTAACTCTGGGTGGAGTTGGATAAGAATATAGGAGATTATAATTAAAAAGCCTTCCATGCTGATGTGAAATGTGCTCGGGCAGCCAATACTGTCAAAAAGAACAAATGAGCAATAAATACATTTCGTCCTATTAAATCTTTCGGAGAAGATGGAATATTTCCAGCACCAACATTATAGATTAATATCATTAATGGTAACCAACACCAATCGCTAAATTTGCATTGCATGTTGTTGTTTTTTAATAACAGAACTCTATCGACACATTTTTATTTGCTATCAACATTTCTTGATCTTCATCCACTTTTAAAATTGCTGAGCATTCCACTTCCATTAAAACTAAACATGAGTCTAAACAAAAGTTCTATTATTAATTTATTGATTTTAACGCTTATACATTATTTTACCAAGCTAGTATTATTGATTAAATAATTATTTCAAGTGAAAAATATACGACCTAGACCGGGAATCGAACCCAGGACCTTTGGCTTTACGCGCCAACGCTCTATTCTATACATAACTGAGGATAGCTCAGTTGGTAGAGCGTTGGCGCGTAAAGCCAAAGGTCCTGGGTTCGATTCCCGGTCTAGGTCGTATATTTTTCACTTGAAATAATTATTTAAAAAGTTCTATGTCAAATACACAATACATAATATTTTAAATACACAAAATAAATACCTGAGCATCATTTTCCACCAAGTAAAGGAAAACTACGTCTTCTCTTTTTAAACGTACTGAGGAGTGTAGAGGATATTGAGAATTACTTTTAAACATCTGATATAACAATGGCGCAGACATATGTGCAAAGTCTTCAAAAGTAAAATCATCCTGAACAGAAAATACATAGTATGTATCAAATCTCTAACTAAAACATAAAATATTGAGAAATAAATGTCATTGATTGAATTAGAATTAGAAATTTATTTTCACATTTCAGCACATGTACAATCATAGCGAACAACAAAAATTGTTAATACATGTGATGTATACAATTGTACAAGAGTGGGAGTATCGCGTGACATCGTATGATGTGTGACGTCATATGGTTCGATATGTCATACGACAAATTAATAAATGCTATTGGCTGCAATCCAGTACCTTTTCCCACCAGCCCTTATTACTGACGCTTTCCCTGGCTACATATTCAAGCCAGTCTTGAACTCACCTTCCTACCTGTAACACGCATTCGTAGCTATAATCTAATACAATGTGTTTTATTTAATGAACCCAAATTTAATATTTAATATTAAACCAAAATTAATATTAACCAATATTAAACCATAAATTTAATATCGTTACCATATATTACAGTGGCAACGAGCATATATTACAATACACATTATCATAATATTTTTACAGCTACCTAAATCTAATAAACATTAAATACATATATGAAGCTGATTTGTCCTTGCCCCTGGATAGCAATCATATAGACATATAGACTCATCTGCATTTCGCAGTAATTGACAGCCAGCTTCCTTAGTGCAATGAACGAGGTAATCACAACCAAAACCAAGGTGAAAATGTTATAATTGTGTAAATACAGATAATATGGAAAAATATCTTAACCTTGATAACCAAAACCTATGTGGAAATGTTAATCATATAAATATAGTGGACAAAGATTTCAACTGTGATCCTCAAAACCTTTATGGAAAGTTAACTATGTAAATATTATGGACATAGATCTCAACCATGATAGTCAAAATCTGTTTGGAAATCTTTACCATGTAAATATTGCAGAAAAAGATCTCAACTGTGATACTCAAAACCTTTATGGAAAGTTAACCATGTAAATATTATGGACAAAGATCTCAACCTTGATCGTCAAAATCTGTTTGGAAATGCTTATCATGTAAATATTGCAGATAAAGATCTCAAACATCTCAAAGATTTACCAAAAATCTGCGAGTTCATCTCCTCGCTGCGAACAGCAAACCGGTTGGAGGATTAAAGAAATATACAGAAAAAATAAAGAAACTAAGGACAGTGGAGACTTTTTGATAGGAAACTCAAACTTCAAATGATCATTGTAATGATCATGTTCGATAGCAGAACCTGCAGCCGACCGCCCAGGAGTTCAAAGAGTGTTAATGGTAAGCACTAGTGAAGATATAGGTATTGTGTATGTTGAATTATTGTTCTTGTGAGAAAAGATATTGAGGTTAGAAGGGGGAATAGGCAGGGAGAGGATGATTTTTGAGGTGTTGTAAGGTTCTCAGGTGTGTAAACCTTATCCTGAGAGGTAGCGGAGTGTGGTAAAGCCTGTATGTCTGTGTGTGTAAAGAGAAGGTGCATTAATTGTTCCATCCCTTTATAGTTCGGGTTTCATAAGGGACGATAAATCTCTCGCAATAGGTGTAGCTAGTCTGCATGACTATAAGGATGATAGTTTATGTATTTTTAGTGTTATGTGAGTGTTTGATTGGGGACTGCAAGGAACACAGCCCCCTTTTAATAGGTATAGGTAATCTGCACCTACCCTGAGAGGTATTATACCTATATTGTGCATACTCATGAGACTTGGAAGAAATGGATCATCATTTTACACATGTACTATTACATTATATCTTTTGTTGTTTTGTAGAAATAAATACATCATTATAATAAATCAATCAATATGGGAAATGTGTTTATTTTGATTAAAACTAAACTTTCTACAAATGCTGCTTTATACATGTAAGAGCCTAATCACTGTGAATTATACAATGTCTATTGTGTTATTGGAATTTAGTGCACTGTATGAATTATATTTGTTTCATGTTTATTGCCTGGATCATGTACATTGTATTTACAGTGAATAGTACTCACCCAATGTGCTGATATTAAAGTGGAACAATGTTCTTTGAGCGCCTCAGCCTTGATCTCATCAGCAGTTGTATAAAACTGAACACAATTGTGCACATTGACAGAAGCTATAAGTGCTTTCTCACACCTGTAAAGACAAACAGCAAGTGTTTCAGATGTAACATGGTGTATAAATGTTGTACACATTTTCTCTCTCTCTCTCACAAACACAAAACACACACACACACACACACACTATACATACATACATACATACATACATACATACATATATTGATACATACATACATATATATACACATACGAGGGATGTTTGATAATTCAATGTCTTTTTTTACCAAAATTCAATTAATTTTTTTACATCGGCTCCTTTTAGCTCAAAACTCTTTGACCATCTAGTTTTTTTTAACCAAGTTTCCAATAATAATTTAGTGTCACAATGGAGAAGAGGTCTTATATACTTTATGACCTCAAAGAAGGAACAATTTTTTTTTATTATTATTATTTATTACGTGGATTCTTATTAAAGCACCGACACAATTATAATAAATCAATATTTCTGTATAAACATTCACATTTGTAATATTAAAGGACAGGCTTCTGTGGTCACACACGCTACTTACATTTTCTTGGTCTTTTGAGTAAAATTATGGAAGATTTAAAACATAATTCCCTAAAAATACGATTATTTTGTATTTTGTTCAGTACATGTAATGTTTCCCGAAGACTAAAAAATGTAGTTTCTTCAAGAAAATTACTGTGTGACTGCCATTAGTCAAAAGTCAGCTAAGTGCTTGCTACTGTCTAATGGAACTAACACAGTTTGAGTCTCATTACCTGAATCACTGTATTGGTATCAACTATCAGGAGTAAAATTCTTGGTTAAAAAAAATAAGATGGGTGTAAACTATATGCTCAGTACAATTCCTTTCTAACGGATCTCATCATACAATATCAAATTTATATTGTGTTCATGTGGAACTTGAAACTGTGGACAAGAAAATAGCTTTGTATTCTCACGCATACAAATAAAATCCATAAGAATGAGCTTGAAATCCTCTAGATTTTCAGTGAAGACTCTAGGAAAAAATTGTTTTCTTTTAAACCATGTGCACTAAAGAGCAGATTTTTTTTTTTTTTTTTTTTTTTTTTTTTTTTGAAGGGAAGGGGTGGTTGACGAAATTTCAAATGACACATCATTTTATGCCTTTTAAAAGTAAAAATTTAAAAAAAAAAGTTTTGACTTAATTCATTCTGTTTCAAGATATACAAAATTTTGGTTATTACTATTTTATTTACCATCAATGAAAGATTTTATTCTCAGAAACCACAATTTACCAAACAATGCTGATGAGATACCCTTAAAATAATATGCAATATGGGTATTTTTTCATAATTATAAATTTAAAAAATATTAATTTAGAAAAATTGAAAAAAAATATACCTTAATATTTTAAAATTACAAGATAGCTCATGTGGATATAAAATTAAAGACCTCTCAAAGCTGAACATTTTTTTGTATTTTAAGTTTGATCATATTTACGAAAGTTTAAAAATAATAAACAACCACTAAATTTTACATTTTTAATGCCCCCTTTTTTGTTAATGAATGGACAGTGTAAATAAAAAATAAAAATTTTTAATCAATAAATAATAATTTATCTAATCCTATAAAGGTTTAAAACAAATATTTTGATTTCTTTTTTCTTAGAAATAAAAACCTAAACAAGAATGAAAAGCAATGAGTTCAATTACCTTATCAATTTGTGCTGAAATGAAATATTGTTCTCTTTTGTTTTACTTGGATTTGGAATGATTTCATATAATGTTTTGCCTGATCTGATAAAGAGCCTTGTTGGTTGTCGCAATATCGCAATTTCAATCATAGCCTACTATCATTTTGTGATGAATATCCGTTGAGTTAATATCGCAAATGAATTTATTGTTGTTGTTAAAATTATGTGTACCAATAATGAGGAATTTGATATGGTTAAGGTGTTAGAGAAGTGCTTACAAAATTACACAACTGCTGTGGTTTTGTATGCAGAATTATATCCAGAGCAGGAACATCATTCTCAATTAATTGGTATTCCAGAGATGGGCTACTTGTGTACATGACATAGGTTAAGTTCAAATTTGCTAAAAATAAAAATAAGAGAATTGAGAGGCCTGTTGGGAATGATAGGGCCCCTGAAATTTGCGCAGCAGTGCGAATAAGTCCTCACGATTCTACTAGAAGATAATCTATGGACTCCTGAATTGGCAACGTGACAATATGGAGGTTACTAAAAGACCATAAGTTGCACCCATACCCCATGTCTTTACATTAGGAACTGCAAGAGGATGATTTTCATCATATAATGAATTTTTGTATTTAGCTCAGAGAACAATTTCAGAAGTTATAATCTGAATCCAACAGTACTTTTATCTGCACATTGACCTTAGGAGTTTATAGGGAGGGGGTAGGCCACAAATTTTGGCTAGTTCCTTTTCAATTTTCTAATCCGGTTACAAGTGACAAGAGCTAAATTATAGAAGCTGCAAATATAGTTAATCGGAATTGCTGTAAATGTTAGGTGTAAGATTATAACTTATAGGAACAATGATTAAGAAAGAGATGGATTTATAGTTTAAGAATGTAAGTAGGCCAGGGTAGATCAAATTATATGATTTGGTAGCACAACATGAGATATTGAGAAAATGTTGACTAGGTCTGCTGGTCTACTCAATATTTTATGTGAAAATGTTTCAGTTGGGAAGGGGAGATGGAAAGGTTTTAAATAACCACAGAGTAAAAAGAAAGAGGCTTCTTCTTCTGGGGGATCAGGCAAGTGGGACAGTCTCTCTTGTGGAGAGATCAGGAGTAGATTTCGAGTCCAGTGATGAAAAGGTTTCTTTCTGGGAAGGGAGCAAGTGTGGAAGGCCTTGCTAGTGAAGAGAAAGCTGGTGAATTAGGACCTGACGGTTGAAGGATTAGGCAGTCTAGAGTCAATCAACTCCAGAAAGGGGAAAAAAGTAAGGAGACAATTTCTCTTTCTGTTAGAGTTTTGTTTTAAGGGTAAAATCTAGAAAGTCAAATTCAGTTTTTAAATATTCTAAATTGGAAGAAGCAATAGATTCTTTTGGAAACAAAATTGTAGTAGATATATTTGGAGTTTTATAATAACCGGAGTTCAGCTGTATCATTTAATATCTTGTTTTACATAACTAGAAGTGATAATCTTGGTAATTATGGGTGAAGAGATAAATATTTGATTGTGTTCCAATAAATATATGGTTTATGTATAATTGAGTACTTAAAATAGGGCCTAACAATCTATAAACATTTTATTAATTATTTCTGTTTTAAATAAAGTTAACATATTCACTGCTGACAATGCCAATTGACGTCATGCGACTCCTATGTAGTGTGTGGGTGATGCCAATTGGTGTTTAGTATAAACAATGTTTTCCGGCCTTATCTTAGCAAGGTGGGTTAGTTTGTGGTGGTCACTGATATTGTTTGGACACGATAGAGGTTATCCTTCATAACTATGTTCTTAGTTTCTGTAAATTATTGCTTTTAAAATGAGTTACAATAAACCAGGTTGTATTAGTTATACTAATAAGGCTGACTGTTAGTGAGGTTAATAAATAAGTCATACTGATTCTCAATTGGAATATTACAGTAGTCATGTGCCAAGTGAAAGTGATGTAGGTAGTAAAAGTGAACTTGGAAAGTTGGACAATAATCCAAACTCGTCTGTTATTCCAAACACCACACACACATACACCGACCGTAACATCTCCACCTATTGAACATTGTGGGTAGAAAAAAAAACAGGAGGTGCAGTTGGACTGGAATGATAATCCTGGAATAAAAACCTTCTTATTCAACCAAGATACTGGTTTGAGGGTTCCACTTCCATGTAACAATGAACCTTTGGATTATTTTAATCTCATGGTGGATGATGTTTTTGCAGTCTGTAGTTAAACATACTAATAAATATGCGGAAGAGTTATTTTTGTCTGAAACCGCTCAAGAAAACTCAAGAATCTGCCAATGGAAAGACGTAACTATACAGGAGTAGTAAAAATGCCATCACTCCAACATTACTGGTGAACAGACAAATATTTCAAAACATGTTTGGAGACTAAATGTTCAGAGCCAGATTTTTACTCATACTTTTTTCGAAGGACAATTCTAACAGCGATGACCATTTACATAAGATTCAGTTATAGACTATTTAAATAACAAAATGCTTTATATTTAATTAACTTGTAAAGAACTATCTCTTAACAAGTCAATGATGTTATAGAGGGGGCATTTAGTCTTCAACCAGTTTATAAAGAACAAAAGCCACCAGTATAGTATTAAATTGTACATACTAAGAGAACCAAATAGTCTTGTATTGAAGTTCTGTGTGTATGCGGGAGGTCTAGATGATTTATCAGGAACTGGACACAGAAAAACTAGTGTTACATATACTTTCAGAAAGATTGAATAAAGGATATTCAGCATTTGTAGATAACTTTTACAACAGTGTTGGACTGTCAAAGTCCCTTCTTGGACAAAAAAGTTTATTACTGGCACACTTTATATGGATAGAAAGAATACCCCCCCCCCCAGAAGTAGTAGCAAAAAAGGAGAAAACCATTGCTCAATAACACAAAGGAACTATGGTTGATAAATGGAAAGATGTGAGGTCTGTTTTGTACATATCCAACCGATTTGAAAATCAGATGATTACAGTGCTAAACCGAAAAGGACAATTAAATAATAAACCCCTACCTATAGCAAAACACAATGATACATGAGTGGAATTGACAGACAAGACCAACTATTGAGTTATTATTCATCCAAACAAAATCTATTCGCTGGTATAAAAAACTATTTATTCATATTTTGCAAATGAATACCTTTTTTATTTACAACAAATATAGTATTGATAAGAAGTTGTCCTTGTAAGATTAGAATGAAAATTATTGATGACCTCATGACACCAAGAAAACAAAACAAACAGTTGTCTAAGCAAATCAAAACTGAGCATATTCCAACAAGGATGACTATGGGAGAAAAAGGTAGACCATACAGAAGGCTGTATTTGATATGCTATAGTAAAGGCGTTTGCAAGGACACATCTTATCACTGTGAAGCCTGCCCAGATATGTCGGCTTTGTGTCTCAACAAATGCTTCAAAAAGTATCACAAATAAATATGTAAATAAAACATTGTAAATAGTTTACATAGGAATACTGGTGTTAGCTTTGTGGATATACAATTATGTTATGCGTCTTTTTGTGCTGATTATTAAAAAGCTCGAGCTCAGTAAAAGCGCAAAATTGGCTCAATTTACCAATACTCGGCTCTAGCTCAGCTTGAATTAAAAAATCCGGGCTTGTACACCCCTAGAAAGCACCACAGATTTCAACCAAGACAAAGCATTTAAAATTCAAGATGATTTTTCAAAGTAGCAAATAGATATAATTCCACAACTTAAATCGTTATTATCCAATCTCGAGTTGTATAAAACCAATTTAAATACATCTATAGTCTCACAACGTCAGATGCGCCTAATGCACCTGCCTAATCATCTTATTGACACTTTTACTGAGAATTCGCAAGCGCATAGGTTATGAACTATGATACTAATCAAGCGTTAACTTTAGAAACAATTCTGTTACATAAACTTGATATATCGCATTGCAAGGGTTTTGAAGATAAATGAATTTGATCATACTCTACCTACTGTTAAAAAAATAATTCTATTTTTTGAAACAAGAATGTGTACATCTAGAAGACTATTTGATTTCATCTGTTCAATATAACGCTGCTAGCATTTACAAATCAACAAAGATTTGTCACACAAAATATTGACTATAAACAAAATAAAATTACAAAACATGTTTATCATATATGAATGCTATATTTACAGTAAACTGTAATGTATTAATTATAGTAAGAGTGATGAACAAAACATTTTTAAGTGTCATATTTTTTATGATCTAATGCTTAAAAAAATACTAGATACCGAAAATCACAAACGATCACAGATTCCAGAAACTTATCAAAAAAGTGTATTCCAAATACACTCTAAAAATAAGTGCAAACCAGATATTATTGACCTATTTTCTAGTTATAGTGATACTCTTGTTTCTAATAATCCACTGAATATAACTAAATATAATAATTCAAATCTTTCTAATACTTCACTGCATAATTATAAGATTATTACCATGTTAGGTACTGTCAGGTGCAATTGTCTTCATACTTAACATCGATTTGAAATAACCACTTCCATTATAGATTCCAGAAGTCAGACTAAATTCATTACAGCCAACTGCACTAATTCTCTAAAGGTCAAATTACAACCATATGCAATGCTATTGAATGGAATTTCAACCCTTTCGACTTTAATAAAAGTCATTGTAGTAGAGAACATTACGTCCGGTCTTCCTCAATGGGAAAAGCCAGCAGCTCTGCAGAATAAATTAAAAGCAATCAAATTAGAAAATATTCACTTTAAAAAACCTCAAAACATAGCTCTCTTAATAGGTTCAGATTTATTCGGTGGCACAGTCCTAATAGGAAATAAACTCTAATTAGGGGAACAATTCCCCACTGCAACTGAAACAATCTTTGATTATACTCTTATAGGGGCCGTACAGGGATATCAATTGTTGAAACTTCTATTTCAATGCTGTCCACCAATGATTTGAATTTAAATCAAATAATCCAACACTTTTGGGTACATGAGAAACCACCTACTTAACCCAAGGATTCATTTGATTTGTTGGTATCACTTCTGTTCCAACAACACCTTTCTGTTCTAGGGGATTCTTTTAATATTTCGAAAAGACTTTTCTCGCATCAGAAGCTAAACTGTACAACATAAATTAAAAGAATGTTATTGTAACTTCTTGAATAATTACCTCACTTCTGGTAACATAGAACAGGTTAACAAATCTATTTTGTAAACTTAACATTACTTTTTCCCTCATCATGCTGTAGTCAAAGATACTAGTTCCTCCACTTCTTAATTACATATAGTCATTGAACACAAGATTAAAAACTAGTACAGGTCAATCAATCTATTAATGACATTCTTTACTATGGACCTAAACTCCAAAACAATGTATGTAATGTTATTTTTTATTTCCACCACCATAATGTTGTGTTTTCTTGCGACATCTGCCTGATGTGCCGTCAAATAAATATATCTCCTGAAGATAGACAATATTAATTGATATGTTGGCAAACTGATAGTCATCAACTATTAGGTACATACAAATTTATAGTCACATATGGGTTCAATCAGCTCTATACATACTTTATATTAATTAACGAGTGATGAAGGTCAATCTTTTCCAAATGCTTCTGAAGCACAAAAGAAAATATCTATGTGGATGACATAATTACTGATGCTATCATTACCCCAACTGCACTCACTTTACAAAATGAACTAACCAAATTTCTAGATAAAAGTCAATTGCAATTAAGAAAGTGTTTTCAAATTGACAGTGTTATTACATTCAATCCCTGCAGCTTATAGGGAAACTTCTCTTTACTTTAGATTACAAGATTAACCATTATTCTGCATTCAGATTTAAAATGGACATCTAACACAGATGAATTCTCTTACACGATAAATATCGCGTATAATCTTTCTACCAAATGCTCTGTTCTATTCGCTATTGCTCAGATATAATATCCTTGTGGATGGTTAACTCCAATAATTTTTAATGCCAAATATATAATCCAAATACTTTGGACTAACAGTGTCTCGTGGGATAAAATGCTTCCAGACGATGTTTTAGTAGCAAAGCTTACAGTTGCAACATTAAACATAATATCACTACCATACTTAAAATTATATGGCACTTACCTTTTAGAAAAATTATTAAATTATTCCACAGATTTAATTTCACCTTTTCATGAAATAAATTCCATTGTTGATCTAATTTTACCATAACTCTTGCATGGATAGAAACTCCTGCATATTGATTTAAGGTTTATATAACCAATCGAGTAAGCCTAATTCAACCGGTTTCATGTGTCCAGTTGTCACAATCCGGCCTATTGTGCCACCTATTCAATATCTCCTACTACATTCCTTAAACACCCCTTGTGGCTAAATTACTTTGTAAGTGGCTTACACTTTCTGCTTAACAATGTCCAATATCACTACATTCAGTGATGAACATTGTATCTCAACTTAGCTCAAACCCTCACAGAGGTATATCTTCAACTACAAACAAATGGGAACATTTCAATGTTTAACTTCCTTTAAAACCAAACCAACCAATAAAATGCTTATACATGGGAGTCTTACCAAAAGATAGTCTCGTCTTGTAAACCATAAGTTCACTATACTGGTCCGTTTCATGTAAAATTGCACACCTTACACAATGCAAAAGAAATAAGTGTATTTGTGTAGTTTTGTTTCTTATGTTACCAAGGCTGTACATATAGATGCTACTTTGGATTTGATGGCAGAAGCATATATAGATGTTCTTAATCGCTTCATCTCACACAGAGAATTCTGCTCAGATACATATATTCCATTATGGAACCAACTTTGTCTCTGCTGCTAAAAAATAAAATAACAATGAAAATTCTTTTCAAAGATTCTATGTCTCGATACTATTTAAACCGTTTTCCATCTGAACACACAATCTAATTTCATTTTATTTTTCCAGCCACTCCTCAACAAGGTCTTTGGGAGAGCGCAGTCAAAAGTGATAAACACCATTTAATCAGATTCATAAGGGATCATAAAATTCTCCTCATGGATTTCATTACCTTAACTAGAGAAGTAGAATCAACTCTAGACTGTTCCAATTTCAAATGATCCATTAGAAACCAACGGGTTGATAACTGGTCATTTTTAAATAGGACATCAGATAGTCACTCTACCTGAACTAGAAATAGCTGAAATTACTCTAAATAGCCTCAAACATTGATAATTCTCTCAAAAGTTTACACAACTGTTGAAACAATGGTCGATGAACTATTTGCTCACATTACAGCAAAGAGTTAAGTGAACTAACCATACAGAAAATCTTAAGTTCTGTGATATTGTCCTTTTATACATGACCATCAGTTTCATCCACTTTGTTGGCCGATAGACCAAAAACCAATACTCATCCAGGAATGGATGGAACAATTACAATAGTCATCATTCAAATGGCATAAAGAATACTTTCTAGACCTACTGTTAAGGTTTTTAAGTTGCCACTAGAAGATTAACTTCTCTGAAAAAATACTATGCGTTGTCCGATAAAGCGCCCATTGTTAAAAGGTTAAATAGTAAAAATTGGTTAGCAACTAAAATGGAGAAAAACAAAACGAAAGTGAAGTGTTTAAAAAAATTAGAGAAAAAAGAAAAAATAGTGGTTCGGGAGAAGTATCATTTGCAAAAGGATTGGTTCCTCCGAAAGATGAAATCAAAAGAATAAAGAAGATATTCATACTTCCAAAAAATGAGCTTTAGCTTAAGAAATACCCATGGATGATGAAGTGTTTTCTATAAAAAGACGGAAATACAGTAGAGTCTCGCAAACTCGGCACTCGATAACCCGGCAGTCCGGATTACTCGGCGACCCCAACGGGAAAAAAAAAATATTGCTAAAAACAGCGATGTTCGTAAAAGTTCGGCAGATCCCAAAGCGGGCATTAACTTCGATCGCTCGAATCGTTGATGGTACTTTTCCCACGTTAAACTTGTCACAAAGCTTTTTTACAGATTCCCCTCTGTCAAGTCTTTTTAACACATTTAACCGCGTCTCAAACGAAACCAACACACGCTTCCGTTTTTGTAACTCGCTCATTTTTATTTACTGTATATACTGTGCGTAGATCGTAACCAGTCAAAGAAAACTGAAAAGAAATGTTATATTTTCCATAATGTATACTAAATTGATTCGTGGAAAAGAAGCGGCCCATCAAACGTTTTTGCAGGTGTATGTCTGCTATACCGACGGGTGCCAATGCCGCGGTGTTTTTACGCCGCCGACAATGGGATACCGCTATCGACAAAGTCGTTTTATATCGCCGCCGCTTTGGTGTTTCAATTACAATTTATTTTTTGCCCTTATTCCCGATAACCCGGCATTTCACAAACTCGGCACACTTCCGGTTCACATTACGCCGAGTTTGCGGGACTCTACTGTATTGCATCTAAAGATGATGTTCAACTTTTAAATGAAAACCTTTAGATCCTGAATCACAAATGCAAGAGGGTACCAAATTTTCTGCCGAAGAAAGTTAAATGAAAATAGATAATGGAATGGAAGACGAAAGGAAACCACTGATGGAGGAACCCATGGAAGCTGAATATGATAAGGGAAAGAGATTATTTATGAGTCACCTCCACCAACAGAAGAATATTTAAAAACACTTCAAGGTCATCATGAAGCGGAATAATTAATTAAAATATTTTTAAAGAAAAATTGTCAAATAAATATTTTTTGCTTTTATAAAAACTTCTTCTGTTTACTCAATATAAACTTTTATTTTTCAAGTATAATAATGATGACTAATGTTAAATCTTTTAGTTTTTCCTTACGCTTCCTATTCATTAACAAAAAGGGCATAACAAAATGTAAAATTCAGTTTTTTGTCCACGATTCTGGAACATTTGGAGATATGACCAAACATTAAATATAAAAAATGTTCAACTTTGAGAGACCTATAAATAATAAGCCACACGACCTATCTTGCTATTTGAAAATGTTAAAATATGCACTTTTCCATTTGTTTTTGAAAAAGTATCCACATTGCATATTGTTTGAAAGGGTATTTCATCAACAATGTTGGTTTCTGAGACTAAAATCATTCCATAATAGTAAATAAAATTGTAAAAAACAAATAACTTGTATTTTTTTATAAAACATGAGTCAAAACTTGTATTTCAAAATGTTTAATTTTTAAAAACTTTTAAAATGATGTACCACTTGACATATGTTTACATTTTTAATTTCTTCAAAAACTACCCCCACAACTTACAATTTGCCCATTTTGGGCAATGGTTTATGAAAAAAAATAAAAAATTTCTCCTACATTCTTCAGATATGAAATAGTTGGGTATCATTGGAACCAAGTATCTAAACTGATTCATTTGCTGATACGTGGTGTACGGGTGATCTGTTACAACTGGTATAGTTTTAACAATGAGAGGCGTTTAGCCAATCAAAACTTTAACACTTTTGAAGACACCTCGAAGATTGTAGAAAATCAAAGAAGAAATAATTATATGCTATGGTAAATAAAATTAACAACTAAAAACAAATTGTGCAGGACTGTAAAAGGGGCCTTGCAACGAGCTAACAAAGATAAACTTAAAACAAAATATTAAATAGACAACTAAACATAATATTACAGAGCTGTAAAATTACTCTGAATAACTGACTAGAAAATGCTTATATTTTGTAAAAAAATTTCAGGCGATGCAAAAAGGACAATACTTGATCGAGGATCTGAGCATTATCCCCTAACATCGCCTGTATAGAATATGGTAAGACAAATGTCCTACATATACCTCTCAAAGTAACACAGTCAATAAGAATGTGCTTAATTGAGAGTACACTTCGACAAAATGTGCTTTACTGCGGATTCCCGTGTTCCATTAGAAATCCATGAGTGATCATGGAATGACTGATATGAACATGAGTAATCACCACTTCCTCTCGACGACTGGCACGCTTCCCTCAGCTTATTGGACTCTGTATTTTTCCACTCTTCTTCCCATTGTCTATGCAAAATGATTTGCACAGACGATAAAAGGTCCGATCTCATAAAACGCTGGTGACTTGTGACTTCTTTTGCTGCTTTGTCAGCTTTTGTGTTTCCTAAAATTCTGCAATGCCCAGGTACTCAGCAAAATGATACTCTGGCTGATACATAGCTGAAGTCTGTATATGGAACACAGAATATCTTCAAATAAGGGATTCTTAGAGTACATCTCCTGGATAGCCTGTAAAGCACTTTTGCAATCTGGACACAAAAGATAGTGACAGAAACCAGATGGAATGGTATTAAGACCTTTCAAAATAGCAAAGAGTTCGGCACAAAATACACTATAAGCTGAGAGTAATCCATACATATACGTCCGACCAGATAAAAATAATGCACAATCGACATTATTTTCCAGTTTAGAACCATCTGTGAAAATTATTTCATTAGATAGGTATTCATAAAGTATATAATGAAACTCGTGACAATACACTATATCAACAGTGTTGTGCTTGATGAACCTGGACAGCAAAAAATCAAAAGTTGACAATTGAATGAGCCATGGAAGAATAAAACATGGAGCATTCTAAATCATTGGAGGAAGTACAAGCCCCAAATTGTCAAGGATTCTAAACTCTCTAATGCCAAATGGGGCAGTACTATTCTGACGACATTCATATCTGTCACCCAAAGGATTATTAAAAACAACGTCGTAAACTGGATGATACGGTTTGGAGCGCAGACTACAGATATAGTTTATTTGTAGTTCCTATCTTCATCGAGAAAGAGATGGTTCACTAGTCTCAGCAAGTAAGCTAGAAACTAGGCTCGAATTAAATGTTCCAGAAACAATACACAGTGAAGAGTTATGTATCTAATCAAGCTTCTTAATGGCTGATGATCTCGCGGATGAGTAAACTATGGAGCTCCTATGGAACTATGGTATATAATGTAACTCCTCACAATACACTACATCAAAAGTGTTGTACTTGATAAACCTGGACAGCGAAAAATCAAAAGCTTGCATTTGAATGAGCCATGGAAGAATAACACATGGGGCATACTCATTTATTGGAGGAAGTACAAGTCCCAAAATTGTCAAGAATTGTAAGCACTCTAATGCTAAATAGGTCAGTACAATTCTGACCATATTCATATTGTTCAACCAAATGATTATTAAAAATGATATTGTAAGCTGGATGATATGGTTTGGGGCCAGACTACTAATATATGTTATTTTTATCTTACACAATTCATTATTTCTATCCTAAATCAGCGATTTAAAATGACTGATTTATGGCATTTCCAGGTTACTTCTACAATGATTGCATAATTTTAAGTCAAATTTATTAATTTTTTTTTTTATTCCATCATGTTATATTTATGAGTCTAATCCATCAGAATAGTGATTTCTTTAACATGGACATGGAATTACTAAAGGTTTTCAATGTAAATGTTATTATTGTGGGCAAAGTCATAATCTATACATTGTTCAAATTTTATCAACTAACTATTACCAGTAAAACAGGATTGGGTTCATAAAAACAAGGCTTGTAAAATAGCCCAAGTTTAACTCACATTTTTCGAGTGTATAAATCTATTCATTGTTGCTGCATTTGCCAAGGGAAGCATCATAGCTTCATTCATTTACTTAAACATTCTGAGGCTAACCTTCAACCAGCATATCCAAGCTCATTTAAAGTCTCTGATCATTTAGTTGGGTTCAATTTGTGCACTTCACTACGTTCTTATAGTTTTACACTATTAACATCTTTAGTACAAATTCAAAAATCCTATGGGAAATATCATACCGCTCGTGTTCTTGTAGATCCAGGTTCTCAATCGAGCTTTATCACCGAACAATGTATGCAATCACTTAATTTACCACATCATTATTCTTTCATTCCAATAACTGAAGTAGACACCAACATTGTTGATAGTAGTAAAGGCATCACGATTTGTGTAATTTTTCCTTCCCATAAACTTCTATCTCAATTACAATTCTCCGCCTTGATTGTTAACAACGCTAATGTTTCACTCCCAGTAGGTTCTACTGATCTCTTGTTTATAAAACAATATTTGACCCGAACACAAGAGTATAAGCCATAGGTTGTCCTGCACCCTACCGCAGTATTTTCTGATGGTTACTCACTGACACAATCCATAATCTGGTGGTTACTCACTGACACAATCCATAATCTGATGGTTACTCACTGACACAACCCATAATCTGGTGGTTACTCACTGACAAAATCCATAATCTGATGATTACACACTGACACAATCCATAATCTGATGGTTACTCACTGACACAATCCATAATCTGATGGTTACTCACTGACACAACCATAATCTGGTGGTTATTCACTGACACAATCCATAATCTGATGGTTACTCACTGACACAATCCATAATCTGATGGTTACTCACTGACACAATCCATAATCTGATGGTTACTCACTGACACAATCCATAATCTGATGGTTACTCACTGACACAATCCATAATCTGATGGTTACTCACTGACACAACCATAATCTGATGGTTACTCACTGACACAATCCATAATCTGATGGTTACTCACTGACACAATCCATAATCTGATGGTTACTCACTGACACAATCCATAATCTGATGGTTACTCACTGACACAACCATAATCTGATGGTTACTCACTGACACAATCCATAATCTGATGGTTACTCACTGACACAATCCATAATCTGATGGTTACTCACTGACACAATCCATAATCTGATGGTTACTCACTGACACAACCATAATCTGATGGTTACTCACTGACACAATCCATAATCTGATGGTTACTCACTGACACAATCCATAATCTGATGGTTACTCACTGACACAATCCATAATCTGATGGTTACTCACCGACACAATCCATAATCTGATGGTTACTCACTGACACAATCCATAATCTGATGGTTACTCACTGACACAATCCATAATCTGATGGTTACTCACTGACACAACCATAATCTGATGGTTACTCACCGACACAATCCATAATCTGATGGTTACTCACTGACACAATCCATAATCTGATGGTTACTCACTGACACAACCATAATCAAACACCAACTGTTGAAATAACACTATTTGTTATTAATCAATTTTTATTGAAAACTGGAGTGCTCAAATGTTGGGATTTGGAAGAACCTCCTACTTGTACACATCAAGATCCTATTGACCAATAGTGTGAGGATATTTGTTAAAATACTCATAAGAGTTCATACTGACCGTTATACAATATCTCTATCTTTTAGGGCTGTCCAGATTTTCTTGGTGAATCTTATGCAACAGCATTTGAACGAAAATTATTCCAAAACTCTTCTTTATAATACAATGAGTATCATGCTTTTCTGTAAGAGTATAAGCTTTAGGGCATATGTCAGCCATTAACACCACAGACCAGACTATAAACCATTCATCTTGCCATTATAAAAGCAAGTAGTTCATCCACTAAATTGTGTCTTGTCTTGCAGCTTTCATTAAAATTTCAACTGACCATTCCTTAAATGACTTGCTGAAAACCAGCCAAATATTAGCTTAAATTACTGTCCAATTTCATTTTATCCAACATCACTAAAATTGTTTAAAAATGTGCTAATGATCAATTATTGAAATACCTAAACACTCATTCAATAATTTAAATAATAATCAGTATGAATTTAGCACAGGTTATAGCACTAACTTAGCCTTAGTAAACCGTATAAATGGTGTGTCAAGGATCCTCGATGGGTCACAAGTCTCTGCTAGAGTATTTTGTAATCTCTTGAAGGCTAATGATTATGTCAATCATGATATAATGATTAAAAAGTTGGCATACTTGGGAATCCAAATGACAAGTTTAAATTGGTTTAGTTCTTACTTGAGCAAGAGAAACAGAAAACTGAAATTAAGAATAAAAATGAGAGGTTCTCTTCAGAATGGCAATCTTTAGAGAATGGTGTTCCACAAGAGTCTGTGTTGAGTACAACATTGTTTCCGTTGTGTATAAATAATCTAGCATATAATATACAAAGTGATATGTATCTTATTGCTGATGATACAACTATTCTAATTAAAGCAAGTTGTCAACAAGAGCTAAAGCAGAAATTACAAAATTGCCTAAATGAAATGGAGTTAATGGATTAAAATTAAATATTAATGAAATACAGCTTATTCATTTTATTAAAATTAGATTTACTGATTTTTTTTTCTGTTTTACGTTTATTAGAGATTTTGTGTTTTGTACATTGCCACAAGTATCTATTTGATGATTTTTGTGTGCAGCACAAATATGATAGGAGAAACAGAGAAATGCTACTATTCACAGACTTATGTTATTAGAAAAGACTCCATTAGTTATATAAAAAATTAATTATAATAAATTAGAAAATAATTTTAAAATGTTAGATATTTTAAAATTTTAAAGCAAGACCAAAAAATATGCTACTGGATAAATCGTATTACGATATTTATGATTTTACTTGTTACAGGGATTTCATAGATTGATATTGTATGTTGTTTGTCCATTGTTGTTTTATGGTTCATATTTTAGCATTTAAGATTTTTATAAATGATATGGTTTAGAACTAGTAGTGTATTTAAAGTATATTGAATTATAATATTTATTATTGTTATTGTATATTGTTGTTTTATATGTAGATTAGTATATCTATTTTAGTATATGATTTACAAGCTGCCAATTTGTAAGTCGAAGGACTTACAGGTGTTTTGTAGCAAAAAAAATGGAAATAAATAAAATAAATACAATATGTAAAATTCAAGGATTAAAGCCCGAAATTTGCAACAAAGAAAAAAGCTTAAACACGGAAAATGATAGCCAAGAGACCAACTTCAATCTAATCTTGAATCCAAAAAAACATTTTTTTTTTTTTTTTTTTTTATACAAACCATAAGAAAACAAAAACACTAGGAGCAATACTAACATTATCCAGGAAAATCACAGCTATACTATTAACACTTTAACAAAAAAGTGCAAGAGCTAACAGAAATCGTATATTCATTACAAAGTAGTCCATCTAAAAGAAAGTAAAACGATAAAATATACAAAAAATATCAAAAAAATTCACAATACGACTATAATCACTCAAAGGACAATACACCAACTTCAAAAGGACAATACAACAACTTCAAAAGAAAAAAATCTCTCATAATAACAACAATAATATAGAAAAAAATGAATAATAAATATTGCAAAATATGAATCATACAGCATCAGAATGCTATTTTCAAATGTACAAATGTGAAATATGTAAAATGAAAAACCAAAAAAAGCTGTAAATTTTTTTTTTTAAATGAAATTAAAGAACTGGCAAAATAATGTTACAATAGATGTAAAAGAATAACCATAACACCACTGACTCTTACAGAATAAAACAAACAAATGTCACACACAAAACTAAATAAATTGGGAGATAGTTGGTATACACAAAATTAAACCAACAAAATCAATATGCAGCCCAGATAAAAAATCATCAGAAATACATGACAATCACTGTTATGTCACTGCAACAAAAATGTTAAGAAGAGCCAAATATTACAAACATTTGCTTTATACTTGAATTAAATCTAAAAAGAAAAAACTAATTTAACTTCATTAACATAAAAAGAGCACTGACTTATATTATTGAACTTACTTGGTAACCAAGTCATCCAACTGGAATGAACTTGCATAAAGCATTAATTTCAAGACAAAATCATCTCCATACTCAAATGTTATATGATCCGTATAAATCCAATTGAGCAATGCTAAACAAACATTTTTTTCCATATTGCTCCAGTCTGTAAAGACAAAACAATAAGTTCATGAAATCTTTATTGCATCAACCTTTAATAATACCAATTTTAATTCAATTCAAAATAAAACTGTAATTAGACTCACATGTGTTAGTTAACCAAATGTTATTGTTTAAATCATTAGATTTTACATATATTAGCTTCTTGAGTAAAAAAAAATAAATAAATAAATAATAATAATCAATTTACAAAAAGTAATTTTGATAAAAAATAATATTATTTTATAGTAAAGAAATGTTAAAAAAACCTGTGTCTTCAAACTAACACTATTAAGTATCGCCTTCATTATTGATATATTTTTTCTTTACACCTTGTGTTTTATCAATTCAAATTTGTTACTATGCATTTCAACTTCCTTGAATATAATATAGGAGGAGGGTAAGCTACAACCTAAATAATGTTCACATATAAAAACAGATCTAAACAGAGAATTGAGATTTAAATATTGATATGTAATCCCAAATGGCATTGGCTTTGTGAGGAGTGTGGAGCAAGTGCTTAATATAATATTTAGAATTAAAAAATATTTTTAAAGTACATCTTAATAGATTTGTATATAAGAAAAGGTAAGTTCTATCTCAAAAAGGTGTGGCATGTTACAGTCTACTTCTTTTTCATTATTAAACTCTTCATAAGGACTGCCTAGAGAGGTAGCTAAAGTTATGACTAGATTAGGAAGAAAAATCCCGAAGATATTTTAGGTTAAGCTGATAGCAAGTTCATCCTAATACTTATACTCTGAAAACAAAACATAATGAAGCACATATAAGTCTAATAAGATTGAATGATGGTGACATTTCTGTTGTACAATTAGAAATTCTATTATAGCACTTGTCTCCTGGTGGTAAATCATAACCAACATCTGGTAAATTTAAGAAGACTATCTGTAACTAACTGGTAACAGTTCAGGTTGTAGACCTGGTAAGTCAAGAAACCCTACCTAACACTTGTCTTCTGCTGACAGTACATAAGTTTAGGAATGCAACGTACTAGGCCTTGTTAGGTTACGCACCTTGTTTCTTGACGTTAGTTGAGGTTGTACAGTATAAGACTAATGCTCGTAAGACTAAGTTGCATTTGACTATTGGTAATTGTTAAGCTGAATATTCTTAAAAAAAAACTCCCTGGCACTTTGTTTTTGATAACAGTTCAGAAGTGAACATCATTTAAGGCTAGGAAAACTACTCGACAAATGTATATTTCTGACAGATGATAAGTGTATGAATACTATGTTGCACATTATTCATTTGCCCAGTTGAGGTAGAACAGTTGATAAGGTAATAAGTCTATCTGGTACTTGATTCCTGTTCAAGCTAAAATGATAGTAAGTGTATGAAAACTAAACAGCACCTAATTCTTGGTGATAATTAAGGCATTACAGCTGGTAAGTTTTGTAAGACTATGAGGCACCTGACTCCTGTTCAGGGTAAACAGATTTTCAGTGTATGGAGACTATATACCAATTTGTTTCTAAGTACAAGTTGAGGCTGCATAGTTGGTAATATTAGTAAAATTACCATGCCCTTAACTCCCATTCAGGGTAACAGACAAAGTGTATTCAGATAAGTGTATGAAGACTATATAGGACCTTGTTTCTTAGTGACAGTTAATAGTTCTTTATAGAAGTTGTAGCCTACAGCATCTACGTTATGCTAAACAAAAAACAAAACAAAACTGTGTTATGTGTTACAATTAAACTTCTATTAGACTGTGATACAAAAGACTTCTGTGCATAATTAAAATAATGCATATAATAATAATTTTTCAAATTCACAAATTTACTATAAAATGGAATGCATGGGCATGCTGTTAAGAATAATACAAGCCTTATTCTTTCATCTGCAATAGCTAGCTATATTTTCCAAGTGAATCAGTTACTAGAGATTTAAAATTACAATATTACAACAAGAGTTCAAATCCCAACAAGGGAAATAACTTTTTTACATACTTGTATTCTTCAATTGTGAATTACATCGATTCTATTTATTTATGAACAAATAAATTAATTTTATTATCAATTCTATGAAAGCGTAATGTTTTTAAAAAACAACAACAAAAAGAAGAGAATAAGAAATTTTCCAAAGGACCACTCTACTTGACAATAGAGATACATAATTTTAAAAAGAGTTATTTCATAAAAACTTTGTCTATAATAACTAGTGATATGTTTAAGAAGTTTTCCTACCTACACCGAGTCAGAAATAATGCATTGACTTGGCCAAGCATTCAGGTACGACTGCCATTAAATGCTATAGCATGATTGAAGAAAATCTAAATTCAGGCACTTTTACAAATTATTAGTACAGACTCCATAAACACACAATAACAATATAGACAAAACAGATACTGGTAGCGCATTGTCATTGTTTTAACAAATGAAAAAGTAATTTTAGAAAAGCATTGCAGCGTATTGAGAGCAAATACTTGTAGAACATAATATTATTAAACGTCCAATTTTTGAGCATGGAAACAAGACAGACTAGGGTCCCTTTTCGTTTAACTTCATTCTGCTCGGACCACTTGACTGTGTAGTCCTTTTTGAAGTGAGAAAAAATATAAGATAAATACGGAACATAGCAGCACCATTGAAACGGTGTGGAAAACATGATGAAATTCCAGGATTTTACAGAAAGAAGGAGGATATTCAAAAATGGAGAAATAATAAGAGAAGAAATCGGAAAGGTCAACCGGAAAATTTGCAATAAGAAAAAACAAGAAAGAAAAAAGGAAACCTGAAGAAAGTAAGTAGGTGATAGATGTTGATATACAAAAATTGGTGTCGAGAGGAAGGGTTGGTGTAGAGTGGATCTTTGAATACTTTAGTTGCAGACCTAGAATGAGTTAATGCAATCGTTAGGATAGTTATAAACGCAAACACGTCCATCATTCCATCATTTCCAGGATGTGTGTCTAAGATGTGACCCATGACTTATTCCATTTTGACCATTGTTGCAATGTGTGAAGGTATTACTTACTACATCGTTTCCATAATTATTGTGTGAAACACTGAATTTTGGTGCCAATCATTCAGACGATTCATTGGAAATTCTGAAACACCTTCTTCTGACAGAGACAATAAAGGTTGGCCGAGCAAGAAGTGTCCTGGCATTAGAGTGGTGAATTCTGTTAGATCATTGGAGATGATGTCAATGATCACGAATTTAGAATGCTTCAACTTTGATGTTTAACATTACAAAGTCCATGAGAAATACACGCTGTTCTCCAATGATTCTTGTAAGATGATGTTCAGGACTCTTGACTGCACTTTCCCAATGACCTCTTTGATGCGGTATGGCAGGAGGTAAAATATTTAATTAAATATTATGTTCAGATATGAAACGGATTATGTCATGTTCAAATTTTTTTATTTTTCTTAGCTTGTTAACAATATTATTTTGTTTTGAAGCAGCGGCCATGAAATAAGTTCCAAAATTAGAAAAAAAGGTCAGAACAGTCCTCTGCCTGAAATAAATATGGTTAAGCAGAGGATAACATAAGCATCACTAGATAAGTCCATTGCAATTTCCAAATGGACTGGTTTAGAAAAAAAACATACAAAAATACATACATTTACTTTGACAGTTTGTGCAGAGTGTGAATTTTAACAAGAAAAGAACCTGCATAGTCGACTACAGTTTTAAAAAAGGTTTTGAAGGTGTTAAACTGTTTTTTGGAAGGTCTCCAATACATTTGAAAATGCAAGTGTGAATTACACTTCTAGCTGATCATGACCAAAACTTATGAGTTAAGAGTGACTGTAGCAATTGCTGTCCTCCGTAACTATTTATTATTAATATAGTTACGCAAGTATAATCGGATGCATGGTTGCCATCTTCCTACAAGTAGAATTTTCTCATTGTCCAGAAATGGTGAAAGGCATTGCGATTTGATAGTACAAGATTTATTGTTATGCAGGAAGTGAGTCTTCAGAATAATGAATTAATTTTATTTCTTCTTTAGCTTTATTGATTTTTAAAATTGTATCTAAAAAATTGAAAAATAATGTCACAAATATTACTTTGAAGTTTAGGACTACAATGTAGTGTGTCATTAAGTGAACGTCCATTATGTGTTTTAGCACTTACAGTAGTGTTGGTTATGTAGAATAGTTTCATCAACCAATTGTGTATGTGTATGTCCTGAGTTGAGATAATTAGTCGTAAATGCAGTATAAGAGTGTTTCAATTCATGATTTAAATTTTTTAAATTTTCCAAATTTATAAAACGTTTTCTTGCTTGATCAAAAAAATTTCTAAGATTAATTTTGAAAGGAAATGACATCATATATTTATCGTTATCTTCACTTGTTATATTTGAAATGTAATGGTTTTCGAATTAAATTTCTTCAGCGGTGATTTTAGTTAAAATATGTGGTTCTTCAACACACCAAAATTGTTGTAATAGTTAACTTATATCGATACATAATAAAAAAATCAAATTTTGAAATAAGGATTTACCATGAATAGGACCAATTAAAATGTAGCCAAAAATAGTTTCTATTGCAGTAGGTAAATATTCACCCAACTGTATTTTATGGCCTGTGATTACTTGATCATATAAATCAGCACCAGATCTATTTTATCAGGATTATTGAATTGTGGATCAGCATGTTTGTTGTTGTGGAAATTTTGTTTTTAATTCTAGTGTATTTTCCCATTTTGGAAGTTCAGAAATGATATTATCCCAAACATAAGATTGAGATTTTCTTGAAGTTTTGAACCATAAAGAGAGGACCGATTTATTTTTACAAATCCTTTAATTTTCAGTGCAAACATTATAGATACCATTTAAATGTACAACAGAAGGTTTGATGTAAAATAACCAACTTAAGAACACAGCAAGTGGTCATTAAAGTTACATGACTACCAGAATCTAAAATTGCAGTAATGATTTGAGATTGTTATGTGGTTTTCTTTAACTCACTATGGTTGATATGGGATACAGTCCATGAAAAGTCTAATGGACTATGTAGGTTAGATTCTGAAACATCGCTACTCTGTGAAAGGGTTCATATAGTAAGATAGAATCTATCTTGCACTTGTAGATTACATTTTTGTTATCTGTGAGTGGATGTGAGCATAATGTGAAAAACTGAAACTATAATTTAAACTATTAATTTTAATTACATAATACATTTATTTTAAATCTTATTGATTTTTTTTTTTTTTTTTTTTTCACAAGTACTGTCTCCTGTTGAAAAGTTACTTATTTGTTTAAATGGAGAATCTTTAAATTTTATAAAGAATGTTCCAATCACACCACTCAATTGTTGAATTGTGTGGGGCACACTATGTCACAAAAATCAAAATCCTAGATGCCTAATTAGTTTTCATATTAACAAAATGATTGACATGCCGTCTATCGACCACACGTCTTGAAAGAGTATCAGATAATTTTTAGATATTTATTCTCAAAACTCACAAGCTTTAACCCTAGAGGTGCCTACTATAACAGGCATCTTTTTTTAATCATTTAAGACCACAATGAGAACTGTGTATCAGGAAGTTCTCTTAAAGCTCTTGCCTGACTGTTGACTTTAGAGCTGTCTGTATAAAAGACCAGATGATCTTTTGTCTCCTCAAATTTTGCATTAAACTCAACCCTATCTCCAATGATGATAGAAAACAGGTGTGCCCAGTGTGAGACAATGAGATATTTTATCTGATCTCAAGTCTACAGTGGGTTAAATAAGTCTGGGGATGGCTAAATATTGTTTTTTAACCATTACAGATAGAGCTACAAAGTTTCGTACATTGTTAATTGAAAGCAAAACCTATTTTATTATGTATTCAGTGGCCCGCTACCTACCCAGGGGGACGGCCCAAAAGGAGTAAGTAGGAAATCTTAAATGAGAGCATAGGTCAATTGTACATCGAATTAAAGGCCTTTATGAGTAGAACACAATGATGCAAACCCGACCTCAAAAGGTTCACCCTAGCTAAAATAGCGTGGGTTTAAAGTTCATATTAGCTATGTCAGGTATGTTGAAAACAGCTTAATAATGTTTACTAGATAGATGTTATGAAATGAAAACTTTGCAAATCAATATCTGGCTTTAAAAAACTATTTTTTAGATTTCACTGGTTCTTTACGTCCAATGGAGGATGACCCTCAAGGAGTCAAATTATATCTTAAATATAAGCATAGGTTGATATGTACATCAAATTAAAGGTCTTTATTAGTAGAGTACAATGCCGCAAATAACAACTACCTAAAGCAATTATGTTTCCTGTTTGCGGGAATAAACACTATCAGTATCATGGTTAATCCATTTTCCTTGTTTGATTTATTATGAACCCCATGCTATTTTATAGGCACTGTCTCCTCTCTTGTGGATGCTGGTATTGGATGAACAACTTGGGTTGTTAGAAAATAACAGATTTAAAGTAATAGCATATACTGATAATCTGGTATCATCGTTAAAGGAAAGCATGAACAGACAGTGTCTAATCTCATGCAGAGTGCTCTTCTATTGGTCTAGAGGTCATGTCAAAAAGAGGATTTTAGCATTAATCCTAATAAGACAACCATTATTCCTTTCACAAGAAGGAGGAGGTTCACTCTTCAGCCTTTAATGATAGATGCTGTAGAAATCACTCCTTCTCAAGGATCCAAAAAATCTGGGTGTTGTTCTTGATCAAAGACTCACCTGGAATAAACACATTGATAAAACCATTAAAAGAACAAGCATGGCTATGTGGACGTGCAGATGCCTATATGGTAAAACTTGGGTACTTAAGCCACAGATGGCCTACTGGTCATATCTGGCTATAATTAAACCCATGGTCACCTATGCTTCGGAAATATGGTTGCCAAAGACGGAACAAAAAAACTTCAAAGATAGGCTTACTTAGGTATTACAGGTGCTATGAATACCTATCCGACCGCTGCCATGGAAGCGGCTCTGGTTTTGCTGCCTTTGAACCTACAGGTGAAAAGGTGTCCATACAGTGCTGCTCTCGGGCAGTGAGAACTAACATTACAATGCCAAAAATACTGGCTGGTGAACTTGGAAACTGCAAGAACAGGATACCATTCAGTTAGCCACAACAGTATTGGACTTAATGATAAAGAATTTCAAAAACCTTTTTCACAGAACGACAAGTTTGAAATGAATGTGGACTAAAATTAAAGGAGGGATCACTCCAATGGTGCACTGATGGATTCCGAATGAAAGATAGGATAGGAGTGGAGATAAAAGGCCCAAATTTTAGCTTTAGCAAATCCCTAAGAAAAACTCCATCCATATTTAAAGCTGAGATATATGCAATAGAACTATACTAGAGACAATATCAAAAAATATCTCAAAGGCACAAGGATCTATATCATGTCAGGCAGCTTCATAAGGCTCTAAGTTCATACACTTTTAAGCCGAGATTGGTCTGGGAATGTCTACAAGTAGTCAATCAACTGGCAACAAACAACCAAACCTCTTTACTTTGGGTGCCAGGACATGAAGGAATACCAGGAAATGAAGAAGCAGATCACCTTACCAAGGAAGGTGCAGAGGCTGATTTTGTTGGTTCCGAACTATTCTTTGGGGTGCCTAAAATATATCTTCATAATATCGTGGAACCCTGGGAACAAGATCAAAAGATCAAGTGTTGGACAACTCACCCTGGTGTAAGACAAGCCAAAAAGTTTATAGCTAGGACAAAAGCAAAAACATTACTGGAATTCAGTAGAAGGGAGCTTAGGCTGATTATTGGCCTACTGTCATGGGGAAGGATGCAGTGGATACATGCCACTTCTACCTGACACATAAAGAAACGGCTGAACACTGGTTATGTGAGTGTGAATCTCTAACCTACAAAAGGCTACTTTACCTCAGCATTCCATTCTCCACCACTGCAGAGGTAACGATCATCTCCCCCAGAACCATTTTAAGTCTCTTAGGAAGCTTAAATCTTGGCTGGGTCTAGAACAAAATTAGTTGGGTAGTCACAAAAGATCCATTTGGGTTGCAGTGACAAAAGGCTGAATAGCCTCGGAACCCTAAATCACTAACTAACTAACAGCAAGCTAGTCCTGAATTGATTTTGGTACGACTGCCTGGTGAAATTATGACACACCTAATTTACCATCATGTATCTAACATTCTGTGAACCCAAGTAACACATTGATGATAGTAATATAATCAACAGTATGAAACATGATAATAATATTGTATGTAAAACAATAGGTAAATTATTACAGTTTGACATACATTTTTCCAATTACAGTTATCAAAGAGAATACTTTATGGTTTTTATAGTTATGGTGAAATTATTTGTTTATAATTTCAGATACAAAACAACAATACAGATTCGTCAAAAATGTACATGTATTTATTTAAATCTACAAGGAAGATGAAATAAATGTACCTAAAGACTGAACTTCAGCAAGTGATTGTGCACTCCAAATGGTACTACGAGCAGCAAAAACAAATCGGTGAGCAGGAACATTTCTATCCTCAATTCTTATTTTCATATCACTGAAACAAATTAAAAATATGGCTCACTACCTATATTATTATATTTATATTTTGTATGGATAGGAAACACAAGCTTACCTTGGAAAGTGGTCATTGGTATTACCTAGTAGTATACAAATAGAAAAACACAATAAAACACTAAAGTTCTGAAATATTTCGTTCACCTTCTCAATCAGTAGAGAATATAAAAAGAAGAATTTATAATAAGGCCTATGTCTCCTACTCATACAAAATCTAAACAACATACTATATGCCCTTAAAACTCTCTGTATATTATTAATACTTTATGAAATTTATTTGTAAAAATGAAAATATTTTTATACCTTTAAAGTTAAAAACATGTATGAAATAAAATAAACTTTCTTCTCCTGAAGATACATTAATAAATGAATACAGAATACTGTACAGTAATACTATTTTATACATATATAAGAACACAACAACTAACAAAACAAAAACACATATAATAAGGGAAAGGGGGAGAGGCAGGGGGTGAAATAAAAGAATATAAAGAATTGTTAAGAACCATCACTAATAAAATCAATTATACCTCCTGACAATACACTGAGATTTTATAGTTGTTGTTTAAATTAATTATTTCTTACCTTATTATTATATATAAATTACCTTTAACCTTTCTGACTGGTGTTACCCTTAATCTTTCAGAAGATGGCTTGAAAAAGACCAAGGTTGTACTGATATATTAAGAAGGGAGACAGGTAGGTTGTAGCAAACCATAGGCCTATATTGCTACTGTCTGCATTTTCAAAAATTATTGAAAAAATTAATGAATTTCAAAATTATAAACTTTTTAAAGAAAGAAAATTTTATAAGAAATATTCGTACGCTTAAAATTTAGTTAAAATTTTTATGGTTTAAATTATAGTAAATGTGTAAGTGGTTATATATATATATATATATATATATATATATATATATATATATATATATATCAACATATTGGTAGATCTGAAATATTACTTTATAAACTTAATTAATGTGGAATTAGAGGAGTTACAAATAAGTGGTTTAGAAGCTTTACAACTGGTAGTTTGCATGAAGATGTTATGAATAAACCGAGCAAAATGAAAAATGGCTTCTTGCAAGGGCCACTTTTATTTTTAATATATATATATATATATATATATATATATATACAGTAGAACCCCGGTTAACCGGAACCCGGGTCAACCGAAACGGTTCCGTAAATAATTATAAGTACTGTTCTGTACATAATATGTAAACAGCGAGGCGTGAAAGAGTGCCTACGTGACTTATTGGTGATGCGTGGCGATGCAAGGGAAGTTTGACGTGTCCTTGAGTTGATTCACCCCCCCCCACCCCGTCCCCACTCACCCTTTCCGGTCACCGACCTGGCAATTTCCCCATTCCCCACCCTGAGTCATTGTCACAGTAGAGCTGTTAACGTGTTGCAGTAGTGTACCACTTGTGATTAGCAAATGTATGTTTTTGGGTGTTTTTATGCACAGTAGTGTACCGTAAAGGTGTGTGTGTGTGTATGTGCGATGGCATCAAAGCGAAAGCGTGTGGTTATTTCTTTTGCGGATAAATTAGCTGCTATCAAACAAATTGAAGAAGGTTGTTTGCTAAAGACTGTTGCGGCTGATTACGGAGTTGGCGTGTCTACTGTCTCGGATTGGGTAAAATCTAAACCTAAGTTTTTAGAGCAAGTCGTAAAAAATGGTAACAGAAAAACTTTGAAGACGTCAGATTTTGAGAAAGTTAACGAGGCCTTATTCATGTGGTTCACACAACAAAGGGGAAAAGGCATGCCACTAACAGGTCCCTTACTACAAGAAAAGGCTAAAATGGTAGCAGAGTTGTTAGGTGACGAAGGGAAAAGTTTTTGTGCCAATTCAGGTTGGTTAGATCGCTTTAAAAAGAGGTATGTGACTCGTCAACTGAACTTGTGCAGTGAAAAGTTATCTGCTGATTCAGACGCGGTAGATGTTTTCAAAACAATGTTTGCAGACTACACTCAAGGCTACAGTAAGGACCAAGTTTACAATGCCGATGAAACGGGCGTTAATCTTAAGATGTTGCCCAAAAAATCTCTAGCTTCAGCAACTGAAACGTCTGCCCCCGGTCACAAAATGAAAAAGGAACGAATAACACTTCTCTTAGCTTCAAATGCCTCTGCACTCGTAGGTTGCCACCAATGTGCAATGAAACCTCGAGCTCTGAAGGATATTGTGCCAAACGTCTTGCCAGTGTTTTATAGAGCGCAAAAAAGTGCCTGGATGTGCAGTGACTTATTTGAAGAATGGTTTTTAAAACAGTTTGTGCCGCAAGTTGAAAAATTTTTAGCTGAAAAAGGTTTGCCGAAAAAAGCTCTTTTATTGATTGATAATGCGCCCTCGCATCCCAGTGAGTTAAAAAAAGGCAATATTGTTGTTCGCTTTCTTCCCACAAATGTCACTTGCCTTATTCAGCCTCTTGATCAAGGAGTGATCGAAACATTCAAATGGTACTATCGAGGACTATTGTTGAGAACTATCCTACAAGATTGCGAAATAAAAAATAAACTGATTAGTGACGCGCTGAAGGCAGTTAACATGAAACACGTGATTTATTGGTGTGCGGAGGCTTGGGCTAACATTAAAGATGAAACCCTTCAAAGGTGCTGGAGGAAGATTTATGACGGACTAGATATAGAAGAAATTGAAAGTTTTGAAAATTTGACAGAGATGGTTCATAGGATTCCTGGATGTGAAGACATGAATGCAAGTGACGTGGACGAATGGGTCGTCGCCAATGATTCTGATGAATTTTCCGACCAAGGTATTGTAGAGGCAGTGTTGCAGCCAGCTGACAACGCAACAGAAAATAAAGCAGACGACGTGGATGACAGAATCGGCAAAGTGACACCTGATGACGGATTTAATGCATTAGAGGTAAGTCAAACATTACTGTATGGCCCAGACACAGAAATTTTAATAGAGATTCGTTTTTAAACAAGTTAAATTACAATCACTTTTATTATTTTAGGTTGCCCTAAAATTTGTGGAACAATGCAGCGAGTCGACGCCTACTGACGTCCTTCTAATTAAAAGATGGCGGGACATCGCCGCTCGAAAACAATGCGAAGGACTTACAAAAAAGCAAACAAAAATCACTGATTTCTGTAATACGTAATGTACAATGCTGTAGTCACTTCAGTTGTTCAGTTTATAGTATTTTCTAACCCATTATAACATTTTTATTTTAGCTGAAATAAAACACTGTATTATATACTGTAGACATTGTTTGTAAATTCATTTTTCCTACACACCATGTTAATAAGCTATTTTTAGCATATGACGGTTTAACCGAAAAATTGGTTATCCGAAACGGCTCTCCCCCCTTTATTTCGGTTAACCGGGGTTCTACTGTATATATATAATAGTTTATGTAATGGAAGATTCTGTGGATAAGTGTATTAGACGACATGGCTATATGTTATCTGAAAGAGTCTTAGGAGGAGGTGTGAAATGCAATGACTTTCAATATGAATAAATTGCAGATGTGGTTTTCTAAACATAACATGGTTCTTAGTAAGAGATTATTAGCTTTAACCCTCTAACAAATGTTTAAATTGTGTTTATAAATACAATATATTCCTAACACTGCAATGATATAGAACAGGTTGAAACTGTAAAGTCTTTGGGTCTTACCAAGGATTCGAGAATTAATTAGAAACTACAACTAAAGAATAGACAACAAAAATTAACTCAAATAATGAGAGCATTTTTTTTTAATTAGCTCCTATTAATGTTTTGAGAAATATTTATTTTACTTTAATAAATAGCAGACTTGGATAAAGAAATATTGTGTTGGGGAGGGATTGACAACACAAACCTTGAACTGGTATATTCGGCTTATAGATCACAGAACTTTAAAAGAACATTCAATCCCTTTATTTATATATTTAAAAGTACTTTCATTACAATATCTATATGTTTTGAAAGGTTTCTATGTGAAGAACAGAGTGAAAATAAACTTGTAACTCTTAACACCTGTAGAATTGAACTTAGGAGTGGTATACAACAGCTGTCCAAAACCACGAAACCAAACAAGACTTTCTATACCAAATTCTATTCTTTTGTAGTATTTAATACATAATTTGAATATATTCTTTTGCTCTGAATATATTAAACATGCAAAAATTCTAAACTATTTTCTAAATTGCTTAGACAGTGGCTACACTATTTCAGTGATACAACGTGTCTTATAAACATTTTATCTTAAAATACAAGTGTGGGTTACTTAAGACTTTTTCCCATTTTCCTAAAATAAAATAAAGTATGAATGTGTGTTTATGTATTTGTGTGTATGTTCTTGTTTTCAGTACTTGTAACCTCCAAATTATGAATCCATGACGGCTTACAAACCCCGTTTGAATTGTGGACTTTTCAAACTAAAGTAAGTTTGAGTTTAAACCAAATGAAAGAAAACATATATTTATGTAGATAAATATATATAAAATAGAGATTTTGCTTTGACTAAAAACAATTTGTGTTAATAAATTAAAGAAATTTGAATTATGTAAAATTAATTTTAAAAACAAATTTAAATAATAAATTAAAATTTTTAAATAAAAAAATGTAATAAATTATATAGTGCTTTATGCCTTAAAGAAGAAAACTGATCTGTACCGAATATACGATCATTGTTGAATTAGAATTGGGAAAAGAATATCTGTTAGAAAAGGAAAGAGACAACACATCCTAGAAATATCGGATTTATGCTTTGCAGATCTGGGAGCACTTCACTCTCCATTTATTCTTCGATTAGGAGAGTCAAGTTTCTCTGAGTAAATAAGGGAGAAATTAAGACTCTATAAAGTCATCATTTTAAAATTAATTTGAATTGTCATCTAAATAAGTTTGAAAAGAATATTATTTCGGATTGTTTGATTCAATCATCATTATTAGAAGTGAACAAGCTAGGGTGAAACTTTTGAGGTCGGGTTTGCGGCATTGTGTTCTACTCATAAAGGCCTTTAATTCGCTGTACAACTCGAACTATGCTCTCATTTTAGATTTCCTACTTACTCCTTGTGAGCCATCCCCCTGGAAAGGTAGCGGACCACTGAATACGTATTATAATAGGTTTTGGTGTCCATTAACAATGTGCAAAGCTTTGTAGCTCTATCTGTAATGGTTAAAAAATCGGCCGTGTTTTTAGTTTTTACTAAAAATGTAAATATTATATAGAAAAAAATCTATTTTTGTACTTTGAATAATTAGCTTTTACTCAAATTTGTTGATTTGTGTATGCCTTTACCTAAATTATGATAAGTGTTTTATGTTCAATTTATTGTACACTTTTAAGTTGTCGAGTTTCAGTTTTTACTAAAGATTATTAATTTTGTGTGAACGATAGTATGATATTTGATGTAGTGTTTCGTTATGAGGATTGCTGTTTTTAATTCCATTAATTCTGAGTTTTGTTAAATTTATTTGGAATTTTGTAAACATATTAGTATGATACACCTTGTATGTTGTGTTTAAAATGTTAGATTTTTGTTAATGGTGGATTTTGTTTATTTTGGGCTATTGTGATTTAAGGACTGACAAAAAAAGCTGGGGGGGGAGTCAAAGTTTAGTTTTTTTTGTTTCTTGTGTTTGCTTACACAAATTGTCATATCAGGATTGGGCTTATAAGGGCCTGATGAAGGTTTATTTATGATTTTGGTGAACATAATAGCCAGGATATTTTAAATACACATTATGTCGTAGGTCGTTGTTTTTTGCATTGCATGACACAACGAAATTGTGAGAGAAATCCTGATAATATTTGTAGAAAGCTACAAACGCTGAATCATGGAATGTCTTGTGATATTTTAGTTGTGAATGATTGTCTATTTCCTATCACATTATCTCACTTGAATTTAAAATTTAGTATACAGTTTTTAAAAAAACAAGAACATAAAACAGTTCCTAGTGGTGTTGCAAATGTGTTGAGACAACAGATAGTTTAATATCACCATTAACACGATTAACATGGATATCTGACATTTTTATAATATAACAATTATGACATACAAAACAAATTGTTTTAAATACAACTTTATCAATGCAAGATTCAGGTTTGGCAATGCATATAAAAATGTGTGTTTAGGAAATGTTGATGTGCCCAGCCTTTTAGATACGAGATGTAACATCTCCTGTTTGTAAAGTTCTTTTAAGTATTTGAAAACTCCTATCGAGATGGATAAAGTTCTTTTAACATCGGCGAATGTGACACCTATGTCGGTGATTGGAAGGGTCATTGCTCAATCTCAATTACAGAATGTGACATACAACCAGTGAGTATATTTGGTTGCAAATGTAACACATATTGTTGTTAGGAAATGATTTTTTGTTTGGACATATTGTTGTCATAAATTTCAATGAAGGTAGTGTTAAACTAAGGGAGTGTTAGGAATTCGCTTTTAATTCCCACCTGGGTTCTTTTGTTACAATAAAACAAAACAGTTTTTGAGTGTATTAAGTAACTTTTATTTCTCTGTATCTATATAAATATTATTTGCATTGAACAATGTTTTTAAATACAAATCTCTTTTATTAATACAATTTATTTCTTAACATTTCAAACCAACAAATCTATTATTATTATTATGAATTCAACAAATTCAGAATGATTACAACTATTTGACTCTAGACTCTGACTCAACGTTATTTTAGTTTCGAACAATTAAAAATTCCTTCTACACATAAAATTTGCTCTCCTTTGTAAGGTCTTCGTATCGTTCACTGGTCTCGTCTAAAATCCTCGGAAGTTCTTTCACGCCAAGTTCATCTTGGCTATATTCTAAAACCCAGCAGTTGGTCCCCTCCTCAATGATTGATCCCGTTTCTTTCCACCAAAGAGTTTATATACCTCTTATGACTCGTGACGTCCACCACACTTGCAAGGCAAGCTATTTCGTCAGTTTTACAGCTTGTCACAATAATTGTTTATCATTCTAATTTCTCAAAAGAACTTATACTATTACTCCAATTAAATTATGTTTATAATTTCTAACACGAGGCAGTGCTTAACCCTCCTCACGTCAACCGACCCACAACAACCCATCCGTCTGTCGTTCATCAACCGTAAAACACGTATTATGCAATTCAACATTTCGCCCACTTACAATCGTCCTATCGCAATAAATAAAATACCGTTGAAAAGCTAATGTTCGGTAGATGCATAATCATGCAAAAAAAATACCACAAAACGTTATAAATAATATTCCAGAAATTGCTAAAGTTTTCATATTTTTGATACGTAACGTCAAAGATTTGTGCTGACAAGTTGTAAACAAAATTAATGTCATTTTTCTCTAATATTCCCAATTCAAAATTTCTGTCAAACAGATCGACCATAACACTGTTCGATAAATCGCATCTTTCTCTTTCGATCTGTGCTTTCCAAATCATTCTATCTGTTATAGTTTTTATTATATAAAAATTAAACAAAATTAAGAATTTTAACTAATTTTTACACGCCAAAAATTATATTTTTTTCAATTCAACTTTTATCCTAGTAGATATTATTTTATCAAAATGTATAACATATCATTGTAAAGGTTATGTTTCAATCTTTCATAATCAAGTTTAGCAAAATCCATCACACGAAAACTATATTTTCTAGAACTCGATAAAGTTGCTGACTTTTCGGCTAGCAAACCAGCAAACCCTCACTTGCCGTGACCGGGTTTATATAGAAAATTCTGTACTCTGTGTTCATATGATTTTACGAAATGGTAATACTTGTCCAAATGCCACAAGTTGACAATATTATATAGTATTTTTCTATCTCTTTCGAACAATGAAGTCGAAATTATCCTAAGTTATATACGTTATGAGTTATATCCATTCTACGAACTGCTCCTCTGAGTTTACTCACCGGTTTGATCTTCGTAGTGCTTAGACAGTTTAGAAGATTTCAATCTTAATTTTTATATAGTCTTTCCGTTTTTGGTACTACTGTGAAGAGGAATATTAGATCAACAATTTGATGTGTATAACACATGTCTAGAAGCAAAATTACAAAGGCTGTGGGAGAATGGAAAACGAAGAGAAACCGTCATTTTGTTTTTCGATCCCAAGCTTTTTGCCGATGTGGAAAGTTGTAAAAGTAACACCTCTGTGTATTTTTTCGTATACTGTGAATTTATAGTTTCATGAAGCGATTTTTTGATTTTAATTTGTTTATACAACTTATAATAAATGTGTCAATGTTTGTAGAGTGTATTTATTAGAGTGATATTTCATATTATTGGGATTTTTTCCAGGCCTAGCCTAGCCTAACCTTCACGTGTATTGTGAAGTTAGATTTTTATCTAGTGATTTATTTATAAGTTGTATATACAAGTTGTAATAAATGTGTTATAATTCCAAAATGTTTCCATCTAATTTTTTTTTCATTACACACATTAAATCTATGTATCTTTCTGAGAACATAGGTAGGTAATAAAAACTTGGATTTTGAATAATAATTATATTTTTGGTGAATTTTTGAAAATATGCCTATGTTTTGAGCAAATTTTCACTTTCTACGTAAAAATTCACCATGTCTAATGAAAATTTTATAAATTGATTTTTCTTTTTAGCAACTTTTATCCACAAATACATTACAAATCTCTAGTAATACTTGAAAAAATTCAAAAAAAATTGATGACCTTTTCTATGGAATTTTTGCCTTGGTCACCGGACATTTTTTGATTCCTGAACTAATAACTCAAAATGTTGTAGATCTATTTTTTTTTTTTTCACTACACAACTTTTTAAATGTAACAAATTAATTTTTTTTTTTATCCACAAATATATTACAATTCTCTAGTAATACTTGAAAAAATTAAAAAAAAAAAAATTGTATGGTGTACGTTACCTTTTCTGTGAAATTTTTGCCTCGGTCACCAGACGATTTTTTGATTCCTGAACTAATAACTCAAAATTGTGTAGATCTAATTTTTTTTTTCACTACACAACTAAATTCTATGCACCTTTCTGAAGGAAATGATAATTTGTAGTTGTGTTTTGCATAATATTATTATTTTTGGTGATTTTTTCAAATTAGGAAAAACATTTTCCCTTTTTTCGTAAAACTTTTTTTTTGAAAATGTAACAAAAATTTTGTTTCTTAGATATATTCACAAATATTATACAAAACTTTTGTATATCTTGAAAAAAGGTGGTAAGCTATTGATTTTGGATGACACAGGTTTTTCTGGAAAATGTTAACTTCATTTTTTGACACCTAACATAGTTACTCCAAAACCGTTTCATATATTTTTTTATTTTTTATTTTTTTTCATAGATAAATTCTACGCATCTTTCTGAGAAAAATTATATCCTATAAGTTAGGTTTTGTATACAAATAATATATTTTATTAATTTTTAAACAAACGAAGAAAATTAACATTGACAGTTCTAGGGTTAATTAGAGGGAGCTTGTCTAGGTGTAGGTGTCAATACAAAATGGAATCATGCAAATTCAGAACACACAGAAAACAAAGTGAGCACAGTAAAGGACATCATATTATGACCTCACACTGCACACATATTATGGTAGAAGTAGACAAGTTACTTCCAGAGAGATTACACTATCAATATAAAGCAAGAGAAGGAATGCTGCCAAATTAAACACCTGTGTAATTGACAGTGGTTAATCCTACATCCCTGTTCAAAAGAATTTTAAAATCAACGGTTTTGAGCCAAATGTCAATGCAACTACAAAATGATAGTGAGATTCGAAATCAAAAACAAAAATGGTTTCTTGTATGACCAAGATATTGAAAGACAGGATTTATACAATAGACTTTGACATAGTGGATGACTTGCAGTGTAAAACTTTGCATGACTTGAAGGGTGATACAGTGGACATCAATCGGGAGTTGTCTCCCAAGGAATATAGTGTGACACGAGATTCAATTGAGAACTATCCCAGAAAATAAATAAACAAACTGAGAGGGATAGTGAATGATAAAAGAAAGGTGAGACATAAGAGAAAGAGAGAAAAACCTAACGTTAGATTTTAAAGAAGACATAACTTACGAAATTTTAGACAAGCGAAATAATAATATTATAATATAAGCTATGTACGAAAATACTATGAATGGATTGGTAATTGTAGAAACATATTTAACACACAAACTTTAACATATTGTAGGATTTTAGATGTAAAAAATTATTGTGTAGATATGAAGAATCGAGTAAATATAATATTTTATAGGGTATAAATATTATATGTTGTAAAAGAAAATTTTATACTGTAATTTATAGAATGTAATTATTTCAAGATGGTAATTAGTTAAGGCAAATTAAAATGGATTGATTAGTAAAGTGAAAAGTAGTAAGAGAATTTTTAAATGTTAGTTAACTTAAATGCTTATATTGTATATGATTTGTTTTGTAAAATACAGAGCGATTCCAATAATGTGAGGACTTTCTGTTATTAAATATATAATTTTAATAACCTTGTTCAGAGTGAAAAAGAAATTTATTACACATGACATTTGTTCAGTTCCAGCAATGACAATCATAATGACGAAATGTAATATAATTGAACCAAAGCCTGCTGTCGTTGAATCTTTAAATTCCAGCATACTGACTAAAAGCTGGCGGTTGCTAGGCCTATCATTAACACTTCCTGTGTCACGAAAATGTTCCACAAGATCTACACTGTTGATTTCCCTGGTATAGAACCATCAGGGAATTTTTTGATGAACAACTCCCATGATTGTAAGATTTTACCATAAAGTAAATTTCCAACAATGCGACCCACTGATTCTGTGTGAGACTCATGGAGGACTGACTACTAACAGACTAGCACAGGTGCATGGCAACAGGAGGGGGGTAATGATGTCATCACAAAAACTCATTACCCAAACATATTAGAACCAACAAAAGTCAGCAATCTTTGTTAATTTTGTACCTAAGATTGAAAATAAATACAATCCAGGGATATAAGAATCACACTGTACTTTACCTTAAATGAGGAAGCATAGCCATTGGCTTACATATTTTACTAACAAGTTAAAAAAAGGATTGGACTTTGTTTCATAATATATAATATACTATACTTTAAAAAGAGGAAGAATCGCCACTGACTTATATAATTTACTAACAAGTTAAAAAGAGATTAAATGTTTTGTAATATATAATTTACTATACCTTAAAAGAGGATCATCATAAAGACTAGCTACAATTTTGATCAATCTGTAGACGAAACTGTTTTCATTATCATGATGAGTGGATGAAGCTAGGGCATACTTTCTTTCCAATTCATTAAATGCAGTTTGTAATTTTACATACTCCTCTTTCAATAAGGCTAAGTGCTGTTGAAGTTTCGAGTTTTCTATTCCAACAGAAGATAAAATGAATTAAACAAAAGTTAGGGACAATATGAAAAAACAACGCTAACAAAGGCCAAGAGATTTTACTATACTTGGAGAAATTGAATTAGTAATTTTTTCTAAAGAGCCGTTTACAAATTGAGGGAAGAGTAGCATTTAAAACCCATCTCTGTGTTGTCATAAAATATGTACTAAATTCAGTAAAACCACCAGTTATTTTGAAATCTTAATTTATTGTCTTATCTGTCTCATTTCTATGGAACATATTGCCTATCATTTGGCAGAAAATTCAACTCCAAATAATGTTTAATATAATTATGTTTTTTCTGGTAAAACTATCAGAAAAAGAGTATCAAAAATTGATTGAATTAGTAGTTGAAATATAAAAATCAGTTTTAAAACTGTTTAATTATATGTAACAGTCTTTAAATGTGATCTATAAAGTCCAATGTCAATCATTCTCTGTCTCTCTCACTCTTATCTCTTTGGCAAACTACTTAAGAATGCACGATCCTGTTTTCTAAACTACTAGTGCACATAAGATCAAAATGAAAACATGCTCCTTTCTAAAAATATAAAATTTAACAGTAAATGACCTGAAACTAATGTTTATATATTCGAGTCAATTTAATTAAAAATATATTCATTTTTAGTGTTTAGCCTCCAGAATAAGGTATATGAGTATAAAAACAGCAATAAGAATTGATGTCATTTCAAAAAAAAAGATATGTTACCTAAATTTATACTAATTAAAAATGTTTCTTAATTTCAAATTTGTATTCTTGAAATGAATTTTTACTGAACTTAACTATTACGCTACTGAACTTAACTAATTCTGTTGCCTAGTTAGCCCTAATCGGCCGTTTTTACAAAACCAGGTAAAACAAACAAATTAAAATTACTGTATATACTAACTATGATCGAATTTGAAATTCAAAATGAGTTAAGAAGTTAAACATTATTTCAATAATTTTATAACCATTGTAACTAATTTTCACTAAAAGATGTGCTCATGAGCACTTTGTCTTGTCTAAATCTGTTTAAATCGTAAATTTTATATTTTGTCTCATGTAAATTAATTCAGAATTCATTTCAATTAATACTTCTTTAATTTTTTTTTATTCTTAGTAAAATTTTAGTCTTTTCAAAATTGATTGAGTCTGTCTACTGATAAACTACAGGTTCCAAGAATGTACTTGGAATAAATAAAAGAGTTCAATTCTATTATCAGCTTTCAAAAAATTGAAGCAGTTATATTCATATTATATTAAAATTAAAATAAAAGAAATATAATGTTATAAATATAAGTACTAATTTAACACTGTACGTATAACTTAAACGATTATTTTTTTTTTTTAATGCTACACAAGTGTGACTAAAATTATATATTGTTTTATAGCATTAAAGGGTGATGCAGGTAGCTAAATTTTAGGCTCCCAGTTCCTAAGGGACTACTGTATTTTCAAAATTAAAAAATTAAACCACAAAAATTTTACTGATGTTGGAGTTCTGTAAAGATACTGTATTTGTTTTTTCTTATTTATAATAATAAAAAATTTTGAATGAATAATAGTTTAATAGTTAAGACTGGAAATTGGGAATTTATAGCCCTGTTTGTAACACCTAGGCGCTGCCCCACGCCAAGATACCATAATTTAACACCAACTGCATGTAAGCAAAGTACACAGTGCGCTCAATAGTACCACAGTCGCAGGCTACAGACCATAGATCATCACAGGAATGCATCCACAGCGCCCTCGGACCTGGGTCACAAATGGATTTCAAAATTATCGCTAGGTGTTTAGTTTTGTTTACATTTACAGTCAGAGTATTGTGGTCAAACCAATTTTTAGTTTTAGAAAGATCTGAGGATGCCTAGAAAGAAATACTGCGACAAAATTATTAGCTTTGCATCACCTATTGTTTAAGTTACCTTAAATACATGTAACAAGGAAAGATGGTTAGTTATTGTTTAGTTGTTTATAAGTTATGTTACATGTGATTTTTGTAAGGTTTCTAAAAATGAATTTGAGCTGCATTCATGAACCATTACAAGAATGAAATATTAGTGAATGAAGACAGTGTTAGTAACATTTATACTGGTGTTATTCCCTCAAATATTTCCTTAGAAGAATAGTTCTCGTCTGAATGAGCTTGAGATTTCAGATATTGAATATGAAGGTAATGAAGTGGCAAATTTATCACAAGATAGACCTATACTGTGTTCTGCAGCATCAAGAATATATCTCCCAAAACCTCACAAAAATATAAACACAATTCAAAGTTAGAAACCCTGGTGTAAGAAATTTTTTCCACCTAAAAACTCTTTACCCATATATATATATATATATATATATATATATATATATATATATATATATATATATATATATATATATATGGGTAAAGAGTTTTTTATATATATATATACTAGTGCTCTTATTTGTACTATTTGTAAAGAAACAAATGATTTTGCTCATAAAAAAAAATATAAAAAAAAATAAATAAAAAAAAAAAATAAAAAAAATCATGACAAAAGAATGTAAGGTGAAATTAAAATTAAACAGTTTTCAGTGGTAATGAAATGGGTAGATGTAATTGTCTGGAGAAAAAAATATGTTGGAAAAAAAAACCTAGTTGGATACTGGGATTTTCAAACCACAAGTTTCTTTCAAAAGACTATGTCTTCTAATCGATTTATAAATATAAATTCAATGTTACACATGAATCTGCTTCGTAAAAACGAAACGCACTATGACTCTAAGGTGAAGGTAAAATTTGTCCTTGATTACTTGAATGATTCATCTAACAAAATTTTTGTACTAGGCTATCTCAAAATCTAATTGCGATGAAAAGACCTTTATCCAGTATAGGCCAGAAAAGAAACACTCTTGTTTCGACATCAAAACATTTGAATGATGTGATAGTGAAACAAGTAATGTTTTACATACTGAGATGTATGTAACAGTAATTACAGTGGTAGTGACTTTTTGGCTAATTTTGGTCCATTTACTGACAAAGCGATCATAGCATTAATGGACAAATGTGGTTTACTAGATGAAGACCACCATTTATTTACTGATAACTTCAACACTAAGGTGTAGAGCTAAAAGTTTACTAGAAAGAGAGACCTGTATGGCTGGAACAAAAAAGATTGGACATATTGATAGTCTTGAAGTGAGACAGCTTCAACAACATACCAGTGAAAACAATATTGTAGTCGCAGGAATCTCGTCAACCTCGAACAAGAATGTGTATTTGTGTTAAAAAAGCTGGCGGCAACTATACTGGCCATGACATACGACTCCTCCATTGTCCATAGAGTCAGTGGTGGCGATAGCGGGCCCGCGAGCTGGGAGGGCCCGCGAGCCTTGACCAGGATTTTTCGGGAAATTTTACCGGGACCCGGACCTGCAACGAACCCTGCCACACAATCATATCATAACATAGGCCCCCCTTATCATAACAATATTTTTATGAGTATTGTCAAGAAATTACTAAAATATGGTAAAATGTCTTCAGACAAGATTGTGCATCGTGCATCCAAAACGGCAATAACCATTATTTTTTTAGAGAGCAGTATTTATTATTTAATGTCATGATACGAAATATGTGTATTGTTTACCATTGGCCGATAAGTAATGCAGCTATCGCTATGTCGTCCATCGCGGTGACTCACCGGCGCCGGCCGGCGAAAAGATAAACATCCTGGAAAAGATTATTGGGAGAGGGGGGGCCCGATGAACAAACTTGCGGGGGGGCCCGCAGGTTCTTATCGCCGCCACTGCATAGAGTACCTCTACCATCAAAAGCAAACCTGAATATCACTTCATGATTTATATCTATCTCTGCAAAGAATGTCTGGCTAACCACAAAGAAAACCAAGGTCATGCCTAAATCAAGAAAACATGGAATTGGACCAAGAATTTGAACCTGGCTTCATTTTTGTAAATGAATATCTACCCTCTTCTCCCACAACAAGTTCCTGATGGTTGAAACACAGAAGGTGAAGAAGGCTCAGAAGATTGCTTTTTTCTAGGCCAAGAATGAAAGATATTGGTTAGAAAGGAAAATGTAAGAGCTGTCTGGTAACAGGTTGAATGGAACAAAAGAAATGTTGTGGCGGTTTCAATTAATTACTCAAAAAATAATACTTTTTTTTTTTATCTGTAGAGTACAAAACTTTGCTGTCAACTTGCATAACTTAGCCTAATTGAGATATCAATATCAAAGATAAACCAACTACCTAGTACAAAGAAAATACGCTTCTAGACGAATTCTAGGAGTATGGAATTCGGGTAGGTTAATAAATGGTTGATATTGTCAAAACCATAGAATTCAACTATAATGAAACTTGTGGAAACATCAATCATCAAACGTATGAAAATAAAAATTCTCCACAAAAAACACTTTATTTGTGCATTACAAATTTTGAAAAAGGGTGAATTAAAAATATTATTTTGGGATGTTTTTCTTCCTATGTGTTTAATGATATTTTTTGGGTGAGGGAAGATATTGCTATATTTAATGACAAGTTAACATGGGACTGAGACAATATTACACGTGAACAAAAATAGTATCATATAGACACCTTTACAATAGATAAATTATGGTGGAACAGGTTGAATTGTTAAGTCTATAAATATCAATATTACTTTTTACAATCTACACAACAAATATTTGATGTCACGTCAAATTAGGTTAGGCACAGCCAATTCACCATTTACAATTTATATATAAATTATATATATTGTTTTTTTTTTATGTGAAACCTCTTGGTATACATCGCCTTACAACAAAAAAGAAGGAAAAAACATAAAATAAAGAACCCTAGCCCTCAAATACTCTAATAGCGTTAGGATCAGAACAAAAGCTGGTTATGATAGGATAGATTCACACCTTCAGTCACAGATCGATCAAGCTACTCAGCAATTGGTCGGCGTGGCAATGAATGATAAAAAGAAGAGGACCAAATCGATGTGCAAGAAGGCTCTCAAAGCCAAGCTTAACAGCTTAAGGCAAATTCTTTGATCTTAGGAGGTGGAATAAGTCCAGGTACAGGACTGGCCCTGGCACTAGCTCCGAAGGCCAAACTGTTAGGCCTTCGGAAGCTGGTTCCACCTCTGACCAAGCCACTTCAAGATAATGAAGGTGGGAGGAAAAGAGTGAGGGAAGAGTCCTCCCCCCCCCTCAACATGCAGCCAGAAGACGAGGCCGCAGAAGGTAAGACAAGTAGGGGGGATCAAACCTCCTCAAAATCCCAAACCTTAAGCGAATCTTTATCTTCAACGAAGATAGCAGCAGTCCTTAGGAACTATCCCGATCAAAAGTTGACTGAGGACCAAGGACTTAATCTGCAATTGAAGATCATGGGAATGTTCCCCAGCTTTTCAAGATATTACATTGAGAGGGGTGTGCTTGTTGTAGCCTGCTCCAATGACAATTCCAGAGGACTGGCTGATGAGTATAATGGCGAGCATGTAGTTGGATGGAGTCGGGGGCTTGCGGGCGACAAAGGTGATTTTTAGACCACCAAGTCAGCTTGCGGGCCTGGCTCCTGAAGCCATAGTCAGCTTGCGGGCCTGGCTCATGAAGTCATAGTCAGCTTGCTCGATGGGCAAATTCCGGCTGTCAGGGTGAGTGACTGAAAGATTCTGTCAACAAAGAAGGACCAGAAAGGCTTACTGATGGTCTTCTTAGTGGATGACTCTACGCTGGAAGTCACTTGAGTTTCCGGGCATAGGGCTCATAGTTTTATGGAGGTTACCTCTCATCACTCCTGGTGGCAGGAAGAGTGAGAAACCAGGTGATTGTCAGAGTGATTCAAATAAACCTACAGCACAGTAAGGCCTCGGAACAACATTGACATAGCTCTCATCCAAGAACCATGGATTCACCAAGGTTGGACTTTGAGATGTAAAAGGTAAGCTTATTTACTGTAATTCCTTGCCCAATATAAGAATTTGTATAATTGTAGGTAAAGGGATACATAGTTTTCCGTTAATGGATTTTTGTTCCAGAAATATAACAACAGTTCAGGTCAGCTCCCACAGTAGAGGTGAGAAACAAAGCCTAATAATGAGCTCCATCTACATCCCCTAGGCGCCAAGACACTACCACCCACAAGGGAACTTTAGCTGATTGTTAAATATAGTACAGTTGGCACTAGACTTATACTTATTGGCAGTGACGTCAACTCATTCAATCAAGTGGGCTGGGGAACCAAAAATCTTAGAGGTGATTCTTTACTTTTCTTTTGTTAGAAAATTTGGTTTAACCCTTTCTACTTGAACATCGAACCTGGTTCGGATCCGCTATTTATCGCTAGCGGTCGAACACCGAACCTAGTTCGGGTTTCTGTTATGCGTAGAATATTATTAATCCAAAGATGTTTTACTGTTATCTGATTTGTGTGGATTGTGCTGCTATCGAACGGGAAGAGTTTGAACTATCTGAACATTTCGTTTCTGATAGTTTTTACAATTTCATTTTGGTTTTGTACAGCTGAAGTTATGTCGACATTGTCAGCTGTCCGCTGTGTTTGTTTACTGCGGAGTTGCAATCGCGATCAACTTTAGCGTGTGTATTATCTTCAGAAAAACTGTTATTATTGTAATTATTTACTTTTGAAACATAGGCCTACTCATTTTTATGTAATGTGTATTTTAAGATGTGTATAATCTAGTGAACTGTCAGATTAAATTAGGAAGTCAAGCCTAATAACATAAATTGTGATCGATGTGGTGGAATGGTGTTTAGGTTTTTGATTTTTTTTTTTTTTTATGCATCATACTATAGTATATAAAAAAATATTTACTAACATTAAAATTCTTTTTATATAGGTTTCATAATGCCATAAATGTTCTTGAACTAAAATAACATCTTAATTAATACTTTGTTGTCATGGAATCCAATTTACCAGCAATGTATGCTATGTGTTTTGATATTTGCCTAAAATTAAATGCAAGCAGATAAGGAAAATGAGATGGGAAAGGGTTAAGGCCCGGGTTCTTTGTTTATAATAAAAATCATCAGTGGTTAAGTTCTAACAAAATCTCTTTTATTTAATTATCTATATATTAAACGGATTATAACAATTCAGTATTCTCAATACACTTAGGTTCGTTTTTATTATATATTTTCTTATACCTACACAATTAATACATACAGATTGTCAGACTGTCAGTTGCCCTCCGGTAGCCACAACGTGTACATCTAAACATACTTTTAATGTGATATGTGTGTTTTGTATATAGAATTTTAGTGTTTGATGACCTCGGTTGAGAAATATATTTATGTTATGTCTGAAGATGGGATAAAAGTCTTGAAACGTGTCACTTGACGGAAACACAGTAAGAAACTTTATTTTTATTAATACATACTAACAATGAATCACTAACTGGTCTGAAGGTGTACAACTATCAGTTCACACATTGTGAACAATATTACAAGGTGTTCAATGTAATATGATATGACCATGAATATAAGAAAACCCAGAAATTTTTTTTTTTATTGATATTCTGGGGGTTCTTTACAAGGTAGAGTACAATAAACTGAAAGTTTATGCCGCAGAATGAGACTGTGGATTTGAAGGGAATTGCCATAGGATAGGTAAGCCATACAATTGTTTATTAAATCTTAAACTAAATGTGGTTTTGGTACAATAAAATTTTGCAAATGGCTGAGGGAAATTTATGTGAAAATGCAAAGTGGAAAAGAGTTTATGGAGGTATGGTGTTAAGATTGGAAGTATGAGGAATGGGTGAAAGGAACAGGCAAAAAAGGGTATATTCCTTAGCCACGCCATTAGTACTATGGTAACCGAGTCCTGGAGTTGTCACATGAAGTTCTTGAGTATGCTATGACATATTTCCACAGGAACTAAATCGTAGGTCTGCCAATTAAGATGGAAGTGCCAGTAAATAAGTAGGAGGCAACAATGTCATCATTTCTGTACTGGTCACTGTGGCAGCATAAGGGCGTATAAGTATAAATGCCTTAGTGACTTTCATTATGGCGTAGCGTAACTCTGGAGACTCTTTCTGGTACCATTATTATACTTGGTGATTAGGCGAGTTTTGGCTCTGAATTTTAGCTTGGTTGATTTGGGTTTGTTAATGAAGAAGGTGGGTGGTTTCAAGATTCGGAAAAGATAAGACTAGTAACGGAATATTGGGGTGATGTAAACAAGTTGATTTTGAAAGGTATAGTTCGGTAGATGTGTAAATTACAGGGTTACTAACAGACTCATTTTACAAGCAAAACGTTCACTTATAAACTAGAAAATTAAGTTTGTATTTAAAATTTAGTGTAACTATTACTATATTTAGTATATTAGTTTATATAAGGACATATAGGGTAATAAGATGGAAATTACATATACAATTGCAATAAATTGTAAGTAAGGGATGTAGAGAGAAGGATTGTTGTGTAGAACCATTTATTTTATTTTATTTTATTTTTATTTTATGTGTGATGTTAAGAATACAATAATAAATCAATGGGATGGGTAATCACAAGGATGTTGCCCGCCCCATGATTGCAAAATCCAAGGACCTGATATGTAAAAAACAAGATGCATGATTTACACTAAAAGTTAGTGCAAATAATGGTAAGTTGAGGGTAAAATGATGTAGTTTATTAGTAATAAAATATGTGTAATTAAGGAGGGTTGAGCAGAGGGTATAGGAAAAAAAAAGGATTTAAAAATTGCTTGTGGAAACGAATGAGTGAGCAAAATGGTCCTAACAATTACCCTAAATTATATTTATATTTTTGATACCAACTATAATGCAAGTAATGTTGTTCTTACCCAAACACAAAAGGCAATCAAAAGGCCAAAGAGGAAAGAAAAATACAACTCATCCTATACTAACAATAAGAGAAAGATTAATAAACAACTATGAGAATAATATGAATGCTTGACCACTGACAAACATAGTAAAATTCACAAACAGAACTTAAAGTGTTAGTAGGTCAACAAGGGGTTTTAAGGAGTTGAAGGGGTAGGGCTAGGTAAAGTCGCAGCAATGAGGATCTTTGGTTATACGGTATCGTGCTGGGGTGCATTACAGCCGACAAAGGGCCAAAGGTCATACATACACCAGTAACACATTGATCAAGGTCAAATAACCAGCTTACGTGTTATATATTTATATTAGTACAACCAACGAAAAAAAGTATACAATCTAAATACTTAAACTAAAAAGACCAAGATTGGTGATAGAAAAAAGAGGTAACTGTGGTGTGTTTCAAGGGGTGAAATGTTTATATGGAAGGGAGGGATTATAAAAAATGTGATGGTAATTAAGGGGGTGGTTTGAAATGATTAGGTTATTTGGATGAAATTGATAGGGTATGATGTTTGGGCGTGAAAATGAGTGAGGTATGGAGGTTTGAGAGAAGAAGTTCAGATAAGCTGCAGCTTAATCCTCATGCAGTAGTAGGCGGATTAGTCGGGCAATCCAGGTGAGGAGATGGCATCACAAAAAAGTAATGGGGAATAGGAAAACAAAAAAGGTTTAAAAAATCTAAATCCCCAAAGTAAAAAAAAAAAAGTGTAATACCATTCCATCCACAAGGGAAAACCGACGAACCCGAGAATGCATTGAGCATGCCCTCTCAAAGGGGTGGATAAAAAAAGAATGAAAAACCCTTAAATGGCCTCAATCCGTTAAGGCGCCATTTCGTAGAGGTGCGCCCTTAGCAAAGATGCACCTTAGCCATACTTGGCCCACATGACAGATGAAAACAGAGTAGAGGGGTTTATGGGGTTTATGGGGCTACCAGAATATCCAGGACAACTTGTTTGGTATACTGACGGATCACTAAATGATCAACTGTATGGAGGATACTGTCAAACCACTGGAGCAACTCTCGAAGCTAGCCGATGTAGATATTGTACTAGGTAGTATTTCAAGCTGAGATTTGTGCAATCACAGCATGTGTACATCAAGGATTATAAGAAACCCTTAAAGGTAAGGACATTCTAATTCTCTCAGATAGCCAAGCGGTATTTTTCATTTTCACATTTATTCCATTATAATATTGTTTTACAATTCGGAAAAAAAATACTGAAGAATCGAGTTGCTATGATCATTCAGTTTTACCACTTTATTATAACTTATACATTTATTTGTAGCCGTGGCCCGCTTTTTGGTGGCATAAAACCCCCTGCTGAAAAATCAGAACTTTTCTGCTGGCTGGAGATTTCATTCACGTTGGCTGAAATCTGTCAGGATGGCGACGAGGACGGGTCTCTGACGATAAATTAATCAATGCAATGCAAGCTTAATGTTAAATAAACTGTTTATTCAAAATAAAATGCTAAACAGAATTTAAATAACATGTTAAATTTATAGTTTTAAAATAGTGTTAGTTCACAAATTTATACAATTTCCAATTCCCTCGCCAAAAAAAATGATGGTCAATTTATGATTTTTATATGCCGAAAGTGCACCAACCTTGCGGAGCAGACTGCTCGCCGACAATACTCAAAGCAGACTCGAGGCGGACTGACTCCCAAACACTCTGTGTCTGTTCTTTTCCCCCAACCCTTCTTAGTGATCTCGCTAACTCAGAACCCTTTATTACTTTATAGAAAACTACAATTTAGGATTCCTTTTCAATAAATATCAATTACAATTATTATTTATATATTATACATGGTGGGCTCTTTAGCTGTGCCACATATTAATATAAGAAATATATATATTATATTATGACGAGAAAGTTAATATGACCATACAAGTGTTCATAAACCTAAATTTGAAATATTGGAACTACACAACCTAGAATATTAACATAAAGCTCTGAAACCTTCTACAACTTGATTAATGTAGTCTTACGGACTAAAATACACATACAAACAAACCAAAATAACACTTGATTCTTTACGTCGAAGTGTAATTTTCTACTACGTTAATCGATTTTGAGACCTGAAATGTGTCTACTGTTGTCAAAAAAGATCTGATTTATGACAAACAAGGTAAATAATTTAAGTTTGCATGATTTTTAGTTACTAAATTGCAAGGTGAGGTACAATACATAATTACCCGATTTGTATAAATTTCCGAACTAAATCCTTACGACAGGTACAACACACATTTACAGTACTTTTAATCGTGAATTCATTAGCTTATATAGCACAAATGACAACTGTAAACATTATTAATATCGATTTGGTTCAAATATGCTATTTTGTAAATTTATAATTAATCGATAAATATGTAGTGTTCCTGTAGTAGCTATTTTCTCGCTAAATTTGTGATCTCACAAGTAAATGCAATTCGTGTTCTAAATACCTTCTGTTGTAACAATTGCATCATCCATTAATACACCATACATATTTTGTTTCAAAATACCTTATTTCACTTCAAAATCATCAAAATTGAGCATTTCTTGACATTCTAAACTACGCAATCTCATTATGCGTCAAGCTTTCATAGATTACGCATGCGCACTACAATCAATTTTACAGGTTCTTATTACTACACTTCTATGATTTAAGAATCATGGGAACTAGGTCACGAAAGGTTTATATATATATATATTTACCTTGCCAGACCTAGTAAAGGATATGGGAGTTATTTATTATAACACCCCAATTTTTATTTATTTATTTCTACTACATACCTCTATAAGAATAGTAACATTTTTTGGTGAGCAAAAATGTTTTTCACTTCGAAATTTACATATTTCAATGACATATGTGTAGGTTAGGTTTACATGGCAAATACAATATTTCGACTGATCACCAAAGTCAAGCAACATTGACCATAGTAATTACTTGGACGGGTGGTAGTTTTTCTACCATGTGAGTATGGGATTTGTATTAGAATTCTTCAAACAATTGAACAGTAAACATGGAGTGTGAGATTTGTGAATTATGTTTGTTCGATGTTGGTAAATTCAATGTTTTACAAATTCAAGACTTTTATGTTCATCACAATATTATAAAAAGAAAATAAGTGCTACAGGTGTAATACTTATGGTTTATATAGGTTTATTTACGCGTAGGTTTAGTAAGGTGGCTTGTAAGATAAAAACAATATCCAATCACCGAAGTCAAGCAACATTGAACATAGTTAGTACAGTACTTCTATGCGAGACCACTTGGGAACACCACATGAAAAATTTCAATTGGGATTAGTGTTGTAGGTTTATTAATGCGTAGGTCAAGGTAAAAACAATTTGTGTATAAACCAATTTTAAGTGAATTGCATGTTAATGGACCGTAACCTAAAAACTTCAAACTTTGTTTTTTCCCATGAAAAACATTTTTGCTCACCAAAAAATGTTATTATTCTTATGAAGAAAGGTATCATACAAAATTATGAAAAAAAATATATATATCAAGATTGGGGTGCTATATATATATATATATATATATATATATATATATATATATATATATATATATATATATATATTTTCCTTCCTAGACCTTTAACTAGGTCTGGTTAGCTACATGATTGACAATATTGACATCTACTATCAGAGATCTTTAAATAGAACTATTTTTGTGGATTAACATAAACATCAAGGGTTGAGACAAATAGATTCACTAGTTGTCAAAAAGAGTAGTGTAGAGCCGAACTAACCTTAAAAGCACCGCAAATCGTCATTTTAAATAGCTTGTTTTCTACAGAAATGGATTTCGCTAATTCAAAAGTGAAATGCGTGTAAAAGGGCGAAATAATTCTTGCAAAAGAAGGTAGGAAGAACACGAATTGCCTACATTTAGCTAGTAAATAGCAATGACAGGAACACTACAATTTACCAATCTACAATTGATCAACTAACTTCTACTAAATAAATAAATACTTGGTGATGAATTTAGGGCTAGTTTCATTTAATTTAAATTAGGATTTACTCAACATTAATTATAATAATCACGAAGTAATATTGGTATTGGTGATAATCATGTTTTTCAAAAAACAAATTTCAATACAGACTTCATTACAACAGAAATGGGCGGAATGTATTCCTTCAATACACCCATTCACAACCATGACAACTTGTCCTTGCAAACGATATTACAATACGATTATATGATTTGGAAAAGAATTATACAAACCATTTTTGGGACTATCCATAACATTAGACGTTGTACAAAAATATTATGTTCAAATTTGTTACTAAATCAAATAAATTAAACTACATTCACAACACACTAATTGTCATAATTAGCAACTCGGGAGCAGCGTTGCCGATCTGACATCTGAGTTCAAAGTTGAAGTTGATAATAATAACAATTTTAATAGTACAATCTGTGTAAAATCCTTGTTATTATTCCGAATAAAATTATACGACTGCGCTGAAGGGACATCAAGATATATTTTTTTAGGAAAATTAGTATATTAAGTCAAAAAATTCTGACTTTATCAAAAGTATAAGTTGAGGTCGGAATAATTATTCCGACTATTTTCTCTCAATATTCTGACTCTTCTCAGAATTTTTCAAGCTCGGAATATTCCGAGTTTCCCTTAAAATATACTACTTTCTAAATGTGGATTTCCTTTTTAGAATTAGTTGTTAAATAATTTCAATTAATTTCTATTTTTGGAAAATAATTGTTAGAGAGAAGTCCGCGCAACCGGTTAACGTAAGTAGAGGGGGGAAGGGGTGGTGGGTGTGGTAAGCGTGGTTGCTCCTCCACTTCGCCCCTCTCCTTTGCGTTTTGCTCCTTGCCTAAATTGTTGTCTGAGAGAGATGCTGAGATGGTATGACGATACCTGACTGGCATCTCTCTTTGTGTTTTTGTGTTCTTCAGTCGTGGTCGTAAATATAGCGTAAGGCTGAATAAAGGTCTCTGGAGTGGAGTTAGTTCTCTCACTAACCTGTTTGTGGCACTTTTAGACATAAAGTCAATAACACTTAAAAAATCAAAAGTTAAAAAACTTGGAGACCACAATTTTGTAATGGAATAGTGGTTACAGGAAATAACGATGGATTGGATCTATTTCCACAATGGGTAGAGCCTTCTGCTTGCCCTGGATTGTAATGTGGGCACGAAGAATGACTTCACCATACCTCGTGATTCCAACCCCGTGAAAACATACATGACAAGTCTATTTTGTTTCAGTTATGAGAGAGGAGGGTGTGAGAGAAGATGTCGTGGACCGATTGTATAAATTTAGAAAATGATACTCAACTTTCACGGTATGGATACAGATCTATTCAATTTGGGTACATCGCTTGTCAACCAGTAAATTGGCCGAAGCAAGGGTTTTTTACACAGGCATTAAAGACCGTATATACTGTTTCGCCTGTGGATTGGGAATCGGATGGAGACCCTATTGACAAACATTACAAATGGACGTCGGGTAGATGTAAATATATAATGGCATTAAATCAACTTCATACAACGCTTACAACAAATAGCCCAATCTCTGTAACCACCACTAATAAACTATTACTACATGCGAGTATGAGCTATGTAAAATTTGCTAAAAATCAGAAATAGAAGTCCCTTTGTTACCTTGTGGCCATTTAATAGCTTGTATTGCATGTTCACTCCAATTAAAGAATTCTGGTCTGTGTAGACAAAAGATAACTGCCATTGTACTCGTATTCTTTACATAGTGGAAAACTGACACAAGTTTTAAAATTGTGGCTAACTTTTTTCAAAATTTACTCCCCAAAATAACCCAGAACGTTGACGCTGTTTGGGGGCTTTTCAAACTAATGCTGGGTTGAATGTTGTTCTTTCATTAAGCGACACACGGGTGGAAAAAACATTTTCTATAAAGTTCTGCCGCTCTTTAATAGTAGAAGCCTTTATGGTTGAAGAAGACGAGAATATTTGTGGTTTAGAATATATTCCCAGTAGCACTTCCTGTATATGTAACGATGGCAAGATGGTGATGTTGATGATGATGATTAGCCCTGAAAAAATAAACACTATGCAAAGTATACACGCACAGTAGCTCCTGTCGATTTTCTACATGTCGAGCTCCTGTCGAGCGCTTAAAGTGTATCTTCATACCGTCACCGCGTCTTACTCAATTTAGGCAAGGAGTAAATCGTAATTACATTTTGCGCTTTTTAGTCATATTTACTATCTACATAACTATTATGTTGACGTAATAAACATTTTAGGTCCCCGTAGGAGGAGAATTTTTTCTCTCGAGGCAATTCCTTGACGTACGGATGGAATTGCCTCAAAAATTGTGCCTTTTCAAATCCACTAGTTAAAAGTATTTCAAATGGCTTGCACAAAGGGTGTATCGTATCAGTTTTATAATTTACACCACCTTCATCCCATCTAATATAGTGGTAACGTGACGTAACCATTGTACCGTTCTCTGAACTTTGTTGTTAAACATGGTTTGAACACTGTGATACTTTGAAAATGATCACAGACTATGGCCAGTTCTTTGACTACATATTTGTTGCCGATATCTCGAAAGGCTTGAAATTCAACCACTGCTCTATGCATGTTTTTTAAACAACGTAACTTTGTCTTACAATTTGTCTGCTGCAAGGAGTGTGCTAAATACGAGCTCGTCGCTGGCCAATATCTCAATGATGTAGGAGTGCAACTCTTTATCGATATAAACAATTCGGCGACACGTCTAAACACGAGCGGCATATTCTCCTCTAGTAGTTTCCATTCGTCACCGTTCAAAGTCATAGAGTTCTTTCCGACGTACAAGTGAAAGTACCGTATACCAAAAATGTTGCGCACTATGACGTCACCTCCGCCATTCTAATTGAAATTATACGTTCTTTTGTCGCCGAGAGCAGTCTTTTTTAGCTTTTAAATGCACAGATGATAATTAGTGAAGTTTTTTTTTTATCTATGGTCTATAAGAGAAATAACGGTATTAATTACAAACGAACCCCCTTAATTACTTTTACACAGTTCCAAAAATCTGTCGAATCTTTAGCATTGTTAAAAGCTGGAATGATAATAAAAAAAAATAGGCATATTTTTGTTTTTGGAAAAATACTTGTAATTTTTTTAAGCATATGCGTAGTCGTCCCTCACTATCGCGGCATAAAGTTGCTCGAAATAATTTTAACAATTACAAAAGTTTGACACTTGTTATCAAACCATTTTTGATTCCCTATACTCCGTTTATCTCTGTTTGTTTTGCTGCTATTAAACAGCCCTATCGCTTGAGTCAACAACCTTTAATATAATACCCGATATCAGTTCCGATGCCATATTTACGTCTTGGGGTAGTTTTCCTTTATTAAGAAAACGTTTACCTTTCTGATTTACAATGCGGTACTTGGGGTGTCTATTAACCGCCACATTTTCTAGCTCCAATTCATCCGGTAGATACTGTTCATTACAATCCTAGAATTACAATCACTAATTAAAATAAAATTTTATTATCCAAATAAATGTCCAAAATATTAAAACTAATTTTGTGAAATCTAATTCCTTATTCGACAACTTCCCCCCAAAAAGGTATATAAAAACTTTAAAAAAATATTCTTTATTGTCAATTTTTCTTCTCACCAAGAGCTTTCCACCAATTATTTCAAAATTACTAATATTTTTTAACTTCGATTTATACTCTATTACTAACCCACACTTAGCCATACTTAGAATGGTATAAAAAGACCTGGAGGTTCATTGGAGTTGCAGGAAAAAATTCTAAATATATACAAAATAATTGTACACAAAATATCTAAAAATCGTTGGTAATTGTTTGTTATTTAAACCCCTCTGAAATTATGTTTTGTGACAATTCTTCCATATTCTTTTGGGCAAGTGCTACAACATAGCCGTCTTTAGTATAAGGCCGCGTTCGGTGAAACGTGATAATGTTGCATCTCCGTGTTCAATAGTACTTGTACTCCTTGTAGTAGTACAGCGTTGCATTTCCGTAGGAGTGTTCAGTGTTGATTTATATTACTTTTTTAATAAAAATATTTTGAGAAATATGATTTATACTTTATTATCATCACATGTCTGACAGTTGTATGATACCTGTATGTAAGGACAAATACAAAAATCCAAGGAGTATATATAAAGTTTCAATTTTCAAGGAGATTCTGTTCGCCATAAGGAAAGGATACCTGCAATTTCAATTTTATATTGTGCTCTTACTAAAATATTAGAATTAGGTAGTGAATCATATTAAACAATGTAAATGTGTTACAATTGATTCCATTTTGTAAGATGTATTAGATATATTTTTATCAGCCTGGGTTTGGGTGTTTGTGGTTATATCAATTTTAAAATATCTACAAATTAATGTCGACAGTTTTTCATTCTTAATTAATAAAATTGAACACAATTTGTGGAATAATAGAGGTGGATTATCTGTTCTCTCAAATTTTGTTTTGACCGTATCTAAACATGTTGTAGGTTTAATGGAAACCTAAATTTCAGAACCGTCTGTACATAGATTGTTGTCAAATGACTTTTGCACATTGATCATAATTAATTTTTCTTTTTGGAAAGGAATGCTAAAATATTTTAATGAGAATATTTGAGAGGAAGATAATTAGGAAAATTTATGGCTCAGTGTTTGAGAGAGAGGAGTAAAGGATTTTAATGAACAGATAAATAAGTGATATAAGTGGCGAGACATTTTATCCTTCCTAAAGTCAAGAAGAATTACTTGGTTGGGGCATGAGGAGAGAATGCCTCTCAAAAAAGTCTGCCCAATCAAATTCTGCTTCAAGAATTCTAAAAGAAAGAAAGGAAGATCTAGGAAGTGCTGCATCAAAGACCACAATGTGCTGTAGTTTCAGAAGTACAGTATATTTAACACAAAATATGCATAAGAATACATTTTAAATGAAACTATAAAGCTTATTTAACTATGGTGTGGGGAGGGGGGGGAGAACAATTTGACTAGTTTCAATTGCAATTAGAGGTGAGTTGTGACCAGATAATTCTGTACCTGCTACAACATGATTTTGATGGTGGCTGGTAAATACATTTGTAGTGTCAGTTACAACCTTCAAAATTACTTTATATCAACATCTTTGGGGGGGGGGGATTTAAATTGAACTTTTTTGATATTTTTTATCTGGTACTATATCAATAAAAGTACAGGAAAAGAATACATTTAAGATATAAACATAAATTTCACAAATGAACACAATATGTCCAACTTTAATGGCAGTAGAATATAGAGTGTAATTTTTTAGAACCCTGGGAAGAATTTGATGAGTATTTAATATTTCTTCATTAATTATTATATTAAATACATATTTTCATGTGAAAGTGTACAAATATGTATATACTAAATACACTTATGAAGTTAATACAGAACAGTGAACAGTGATTATTATTTACAATATTATTTAATAATGAAAATTCAATTTCTTGTTTAAATTTAAAAGTTTTATTTATTTACAAAATGTGTACCATGTTATGTAGATTGAGTAATAATTATTGGATGTTTGACAAGATAAGGTTAGAGGAAAAAATAAAGTGATACAGGCAAAGTACAGAACTAGTTGTCAAAAAAATGCTATACTCGTAATCATTGTATCAATTGATGAAACAGAGTTATAGCGAGTTTTTAGGAACACAACTAACCTATAGCTAGATTACAGAATTAGTGACAAAATTGCTTATCGCATGATCGTTATATCAATTAATGAAAGAGATTGAAAGTAATATTTTAGAAAGACAACTAACCTAAAGCAGTATAAAGTTAGGGACAACCAGGCTTTGCCTATGTGCATCATATAATAAAACAGGTGGAAAGTAACATTTTAGCACATACAACTAACTAACCAAAAGCAGTATACTACAGAATTATAGACAAGTGACTGGTATGTCAGAATTTAACAGCCTGAGACTAACATCATCAATGAGTGACGAAGATGACTCCGAAGAGAGAAGCAAGAAAATTATTAACATGAGCATTAGCTTTTGACGTAACTCACCCAAGCTTGATGATTCTCTTGCACCTGAAAGTTAAAGTGTTTCAAAACGTACCTCATACTTTTAACTAGGTAATGTTATCTGTTATAGACACACACCTATTAAAAAGTATCAGGTTGACAAAAGACATAGCTATAGTATCATCTTTTTTTAATTTTACGAGCTTTACTGTTTATTGAGTTCACCCACTCCATGCTAACTTCCCTCTACACCTGACAATAAACATGGGCAACTTATTTTAATATTATATTAAAAGTAATTATGTACAGACTCCTTGTTAAACTAGTTTAAGCAATTCTCCATTTTAACTTCTTTTTTTTTTAGATATCTTCTTTTAATTAATTAATTAATTGTTATATGTATATTAGTGACTGTCAAATTGAATGTTAACTCTTCAATGTTTTTGACCACAAATTATTATAGTAACTTTCTTTAATTAATCATGTTTCATGTTCAATGAATTTTTGATTTATAAAACACACACACACACACACATATATATATGTGTGTGTGTGTGTGTGTGTGTCTATATTATATATATGTGTGTGTGTGTGTGTACGTATATATACTCGTAAGTATGCAAGTATTTTCTTTGTACAAAAATATATTTTGCTGTTTTTCTCCCATTATTGTAATTGTTCTGGAATAGTAGTTTAGTTTATATTGAAAAAGAAATCGTAAACAAGCACAAGCTATGTGGAACTAATAAAATTACATTTATCTACTTCCTTCCGTCTTGTGATTTTTGTTTTTCCTTCAATTACTTGTTTCAGACACTCTCATGAGCGATACATCTGATGATGAACAAGTGTCCAAAGCCCATAATTGAGGGAAAAAATCAAAAGACAGAAGTAAGTAGATAAGTTAATTCTATTATAGAAATTGTGACTTCGATATGATATCACTATGACTATGTGGAACTAGTTCCATAAGCAGTTATTTATATAGTACAGTAGAACCCCTCTAATCCGCCCTCGGATGGTCCGTCACCTCGGTTAGTCCGACCGTGCTCGAGCTCTTGGCTATTGATATTATTCTGCCGACTTGCAGACTTGTGGAATGTCTCACGACTGGCGGGAGCCAATCTTTCCGGTTTGTTATCGCTATCGCTTTCCCGCTTCTGTGCTGTGTCATCTCTCGTGAAAAATTAAACACTACAAAGTTTTTTTACAGATTCCCCTCTGTCAAGTCTTTTGACACATTTAACCGCGTCTGAAATGAAACCAACACACGCTTCCGTATTCCCGTTTGCGTAACTAGCTCATTTTTATTTACTGTATATACTGTACGTAGATCATAACCAGTCAAAGACAAGAAGAAAACTGAAAAGAAATGTTATATTTTCCATAATGTATACTAAATTGATTCGTGGAAAAAAAGCGGCCCATCAAACGATGTTGCCTTTGTATGTCTGCTATACCGACGGGTGCCAATGCCGCGGTGTTTTTATGCCGCCGACAATGGGATACCGCTATCGACAAAGTTGTTTGACTCGCCGCTGCTTTGGTGCCGCGGAGATTTTACGCCGCCGACAATGGGATACCGCTATCGACAAAGTCGGTTGACTCGCCGCCGCTTTGGTGTTTCAATTACAATTTATTTTCGGAAACTCTCATCCAACCAGTACACTACGATACAGGCCGGTTAACAGAAGTTCTACTGTAGTTGCAAAGTTTATATATAGACTTTATTATATAGACTTTTAAAAGTTTATATATCACTTATTTCACTTTAAAAAAATCTGTTTATATAATACGTAATAAATATTGACTTTTTTCGGATAATCCGACCTTTTTTGCGTTCCGACCATGCCCCCAGTCCCGAAGGTGACGGATTAGAGGGGTTCTACTGTAGCCTCACAACTATCTGGCCTAATATGGTGGTCGGCCCGACTGGATATTGATGATAAATCTCTTTCTTTGAAATCAACACTCAAATTTGTGACAACAGTGACATTAGTAGTAATTTATAACATATTTAAACTTGTGATTATAGAATTTTATAAAAGAATGAATGTTAATTTGACCTAATTACGAAAGGAAAGTTAAATAAAATGACAAATATAGTTATAAAATGTTAGCATTTGTTTAAAGAATCTAACAATGATTACATATATCGGGCAACACATTTTTTGCATTTGCTACTTATATGTAATGAACGCTTATAAAATTACAAAACTATTCAAAATAAGAACACACCAATAAAAACTAAAGGGCGCATAAATAATAGATCACGTTCGTTATCTTCTGCTAAGTACTGTAAAATAATAAAGCTATAATTTTCTTATACAGATTTGAAAAAGTTGAGCAGATCGGTCATGAAACTACAGTGAACTATTTGGCAATAAAGCAATTCCAAAGGTATGGGCCTGTAATTACTTGGAATACAAAAACAATGAAAAACATATACCGCGAATATTGGTGTATATTTCATTAGGCTTTAAGATAAAAAGTATTGTAAATTAATGATTTTATAGACTAAATTTGTGCATTCAAATTAATATTATTTACACAACAGCCTGTGGCAGTTAGTCAAGAGTTTACTGTACCTTTGAAAAAATATACAGTAATGAAAGGAATTAAGATAATCTGATTTGTTTTCAAATGTGCCCTTATTTGTTATTTACTTATGCCATAAACTTATTCTAAATATATGGGTTTATATCTACACCTGTCCAAACATGATAACAATGAAATGGTCATAAGAGTTAAATAATTAATTTTAATTGCTAGACTTAATTTATACACGTTGACAACTATAAAACAATTTATCTGGAGTATAAAAAATTATTCACAGAAAATTGTTTTAGTAATAAAATTTATTATTGTGCTGCTATTGTGTAAAATATTTTCGATATAACACAATAAATTGTCTAAATATTCAATTTTCATAACAAATAAAACCTCTCCCTAAAAATACAAGTAAGATAGATATAAGGTTTTATGAAGATATTCATAATTAATGCCATGCTATTATTAATAAGAAAATTAGTTTTATTTAAAACATAAGCTCACTGCATTTATAGACAATTTAAATTTATAAACAGATAGAAATAATTTACTATTTGGTAAAAAAGGAAACAAAATATTCAACTTAAAATATCACACGCTTTTTTGTACATACTAAATAAATAAAACACAATAAACAGATCATTATAACAAATTAATATTACTACAGATACTAAATATATGATTACAGAAAATGGTATATACTATAATTACAGAAAATATTTGGTTTGGTTTGTGTCATAATAAACTAAATAAATAAAAAAACTAATATCAATACATTGAATGAAATCTTGTAATACCATATAAATTGCTAATGAAAGCACATAGCTTCAATCCTAATCATCGATATCTTTTTCTTGAAATATAAAATACACAGCCACAACTTTTATATTACAAATATTATATTTTTATTTGACAGCCCCTCTATTTTTAACAATAAAGTTTTCCTGCTTCTGAATATGTTTTATTAGCTTCCCTGGAAAATAATTATTAAATAGGTTACATATTATTGAAAAATATATCCGAGATATTATTTAAGAATTAGGCTGAAAAAGAGAAGAACAAACATCCAAATGAATTTACTAGATTATTATGGGTTTTAGTATGGCTGAACATTTTATGGGTTTAGTGTTCGCATAACTATATATATTTAGGCTGCAACTTGGGCAATGCAAATCAAAACATTGTGTCCATTTGGTGATTTTAAATAATGTATCACTGACGATGATGATGATATAGTCATTGAACTATTTTATAAAAATCTATTTAAATTACCATGTTTAGTACAATAATAAATTGTAACCTACAAACTTTGTGTTTAAAAAAAAACCAGCAAAATTATTAAATTACTACTTTAAATTAAGTAAATTTCTGTGTAGCACTGAATATTTGTTATATTAAAAGTGTTCATGCTAATATATTATACAAGTTCAAGTGCAAAGGTGTTTCATTTAAAATGCAACCAAAAGATTAAATGTCATATAATCGTATAATCTGTAGCTTAATGTGTTCTACCACAAACATAATATTTTTTTAGAACATATATTTATTCTAGAACCTACCCGATCTCCAGATATATCCACTCCCAACTTTTATTTAGCAGTTTGTGAGAGAAAAGTTATATTAAAATCAGCCTGGAAAAATTAAAGCACAGTATCGAACACGCTATTTCCAGAATTTTTAATTCTTTGAAAAATTGTATAAACAAGTGAATGCATATTTAGAAAAAAGAGGTGAACACCTATTATTGTCTAAATAATATTAAGATCTATTGTAAAATTTAAAACAAAACAAATAATATTTGAGTTAGGCTCTACATATGTAATCAATTGATAAAATTTTTGTATTAGAAAATTATTATTTCCACTTTGGGTTGTATTTTAAATGAATCACCCCGAATTATAAGATATGAAATAAAATACAATATAGGCTTAATATTAATGAATAAATACATGATATTGTAAAGCTCTAATACATATTTTACAAAATCTTAATCATATATCACTATTTTATATACTTAATTTTGTAAATAAATTATTTTTTTGAAAGCTTATGATATGAAAAGGTGATGAGTAAAAGTAATAATTTCTTAGTAGGTATACTACCACGACATGGTTAAATGGTATGAAAGTACTTTCTCAACATGTTCATTCCCTACATCACAGGTACTATTTGAGAAACTATCATAAAACTAAGTTTATTTCTTATTATCATTAGCATTTACTATTTACTATTGCATATACTATTCTTGTTCTATCCAATTTTTGAAGGAAGAATTCTGTACTTTTTGTACTTGTTTATTACATGTGTGAGGTGAAAGAGTTGTATTGCATCATTTTTATTTAAAACTTGGTAGTTTCTAATAAAAAGGTATTTTGTAAAATAATTTAAAATTCAGAGTGAAGAATGTATCATATTTAAAATGTTTTATCAATGCTGGTATAAATTTTTCTAAAAGAATTACTGGACTGAATCATTATTAAAATCATTTGAGTAGATTATATTGTTTTATGCTGTTAGTTAAGTTTGTTAGAATAAGCAAGTTGGTTGTAGTATAATTTATTTGGTAAATGTCCAGTTGATACCTCTTTGCGATTTAATATAGAAAAATCATGAAATTGTGTTTTACATATCTCATTATTAAACAATTGAACAATCATTGAGCTGAGAAGACCCTTTTCAAGTATGAAAATCCATTATTTCTGTCTAAAATGAGCAATTTAAAAGTACGAAATCCTAGCCTTATTAGGTTAAGGTATCTGTTTACGGTTATTCATATGGCAATGATTGTGAATATATTGAGTGTCTCATCACTCGATGTTTATGTTCATCCACGCAAAACAAATAGGTTCGGATATAGTTACCTAACCAGACCTGGTAAAGAAACTACATATATACATTTACTTCCCGAGATCTAGTTCACATAATTCTGTAATTATATAGCATAGTAATACATATCTGTTATAAGACACTTTTAATGACACACGTGAGTTAATGACACGACTTATGAAACCTAGACGCATAGGCTCATCCTCATCCTGCATTTGATCATTGAATGCAAACTTTTAAATTGCTTATTTTAAACAGAAATAATGGATTATCATACTTGAAAACGGTCTTCCTGGCTTAATTATGATCCAACTGTTTCATAATGAGGACTGTAAAACATGAAAATTTTATATTAAATCGCAAAGGGGTATCAACTGGACATTTAACATTTATTTTATATGCAACTACGAAGAGCAAAAAACCTAAACTGTACAGTACAATTTGTTATAAATGCATAATATAGAGCTAATACATCATTTCAAATGTTCCAATAAAATTGTAGAATCATTACTATATACTTCATTAACAGATCGTAATTCACATTTCCTACACAATCTATTGATACATGTTCCAAGAACTCTCCTTTTCCAAATATTAATGTGTCTAAATGCAAAACAAAATTAACAAACATTAAAATAGTGACTAGCGTACAATCAGTTCTTAAATACAGCTGGTAGGCTATAAATAACAATTCAAAACTCAAAACAAGTGTGAATAAATTTCAACTAAAATTACTTAATGCTAATTACTTTAATATTTAATTCCTGAAAAATAAGTACATTTAAAATGCTTCTTATACTAAATTAAATTTTAACCATTTAGGCCTAATTATTCTATCATTAAGTCTAAGTGTTATTACTTTTATTTCATTCTCTGGTGTTGTAAGTCCAAATATGTTAGTATGTAAGTATTCAATAGTTTAAATAATCATATGGCAATTACTAGACAAATTATAAAAGTGGAAGGAAACTAATGGTTTTGTTTATATATATATATATATATATATATATATATATATATATATTCTTTCAAACATTCCATCCACTCTTATTTATACAGGCTAGACTAAATAAAACAAAACTTTGTGACACAACAGCTCGTGGAGAGCCTAGGTCTGCTAGACAGCTTTACAGTTAGGTAATGTGGAGTTAGCACATTGGAATTCCCGTCACCTTTATTTTAAGATTTTCAAACACAGTTTGTTACCAATTTCCTTCATGATTCTGGGTCAACACCATACATGTTTGAGCCCCCAGGGGATTAAACGCAGAACCTTTTATTCATGGAGCGAAAGTGCTAACCACTATAGATACCAGCAGGGAGTTGTTAAAAAGTTCAATGGTTAAAAATTCTTGGTCTGTATGTATTTGTTTTATACACATTTCTGTGTTTATAAGATTTATATAAGTTACAATTAATTATAATTCAATATTATTTACAATACAGCCTACAAAAGTGCACTACCATATTAAACAATTTTCATACTACAAATAAGTAATTAATACATTTCTCAATGACTTAATGAAATTATTTTGTGAAAAAGTTTAAAGTTATGAAGAAAAAATTCTTTTGTAATGGTTTATTTTATATCTTGTAATAGACCTAAGTCAAATTTATAAAATATTGTGTATTTGACAATAATAATTGTATATTTAATAGATAAATGAACACAATTACAACATACATTTGCTAAAAATCCAGTGTATATTACCTCTGTCTAAACAAAATTCAAGATTAATTAACTTCAAACCTTATTTTAAAAAAGTAAAAATTATTTGTTAACGGGCTATTCACTTTTTCACTTTAAAAAGAAAAAGAAATAAATATACATAGAAATAGGTTATGTAAAGTTGTTAATGTTTAGGCAATTATTTTCACGGAACTAATAGGTTAATAGCTTCTAGATATTACAGAATAAAATCAGTATTGACTACAATCCATTCGGATTAATAACGCATGCATAGCCCAACAACAGTTTTTATGAAAAATTTTACTTTTCCATGAAATAGAAAAATTATAATGGCTTTAATTGGTAAAGGATATTTGTTTGATATTAAACAAATATAAAAGAATTGAACCTTATCTCACTTGTCCTTTTGATCAAAGACAAGTTAAGTTATGTTACATTAACATTATTATTAAACTATTACATTACTGTTACATTAAACTATTATTTAAATGAAATACTTTGTAGGCTTATATATAATATTACAACTATAAAAATTATCAAATTTCAATACAAACTAAAAGGAGTTAAAAATGAGTTTTTACGGGAAAATAATTTTAAAATAAGCGTAAAAGTGACAGTTTTTGAAGTAAATAATAGTTGTTTAAGTGTTATTTGTAAACTTATGAATTCCTATTATAATAATATATATAGACATATCTATTTCGTACTTCTCATTTTAAATTTTTATAGTGGAAAAGTGCATAACAGATTAAAATATAATTTTTTTACTTGTAAGGGAATGAATCGTAAGAATTGTATTATTTTTTTTTTAAGGTGATTTTCACTGGACATTAAAAATACAACATGTAGAGAAGTGGATTCTGATCTTAAAATAATCAGTTAAATACTGTGCAGGTATTTCAACAGTAAAAATATCTACAGTTTAATTTTTTTTAAATAAAAAGATGATCTACTCCACCTTCAAGATCAACTTAGGAATACGGAACAAAGATTAAACCAAATATAAAATTTAATTTGGATCAAGCTAAAAACAGCTTAAATTTTGATTGAAAATATAACCTTTTGCCAATTGCACTCATAATAGTAAATATTAAACTAATTGAACTCCGACCCCTATTCCATTTGTTACAATGGAAAAGCAAGGTTATAACTAATATAGTATAGGGCTGACTAAAAATAAATACTTATAAGCTATTAAACAATACTAATTGTAATATAAGAATTAAACACAAATTTAATCGGTGTGACTGCAACCGGACTTTTTGGTGATATTAAAAAAAAAATCATTTTCTACATACCTTATTAACAGTTTTAGTATTAGGTATTTAATAGTTACATAACTTAATAATAAAATAAGTTTTCAAAGTTTTCAATGCGGAGCTAACTTTTTCACCGAAAAAACACGATTTCAAAACTACAGAATTCAATGCATTTATAGATCACCGAAGTCAAGCAACATTTAACATGGTTAATACTTGAATGAGTGACCGCTTGGGAACCCACGGACAATTTCTTTTTTTAAAAAAAATTATACATAGGTCAGGTAAGGTGGCTCTCTCTCTCTCTCTCTCTCTCTCTCTCTATATATATATATAGATTAGGTATATATATTTTTTATAGGTAAGGTGGCTCTCTCTCTCTCTCTCTCTCTCTCTCTCTCTATATATATATATATATATATATATATATATATATATATATATATATAGAGAGAGAGAGAGAGAGAGAGAGAGAGAGAGAGAGAGAGAGAGAGAGAGAGAGCGCCAACTTACCTATATATCTTTATATATATATATATATATATATATATATATATATATATATATACCCACCCACCTTACTTGACCTTGTAAGGTATACAAAATTATATACAAACCAATTTTAACGCGTAATTCACATAATAAACCTTACCTACTCCGTTAGTTAGAAAAAGTTAGCTCCGTGTTGAAAACTTATTTTATTATTAATAAATAAGGTATGTGTAGAACATGATTTAAAAAAACACCAAAAAGACCGGTTGCAGTCACAGTAAACAATTACCATTTAATCTAATATACACTTAATTAATTAAATAAAGATATCAAATACTCAAAATATTACGAATGGATACGCTAATGATAATAAATATTTTTTATTGATGGTGATATAAATTATTGCATAAAATTCCCTTTAAAAAAAGCTATTAATATTTTCAGTACTAATAAAAGTGGCAGAAGTTACAATAAAGAGTATTAGTACAGGTAACACTTATTAATTTTTTAAAACATAGTTTATAATTTATACTAAGTAAACAAAACTATACTAAGTCATTTCACACACCTTTATGTCCAACACTGAAATATGAATTGTAATGCCTGTAATGAATTTACTTTGATGTTTTGACTCTTTACAGAGTATCTTCCAATTACTAAGTTGATAAGATAGGCTTATATACTTTAAATATATGTAAATTTATAAATACAAATTATATTCATAGGACATTTTAGATGTACTGTATTGGAGTCTATGTACTACTAAATGGGAATGAGTATTACTAACTAAAAATAAGGGTCATTTGCTTTTATTTTAATAGAGCTAACTTATTAATTCTGTCATAAAAAGAAAATGATAGTATATGAAACAATTTAAAACTGTAAAATAAGAATGGTGTAACTTTTAATACTGTACTAGGCCTATATAGTTTTATCATGATGCTAATAATATTTCTGACATCTAAGATAGCCCTCACATATTGTTTTAAATAATCTACAACCTATAGATCAGATTTTCACAAAATTTGTGGGTATCAGCACTTTAAAACACATAATTACCATAAATTACACAAAGTTTTCTCACATGTAATCCTGCTGTACAAAATATCATATTATTAAAAACTAAAAAATATTCATACAACAAATTATCTTAATTGTACTGAAAGCTTTTTTTTTTCCATTCGAAATCTTGGAACAGAATTTATCTTTTCATAGTATACATACTTTTCATTAGTATGTGAAATTTTAAATGAGCCCACCTACATGCTAAACCAAAATTATGTATACAAATTTCATCACAATCTATTCAGTAGTTCTAGAGTTAAACATTTAACAAAGATTTAGTAAATAGTCATAAAACAAAAACTGCTTGTTTTGACTTGAAACAAAAACTGCAATCAGTGAGTATGAATTTAAACACAGTAATTTTCCTTGTTATTTACTTTTTATGCAAGAAGGCAGTTAGCAAATTTGTAACTGCACACACTATTATTATGTTTAGAGTGTCATAGTATTATAAACCAAAAATGTTTGGTCCAAACGGTAATAGTTTATTCTGACTGCAACAGGTCTTTTTGGCAATTTAAAAAAAAATCATGTTCTGCATACCTTATTTATTAATAATAAAATAAGTTTTCAACATGGAGCTAACTTTTATATGGGGAAAAACATAATTTCAACTTTTTTAGATTAAGATCCATTAAGTGAATTACACGTTAAAATAAGTTTGTATACAAATTTTTACCTTACAAGGTCAAGTGACTATTAAATTAGCCACATTACCTGACCTACACATAAAATTGAAAAAATTGTTTGTGCATTCCCAAGAGGTCACCTATCCAAGTACTAATCATGTTCAATGTTGCTTGACTTTGGTGATCTATAAATGCATTGAATTCTGTAGTTTTGAAATTGTGATTTTTCAGTGAAAAAGTTATGATTAAAAAACAATTGCCAAAAAGACCGGTTGCAGTCACAGTAAACAATTACTGTCCAAAAGTTATCTATAGAGATCGTCGATCATAAGGGGGGTGGTTAAACAAAATTTGAAACCCTAAACACATAATCCATCACAAGTAAGAAATATCATATTAACAACAGTAATTCTATTCTGCCAAAATTCCCAGCTTTTTTTTAAGTACAGAATTATCAGGAAGTGCAAGGACCCATTTTCTCAAACCAGTAAGTACAACAGAACTAACAACTAATACCGCTCCTGCAATACTATAAATATTAGGTATTTCCTCAAAGAACATTACTTGCCAAATAAAAGCAAATACAATATCTGCTGATCGAGCTATTGCAACAGGGCCGGCTTGTTCCAATTGTAATGATAAAGTTAGCAAAATCTGACCTCCAAAACTAAAAAGAGCCAAAGCTACAACTAAAACTCTTTCAATACCACACTGAGGCCAACATAAAGCACCTAATTCCCAGCTTACACCTAACGTTTGAATCAGAGCAAAGGCACCAAAATTAGTCATTATTACAGAGAAATGAAGACCTTTAAGAGCACGAAGTAATACATAGGCATTGGCACCAAATAATGTAGCTGAAAATGCTGCAACTGCTGCCCACAAATTACTAGGAGAATTTGACTGCTCTGATGCTAATGAGGGAATACTAGAACCAAATATAAATGGTGGTCGAGTTATCAAAACCACTCCGATTAGAGTCAGTGTTACAGTTATTACACTAAATAAGCCACATGGCTCTTTTAAAAACAAACGTGCAAATATTGCTACAAATACTGGTACACTGAATACAACTACTGAAGCATCAGCAAGTGGCATATATCGAAAAGCATAAAAACTTAACATCAAACCAGTTGTGCCAACAACAGAACGAAGAAATAGCATCAATCTTCTTCCAGCAGGAAATAAATGTTCATTACGCCACAATATAATAGGAATTGTTGGTAAAAGTACCCCAACAAATCTACATGCAGCAAGTTCCATAGGGTGAACATGAACCAACCACTTAACTATGACAGAGCATAAAGAAAAAAAGAGAGATGAAATTGTTGCCAAAATAAGGCCTAGATAAGGACAAGAAAGGTGCATTGGAGGGGCAGCAGGCTGAGTTACATCACTGCTATCATCCTGGTTTGTGTCATCTTCATCAACCAAATTTTGCATTTCATCCATCTCAGCTTCATGCATTTTTGGAGCTTTGTCATGAAAAATGTCCATCAATTTTTGAATGCTTTTCTTTCTATAGAAACCAATTCAGCATTAATTAAAATTTATTTTTATGTAAACAAAACCTGTATAATTTCAAATTGTAAAATTAATTGTATAAAATCAATTAATCCACGCTATGACATAACCTATTTATAATTGGTTCATCATTTCAATTTTAGGCACACTTTTTTGAATGAAGAAGACAACACAAGTTTATTGTTTAAATTAATGCATGATAAAATGATGTGATAGCCTTTAGCACGGCCAAAATTTTTAAACAAAACATTCAAACATTCATTTCACCACTTCACAGAATTTATTTCTCAGCTGACCTCTCACTTCTAAATAACTATTATAGCTCAGCTCCCAGCTATAAGTTAACTGCAGATATGCCTTCTAGAATATAAATATTTTTTCCTCGGTGTCCACTTCAAAATCCCACATTCAATCCCGAAAACGTAAAATTAATCTGTATGGAACTAATTAGGAATTGGTAAAAACTAAACTGCTTTAAAATAATTATGGGAGAGTACAAACTATTTACGAGTTTCAAAGAACAATTTAATAAAATACTGTAATTCAAATAATAATTATATGAATGTAAATACCTTTATATATATTATATATATATATATATATATATATATATATATATATATATATATATATATATATATATATATATATATATCATCTTGTTGTTTTAAAGGCGAAAAACCTTTCAGTAATCATCACCTTAAAAAAAAAAAGGGAATAAAGTATATGCCCCTAGTTCACGAGTACTCGGGGTCAAGAGAAATATAGGTGCTCAAGATTCAAGAGGGGCCAGTGATGTTGTGCTAATTAGCAACACTGCTATTTCAAAGCAGATAACGTACGTTCGCAGTAGCAGAGAAATGCTAACAACTAGAAAAAGAAGCTTTATAATTAACTAGCTGAATGTAGTATTTTCACTGATGTGACAGCTAATTTTGCTAACATTTAAAAGAAACAGGAATACGGATTTAGCAGTATAATACAATGATGAATGGAAACTGATTTAGCAGTTACTGGCTTTGTGGCTTAATGTTTTAGTATTAATTGTATGTTGTTGACATTAGCTACACAATTTTATCTCTCAACAACTAAGACATAGATTTAGGTTGTGGGTTGTAAATTGAGATAGGTATGTAAATTAATTTTGGATTAAATAGTGCTTATTTTGTGAATTGATTATACATTTTACTTTATTAAGAATTATTTAAATTTGTTGTTGTTTATTTGTTTAACTGCTTTGACTTGTATATTTATAATTTACCTGTCTTATACAAAAGAAATCTGTCTAAAGGTTTAATAGAAATTGAAATTGAAAATGGTTTATGTTAAGCTAATACACAGAATTCTTTTTAAAAACAGAATATATTTTTAACCAAACTAAAACAAACGAAACAACTTATTTGTTACACAAAAAAAAGTACAAAAGAAACGATAGAAGGATATTTTTGGGTTTCACAAATATTAATTAAAAATATATAATTAATATAATATATAACTAAATAGTAAGTCATTTTATTTGTTATCTTCCATAGCTAGATTCGTGGAATCTGTCAAGTATCAATTTATTATTCCTGAAGCTATCAAAAATACCCCGGCTAGCTACGTGTCGCCACCGTATCTCGACTCGCGCATGCGCACTGAGCTGTTTCCAAATTTCTACTGTGAGCGAACTATTTTTACCAAATTAAAATTTGTTTACGCTTTAACGTCAATCTGATCTGTCTGTGAGTTTTTTAATAAAAGACTTCATATCTCTTAACTGAATAATGATATCTTAATGAAACTTGGCATACTTGTGTGTAGCTTACAATTACATACATTGATATGAAATTTACTGTAACAATTAATAATGGTTTATTGGTTAAGTGCTCCCCATAATTAGTAAAACCACTGCAATGCAACTCATGAATTCAAAGGTAAAATAAGGCTAAATGATGTTTTTAAAATCCTATTTATATTCATATGCACAAGAAATTACTGTACAGCTACTGTTGACTATATATTGCGACTTGAATATTTATAACAAAAATTGAGAAGTTTTCAAAATTAAATTGTAATCATATTAACATAACAGTATTACTTCTTTGTTTACAAGACAAAATAATTGATGTTATCTACCATAAATAACAATCATAGTAACAACGCATTATTCAGCTACCGTTCATTATTTATTGATGGTGGTATGCTTCGACTGCCATGGCACACTTCCTTCTGGGGAGTTGAAATAATCGACAAATTTGTTCCTGATTCTAACTTGCTCCTTTGTAGCTTGAGCCGCTCACTTTGGCGCAGGTTTCCAGCATGTCTGGTATGCAGTTTTTATTTACTAAGGAGTACCAACTGCAGTTATATTGCCTTTACTGCTCAAATACTAATGAGCGACAAAACCTTATTAAACTCTTCTTTATTTAGCCTATAATATGTTCGAAACTTTTCGTCATCACACTCCAAGTCTGCCATTAGGTGATGATATTCACCGAACTGTTCCCGTTTCTTGTTTATTCGATGGACCCATTCCTACCTTCCACCTACTGCATACAACAATAACAACTCTTCATCACTATCATTTGAATCGGTTTCCATCCAGGGGATATCAAAACCAGGCTCACACCGCGGCACTGTAAACGCCATCAAAAAATTTAAGTGAACTCTTCATACAGCTGTTGGCAGGTAGGTAGAGGGGGAAATACGTCTTCTATGTTGCTTCTGTGTGAACGGGGCACGAAAGACGTCGCTGAGGTATTAATACGCCGAAGACGTATTAATAACTCGGCTACGTGCGGTGTGAAGAGGCCTTAAGGATACTGTGAGGGTATAGTATATTATTTGCTTGTGTTCTGTGAAATGAAGAATGAACCTAGCTAATTGTTTTATCATCACCAAAGATACATTTTACATTTGCTTGTTACAGTAAATTTAATATCTTAGTTTTTTTACCCGAATTTTTTATGAACTCAACTAGACCTGTCTAGAGTATGTTATGAGCATTTTAATGTAGAATAACATTAACAGAACCTAACCTAATCTAGCATGTAAACGTCTTGAATAGCATATAATGTTTTCTATAAAAGTCGAAAATAAATAAACAAAAGAAAACTTAAGTAAATCGATAAAGTATATTCACGAAGAGATAGAAAAAACAAAGACGCTGGCCAATCATTGGGAAGATTTTTAAGTATTTAGAGAGCACATGGAAAGATTAGTGCTGGAGAATAATAAATTAAAAGAAGATGTATAGTCTTTGAAGATTCAACAGGATTTAGTAGAACAATATAGTCTAAAAAACAGTCTTGAAGTACTTTGTATCAACTGTACTAATGATGAGGACACATTGAAAGTTAGAATAGTGGGTCTGGCGTTTGATTTTCTGCTGGTAGACAGCATGATAGAAACATGCCGTCGTTTGGGAAATAACGCCATTAATGTTAAGGAACTTAGGATTATTGTGAATTTCGTACGAAATATGGAAAAGCAGGATTCCTAAGGATGAGGATAATTAAGAGGGATCTATCAACTCGCCACATCCAGATTTTATCTGATCAACTAATGTATGTGAACGAAAGCAGATTTTGTAATGTCCGTCCAAGCAGAACTAATGTATGTCCGTCCAAAAGGAGATTTTTTGGACTTGCCCGACAAAAAAGACGGTCATTTCTGGCAGATCAATGCCTAAAATATCACATGACATGAAATCGGATTTATTTTAAACCCTAAAACAATTTGTATCTCATTCAATTGGTAACACCGAAAACACAGACGGGCAGAAATAATTATGTTTAAACATTTGGTATTTAAAATTAGTCCCTTAAAAGTTTTACAGACTAGTAAAATGTCGTATATAACTCTAGAAAGTCTTCCACTATATTGCATATGTCGATCAGTTTTGTTATTTGAAAAGCGTGGTCAGCAGGTTAGAGGTAACGACGCAAATATTTATTAGATATATAAAGTAAATGTATTTTCGCGCAGACACGACCGAGATTGAAATCTGTCTAAATTCAAAGGAAATTGAAAGCTAGTATTTTTTATTACATTGTCAGATCTGTTTTCCTTTATGGATGTGAAACAAAAAAAAAAGTTAGCAGACACTAACACCCAGTTAAAGACCTTTGTTAATTGTTTTGTAAAACAGATCTTAAGGACATTGTATTTTAAGGTTATCTCCAATAAAGGTCTGTGAGAGGTTACCAGCAAGTGTCCATCAAGTTGAAGATATTGCGAAGGAAATGGAGATGGTTCTGTCACATTTTGCGTAAACAACAAAAAACAAAATAATACAAGGCAAGTATTAGATTTCGTGAGCAGGTAGAAGAATAGGAAGCTGAAAATTATTCTAAAGCGAACTAATGAGAAGGAGATGGAACTGGAATGTCAAAAAACATGTATAAAGGACCATGTTTGAAAGTCCATGTCTTGTGTCCTAATACAGGACAGAAGACGATGGAGAGAAGTCTTATACACGAGGAATTATAGGAATTACATATAGTAAGTCATTGCTGATATTGAGTGTTTGGATTGTTTTTATAGACTCTTACTTAAGTAAGAAAAAATTCTCAGAATACAGGGTGGGCCATAAGTCACTTGACAAAAATGCATTGCGATAGTAAAGTATACAAACAGATACCTAAAGTAAATACTGTTGTTTTGATGTAACAGCTGACAGGTTACAACTAGAGTCAAATTGATACTGAGTGACTGGTAGTGTCAAGTGACTTATGGCCCACTCTATCTCGAAGCTAACATTAGGAACATTGAGATCAACATTTGCAGAAAATTTGGTTAAAAGCAATCTCGTTATCCTCAAATTTAATATTTTGCCCTTTTTTGACGTGCTTTTTTAAGAAAACTCTTGAACAAATACATATATACAATGATATCAGAAATAATTCTTATAATATTTTTAATGAAAAGTTAATGTAGAATTTCATTAAAAAGACAAACAATGCTGGAAGGTTTATAAGAGGGTAAACAGAAAATAGGTTGGAATCGCATGGTAGGATTTTTGGAGAGGTGGAACAGATCTATGTACGTTCCAGTGTACGCATTTAAGAGATTATGTGGTGATGCCCCTCTGACAACTCATTAAAAAATACAAGCTCTTTTCCAGACTCTGATATTATCATGGGCTAACCAAGGTATGATCTGACAGCATAATTTCTTCAGTGGCTATAGTTGCACAACTGTACGTCGTAGTCGTAGACTGAATGTCTTAACTTCTTGTCAGGCTTAAGATGTCGACCATGTTTTGCCTTTCCTAACATGAGGGTCACTATGTTGTCCGGCGTTATATTTATCCCTCTTTCGTGCTTTTATTTCCTAGCTTCGAATTTCCCTTGAATTACAGAGTAATAAGGATTGATGAACATTGTCTTCGTCGGTGCCGCAACTGATGCATGAGCTATATCCGCTCTTGTCCAGGTAATGCTTAAAATATTCATGTCCAGAAAAGGCCAGGATCAGTTAGAATCCTATCTCTTCGTACTCTCTTTTCCGAAACCTTAAGAGGAGTCTTTACAATGTGCTATCCGTACGTGGGGTGTTTTTAACCTACCTACTCTAGTAGGTAGGTTAATTATTACTTTAATTCTATGTGCACCCCGTTTTTAACATGTATTTTATAAACTGTCTTTTTAACCACAAGCACCATATTTGACCTACAGGATTGACCACATTTGTGTTGGTAAATTAAAATTAATATTAAAAGAGGTACATATTTTGTCTCGTAAATTTTTTATAATGGTAAAGGTTTTTAAGATATATGAAAAAAAAATTTAAACAACCGTCATTTTGAAAATATACGATATGAAGTTTTGGTTTTTGGTTCACTTCTAAAACGTAACATAAAAAAATGCCTGAACTCAATATCTTATCTCTTTCCAAAGTTTTTTTTTTTTTAAAGATAATAATAATAAAATGGCCAATAGATGAGAAACGGTATTTGTTTACATGTAAGTGAAAATACTAATTTTCGGATTTTTTGTTTATGTATCGTTTACTACATACCCTACTTCTTAAGAATAAAAAAAATGTGTTTTCTATGTGGAGGTCATTTTTTCACTTATAAATCACAATATAAAAACTACCAAATCTATGTATTTAATGGCTTAAACATAATGGCAATGAGAATTGCGTATGATTTGACGCATGTGCATTACTCAATAACTATGCCAGATCGTTGTTTATTTGCCACAATATTCAGTTGTATATTTATATACGAGACGGGAATGTGAAGATTTTCCATTATGTCTAAAATATAATACATAGATTTGATAGTTTTTTAAATTGTGATTTTTTAGTGAAAAAAGTGACCTCCGCAAAAATAATATTTATTCTCAAGAAGCAAGATATGTACCGGTAGTAAATGATAAAAAAAGTCCTTTTAAATTAGCATTTACTTTTATGTAAACAGAATAGCTAAGCTTTTTCGGACCTTTGTTTATATATAAATTAAATTTATATGTAACATTTCTCCTTCTGTATGTTGTGCTTCTCTTTTTCGTCGAGTGTTCAAATGCATTGTGGGTAATATTCTGTTTGTACTGTTTAGTTTGTAGTCTGAAATGTTTACTACAACATGGCGGCACCCATACTGAAGTGGATGCGAGTAATAAATCCAACTGGACCTCAACCTAGGCCCCGACATGGACATCGAGCAGTGTCAATTAAAGACTTAATGGTTGTATTCGGTGGTGGTAATGAAGGAATTGTTGACGAACTTCATGTGTACAACACAGGTAAGAATTCAAAATGTTACCTACCGACTTCAGTTAAAATGGCGATGTTTGACGCTAAACGGTTTTTATTAAGCGAAATGTTATATAATTTATTACTTGTAGTCGAATCCTAATTAGTTATGTGCTTATGTGTTTAAAAAGTAATGTATCTTTCACTTTTGTGACTATCTTCTAGGGCTACAAATAAAAAAAGTGAAATTTTTAATTTGGCGGTTATTGGTTTAGGCCTATCAATATGGCGGCCTCCTTTGGAGGAACACGAGCTTGTTATAGACACAAAATACCCATCATTAGTCTTGATGTTTATAATATTTAACTTTAACTATATTTGTATCTGGACATGAGATTTGTTTTCAAGTACTCATGAAATTACTAGGCTAGGTCACAATTAATGCTAGTTGAACTGTCAAGACAGTACTTATATGCCCTATTACTTGCAGTATGACTTTACTGGACAACTTTAGAAGAAACTATCCAGTACTCAAAAACTCTGCAAAAAATTTAGGAAATTGTTCTGTACAATCAAAACAAACAAAAAAGTTCCCTTGACATTATGGCTTATCTTGCTTCATTGTCTGTCTCTCTGTGTGTTAGTGTTTTTTACATAATAATTAATATCTCAAGAACCATATGTGCTACAACTTTATCATTTTGCAGATATTAATGCCTAATTGTGTAATTTTGCAATTGGTATTTTACAATTTTTAATTGAAAATGGTTAACGTTTCAAAAATTCAAAACCCCAAAAGTATAAAACAGTATATTTGGTCAAAAATGTTTTGAATTTTTGAAACTTTTAGCATTTTGAAATGGTTGAAGTAATAATATTGAAAATAATTATACAATTATACATTAATTACTGCAAAATTAGAAAGTTGTAGCTCATATGGATTTTTGAACTATTTATAAAGTAATTATGTATTGTACCTCACAGGGCGATTTCTTTATGATAAAATGTGAAAATTGGTTAGATATCACCTACCTTATTTTGAAACAATTAGATCATATTTGATGTCGGAAGACATTTTTACATTACCAAAATCCATTAGTTAATTCCAAAATAAGCAATATAAAAGTACGAAATCAAGGTCTGCTCAGGTTAGTATGTTCTACGTATATGGCCTACGTTATTGAGTATGTTCGTCAACTTAGTGAATGTCTGATCCCATTGTTGCCATTTGATGTCGGAGTTTACATATTAAGGACAAATTGTTTTATTAGGTTATGGATAGGTGACTATTTATATACAGCGACCTGCCCAAACCTATTACTCATGATTTATCAATCATACAACTCGTAATATTACGTCTTTTATTAGGTCTGACTAAGTGACTATATATTATATGACCCGCCCAAACCTATTTCTCATGATTCATCAATGGTACAATTTAATAATATTAACCTGTCAGGAGACATGTAATGTGGATTCATCATACGATTGTTGTCCATTGCATAACCTACCAAAACCATACGCAGAGGTTGATTTGTTATTTTCAAGCCGAGTTCCTATTTTTATATTAGTCATTTTCTACTTAATAATGTATTTTGGTACTTCAAAAGTGTCTTCCGACATTAAATATGATATGGTTGTTTCAAAATTAGGTAGGTAGGCTAGTAAATTATTTTTTATATATTTCTGAACTAAAAATTTATATATATATATATATAAATCTGACCTAGTGAGGTACAATACATATTAGAATTTATTATGTAAATAACAGATGAACAATGATGTGAGGTAGTCTATATTGTCAAAGACACCTTTTATTGTTTATTTGGTAAATATGAAGCGTACCTTATGTAGCGATTATATAGTGAAATTAAAATAAATCGTGTTCTGCATAACTCATTTTGAAACAGTTGGATCATCCTTTATCTGGGAATACCTTTTTGAAGTCTCTAAATCCATTATTTCTATCGAAAATAATCAATTCAAAAGTACGGAAATCTAGATTTATGAGATTAGGATATCTGTCTATGTATGGCAATAATTGTGAATCTATTGAGTGTCTCATCACTGTGTTTATTCGCACAAATACGTCTGCCTAGTAAAGGAACTACAGGTCTGGGAAGGTCAATATATATATTGAAAACTTATTTTATTATTAAGAAATAAGGTAATTTATCTTATCTACCTTACCAGACCTTTAGATCCTTTACTAGGTCTGGCTAGGTCACATGAGTCTTAAATCATACAGCGTATTAATTTACCTGTTAGAAGACAGTTTATGCGGATGCGTCTAATGACACGCTATTCTATTACCTATGCGTAACTTATGAAACCTAGACGCATAGGCTCATTGTGTACTCTGTACATCAAGTGCAAACTTGGATATTGCTTATTTTTGATAGAAATTTTGGATTTTGAAACTTTAAAAGGGTTTTCCCAGACAAAGGATGATCTAATACATTATAAATGCGATATGCAGAACACATTTTCCTTTAATTTCACTACTAAATCGTTATGTTAGGTAGGCTACACTTCATATTTACGCTTTGTTTTGAACTATAGAACCATTTTCCAAATTTTCTACAGATTTTTTGACCACCCGGCATAAAGATGGTCTAATTTTGTTAGTTCAAGATTATGGTGGTAAACCTGACATATCCATTGCACCTCAATTTTATATGTTTTTTGACAAGTTGTAAAAAATTCTGGATAAAATGTAACTTGTTATAAAATGTTGATAAAATATATATATTTTTTAACTCTACTATAGGCCGTGCGTTTCTTCGTGAAGCCTGAGGGAAGTTGGAGAAAGTTTTTCTGAACCGGTTTTTCAGTCGTGGGAGGTGAACGTACGCCAGTCTATGCTCGCATCTCGACAGGGAAACATCGTGACTAGGTGCATTTCTAAAAACATTATCCACGCTCGTGTATTAAATTATGAGTTATGCTTATAGTGTAAATATTTGTTTTTGTTTCATAGTTGTGTGTTAATTAGTTAAGATATCAAAGTGCGAATAAAATATAACAAACGATTGTGTTCTTCTGATGTGACTTATGTTTTAGGAATTGCGTAATTTTTCATTAGTTAATTGTACCAAACATGTGTTTTAAACCAGTCTTATAAACCCAATGATGGACAGCAATGTTGAAAGAAAAAATGTAGGTGGGACAATTTTACACAGTCAGACCAGAGAAGTTATTTTTAATTTGTATAACTTTATGAAAAGAGATACGCAGGAAGGTCCAATTCTACTGAAGCAGGTGCAAAAACAGGTAGCGGAAGCAACAGGTGTGTCAAGAAGCAGTATCCAAAGAATATTAAAGGAATATGTTTATTTTATTGGATTTTTTGTTAAAATTATTTATCAAACTTACATTTACATTGTTCTATGCAATGGGTTTGCTTGTAAACTAAACATGATGTCGTTCGAGTCTGTCAGTGTTGCTTTGCCGACCTAATAATGTTTTTCGTCACACTAGTAGTTCACTCGAGTGACACTGTGGACTTCTTCTCTTGCATCAGGTTTCCCCACTCCTGCTCGCAACAGCCCCTACCCAGGCTTCACGAAGAAATGCACAGCCTCTATTTAAAAGTAATATTTTCGAATAGATGAGATTTCTAAAGAAAAACCAGGTGATAGTTTAGATAATGTGTGGTTTTTATTTTGACCCCAACAATTATCAGAAAAAAGGTGAAGTTCCTCAACTTGGCTAGTTAGAGAGTGTACTTATATAATCCATTACGAATGAGGTAACGTCATTACTTCCTTTGTTTGCTTTACCTTCATGGTAAACATAAAAATGTGAAAGTTTAGTTTTTGTATTGTAAACACAAAAAACTTGCACGGTTAACTGGCGCAAGTAAAACACTTTGTGCACCCGTATTTTTGGTAGTTCAATGTTTTGCATAAAGTCAAACACAATGCCAACAATGTTTTCATTTGTTTCATACATTTTTTTCGTATCTTTAAGAGCAGCGTGAAATTGCACGCCTACAATGAACCATTAACTCTGCAGTGGCAACACGCTTTGCATTTTGATTAATATGAGGGTTTTTCAATTTAACTTGACGTTCCTCACAGTAGGCACAAGTGTCAATTTGGGGCTTACCGAACTTTAAGTTAAAGTTCTCGTTAAAATACTTGACATAAAACTCGTATTTAACATCAATACTGGGATATCTCTCATTGAAGAGCTCATACATTTTCTTTACAGTGATTTCTGAAGACAAGTAAAGATATTCTTTTGCTGCGTAATGTGTTTTTTTTTACCGGGAACGATTCAATGTGATCATGAATCAATTTAAGAACATCAGGTTTTTTCTTGTTAGAGGGGGATTGTTTCCCTCTCATATCCTTAGGAGTTTCCCCGGCTTTTAATAAATTTCGAATCCGCCTGATTTTTTTGTCAGTGACGTCGTACAGTCGGAAAAAAGGTATTTCTACAAACTTGAATCTTTTTACCTTGGAGAAGTACATAGTATTTAAATGATTGTCATACTGTGTAGATTCATTACCTTTCCTTGATCTTCTTTGCTTGACATCATGTTTTTCTATCATTCGTTGTAAGTGTAGATCTTGTTCATTCTTACTATCCAACTTGTACAATGAATCCAAAATCAAAGCTCTTTCAGGTTCATCAAATTGTTCAAAACACTTTTTTTGACATCTGGAAATAAAGCAAACAACATAAGACACAGTACAGAAACACATGGAAGCATTGAAATTGGATAACGAATGGTAAAATTCATAAGGCATAAACATCAACTTTACTACACTGTAAATAATTTAAAATGGGAATAAATTTACATCTTAATATGAAATTAGAAATAATCCATTAGTCCACATAGAAACTAATATCCATTGTAGACTAGTAATATGGCTTAGGTTAGATTTATGTAGTACAATACAATGAAACTTAACCTAATCTTTTGTGAGATTTCAAATTAAATTATATAGGCTATGTAGGCCTACGTTATTTAAACTTAAACACAAAATGTATGAACACAATATCTCCTTAACCTATCTAAGGTCGTCCATAATAACCTACCCTTATAAAAAAAAAATGGGAATGTATATTGTAGTACTAGGCCTAAGCTTTGTTAGTCTACCAAAAATATGGTCCCAGATGATAGATTAGTTATATATTTACAACAATAAGGAATGATTATTTAGAGTTGCTCATTCCGTACAACTACCGTAAATAGAGGTAGTCCTAAAGATGTTTAAACATTTCAAGCTTACCTTCATGGTGATGAGACGGCTTTGGCTCTTTTCAATTTTCCTTTATGACCAATGTACTCTTGTCCTCGAAGGATTTTTTTCTTTTATTATATTCCTCTTGTGTGTTTCTGGATGTCTTTGCCTTTTCCTACCTCGTTTTTAAATATTATCATTACTCTCCCATAGTTTTAAACACGTACAGAATCAAGTTAACCTCAATGTATCAAACAAGACAATATTGTCAACAATACTCAATATTGTCAGTCTGGTTTACTCTAACAGCAGACATCTGACTGTCTACTGAATACAGTGTAGTAAACAAAGCGAAGTTAAGAAGTAAAATGTAATTGAGTCAGTGACTGAGGTACCATTTGCCTCTTAACACGTAAAACTATGTTGTCAAATATCAGCTTTATAATGCTTGACTGTGGTCCCCTTTTTGCACTCAGACACGTGTCAACAGATAAAGATTAAGAATCCGTGAAAAAATCATAATGGCCATATTTTAAACCATATTTTGGGGTTTTGCCTTGAAGGAAACCAAAACATGTTCATTATTATAACAAAACATGTATGATTTTACTTCTTACAATTCAGGGGGTATTTATCTCATGTCAGCGTGTTATTCTCCCAAGAATTGTTAGTTTGTGGTTCTTCAGCATTCAACATCCCATTGGCTAGAGGAACTGAGGAATCCATGTCCATGGTCACGTTTCTGTAATAGATTTTGTTATGTTATGTGTATGTTCTTAACATATTAAACGTATTAATATTTTCCCTAGATATGACATTCTGTCGATCATATATATTTGTTCTCACATCGTATAATAGAACTATGTTGATCCCATATTTATGGGATTTTGAGGGCAGATACATTTTGAAAGGACAACATCCTATAAAACCGAACAGTTGCTAAAAAAGTGTTACGTAAGAACCAGCGATGTAATGCTGCAGCATGATTCTATGAATTCTTCTCAAATGTCTCTAATTGATGCTAATTTGTGTAAGAGTCTTTGAGCAGGGTATGTAGCTTTGTCATCAAATCATAGAGAAATATGTAAAAAAATCAGAACGGTGTCTGCTGGAACATATTTTGTACCACTAAATGAAGAGTCAAATAGCTCTTTGGAGGTCAAGTCCTTCATGGCAGCAGATATGACCAAAAGACCGAATTATTACCTGTATTTTTGAAAGAAGTTGAAATAGAGTGCTCGTTCAGCTGGACCAGCAATGTCTCTTCATGATCATATAAGATCTAATGCAGCTCCAGCTTGATCAAATTTGTAATCTGAAGGGTAGTAATCAGGATTGATATCAGTGTCATTAGTTTCATAGCAAGAATCCACTTCGACATAATTTTCAATCTTATTCAAATCACTCCCCCTAATTTCAGTATCAACAAAGCTACTGTCAGCTTCAGATCAAATTTTGTCTAATTCACTTAACATTAACTATTTCCTTATGGTTTTGTAAAAAATCTGCCATCTTAAGGTATAAAATTGCTCTTACAAAAATATTTACAATATATACATTAACATGTAGAAAAGAATTCTGAGCAAATAAAAATTATATAAAAGTTTATCTGTAAGTAAAAAAAATGTAGAAATTTATCAGCAAATTAAATAATATGTAGGCCTACACGTTTATCTGATATAATATAAAAAACTATCACCCACACTATTCATAAACTTTTGTTTAGGTGACGTAATAATATCGAACACCACCACTATTCTTAAGCTTTTGCCCAATAGGCTATGGAACAAAAACAACAGAGTTAAACTTTGAAACTAGACATGTTTCCAACTTAAACTCTGTACCAACAATGACTACATAAATACTATAAGACACGACATAGGATAGGGAAATAGTCTACGCTTTACGGGTGCTGTTCGTCACAAGTTTGACACACAGCTATCAGAAAGCGCTAGCAGCAGGTGCTTGACTGTACGCATCCCACTTGGTTGAGACTGTATGCATCCCACTTGGTTGAGACTGTACAACTGTTGACCTCTCTCTCACAAACCTTCTCACTTACTTCCGTCAGCAAAATACCCCGTTTCGTATTGCTTCCTTCCCGCGCAAGCTGTATTCACTTATTCAGTATCTGTCAATAGTGTCAATCTATTACAAAAAACATGCCTGGAATATATAAGTGATTACGCGGACTGCCAAAGAAATAATAAGAACAGTTATGATCTTCACTTCTTCACATTTCCATCTTCAGATCAATCAAGGTAAGACACGGTTTCACTAATCATCTTTCTAAGATTTTTAATTGAAAAATTGCAGCAGTTAACCTTCATTGTCAGAAGAATTATTGATAATTAAAATAAAATTTTTAATGAAGTTTATTAAAATGTCAGTTTTCAGATTAACTGTTAATGAAGTTTATTATTATAAAAGGCTTGTTACTTTTTTCTTTAAATGAAGTGAGCTTTTTCTAAAAGGTAATAATTTAAACTAGTTGTTTTACCCGGCTTCGCCCAAAGTTGTATTCCTTCATAGGCCTAAATTAATCAAAGTAAAATTTATATACTTTAATATTGATGTAATTGTATATTTGACATAATAGGCCAGCCGGATTAGACAAAATAGTGGTATTTTTCAGAAATGTGCTTTAACTACAGTTTATTTTCTTAAAGTGTAGTTCAGAGTATTCAAAACAATATAGTAAGTATCTGAACACAAAAAATTTGGTACATCATTTTAAAAATAAAATTTGACCAAAAATTGGTGTTTTTATGTTTTTTTTTGCACATTACCTCATTTTCAATGAATTTGAGATTAAAATGTCAAGGGAGCAAAGTTGTTTGTTATAAAATTTTCTGAAACCAGAACTGAGTTACAATTGAACGATTTTTTTAGCCAGTTGTGATAGTTTTTTGAATTATTTATGCTCTTTTTCGAAAAATCACCAAAGAAATGATCAAAGCTGCCATATAAATAATTTGTTTATATATAAAAAAATACCGTTTAAAAACTTAAAATAGTATTATGAATGTAAATGTGCAACATCCTGGCTGACAAAGCGTCAGCAGCAAAACTCATAGGACCTAAGTCGTTCTATGCCTATGAAATATCTAAGAGGCTGGCGATGCAAGTCATCAGAACTTAGGCTCAGAAAGAGCAAGAGTCCCTGTGAAAGTGTAGTTTAGGTCTAAGGATGAACAAACTCTCACTTTATACCCTCTCATACAAATTCCATCTCACTCTCTCTCGTTAGACAGGGGCAATATAAGGAAGGTTGTAAGGGTTCGTTATGGGACACTGCCTCTTGTCACTTGAGAAAAAATATGTATAAAATGGCCATATTCACTAATGAACCTCTGTGTTAGAAATGTGGCCTGCAAAAGCAAACTCCAAAACAGCTGCTCTTTGAATCTGTCCCTTAGATCTTTAACAAAGAGACAAACAATCTCTCAAGACAACCTTATTAGGAAGATTCTAAAGTTTGTGGAGTTTACATATATCTTCTTGGGGATGTCTAGTTGCATCAAAACATCTCTTTTCCATTTGGGAGCACATTAAACCAATTCCACGCCAATGTAAAATTGGAACGACAAGTGTATTTATTGGTCCTTCCACTCACTATCCTAGACTCGTTGATTATTTAGGATCAGGGAAGCAGCATGGTTCAGTTGGTGTGCACACACTTCTAGCTTGATAGTTTGGGTATATGAACTGTCACTGGTTGGGTAGTATTGAGTTTTTCTTTGTGTTACACTGATCCCCAATTATGTGTGTCAAATGGACATAAAATAAAGACATTAAGGCCACATACCACACACACATCCACATGAAGCACCTTTCATAGACTAAGAACTATGATAGTATTTGATGTCAATTAATATAATATTTTGATGAGTGAAGTAAAGAAAGTGGACTGTCTATGCTTTTATTTGTTCCGGGTCTATTATTTTCGAGAGAAGTGTTTATGTTTTACTTTATCTATTTATTCAGATAAAATTAAAAATGTGTTGTTTTGATTTATTGATTTTATACTATTTATACAGTTTATTTTTCTTCGCTATTCTATTCTATTCTATTACTAATGTTCTTCATTATCCCACCCGCCCATTTAGGTTTTTCTTGCTCAGATTCAGTGGTAAAAGTATGAAGTCTATAGGAGCTTAGAGGAACTGTATACAAAACCCATAAATAATTGTCTCAACAAATATTTTGCATCATTTAGGGTAGACGGTTACAGAGGTACTTCGAAGACTGTAATGCTTCCACTTTCTTTGATAAAAAAGGATTTTGTAACTATTTTATGTTTTAATAGTAAAATAGTTTAGCCTATACATTTAAACTAATGTTATGATGCTTGTAGTGTTTTTGGAGTATTTATTAATAGTCAGATTTGGTAGTATGTACATGTAGACTAATATTAAGGTGAAAAAGATACTTTAGTTAGTCGTTTCAGTAAATTTAACTCTTATCGGTAGCACACAACATGGTCATGAAGACAAGGTACTAATAACTGTTAATGCAATCCATCTGAACAAAAATTATTAATTCTGACATACAACTAAAGTTCTTAGGTTAAAATAAAATTAAAATAATAATAAAAAAAACTTAAAAAAAAAAAAACTAAAGGTCGCAATGTACTTTATTTTAGATAGTAATAAAAGGTGTTAATATTTAAACTATTATAAATGCTGTTAGGATTATGTAGTATGTTCAATTTTAATTTGTACATAACTTAATAAAAAACATTTGTTTGCATATGATGTGACTGCTATTTTAGCACTATTACATATTTATGTAAAATATTACCAAGTATATATTGATCTAATGTAAAATTAACATTATTTTGTTAATTAGCAACAAATCAATGGTTTATCCCTACCATGAAAGGAGAAATCCCTCCAGGATGTGCAGCTTATGGATTTGTTGTGGATAACACACGCATTCTAGTATTTGGTGGGATGGTGGAGTATGGGAAATACTCAAGTGATCTTTATGAATTACAAGTTAGTAATTAAAATCTATATTTACATTAATTAATTAATTTTATTAGGAAGGAGTATACTTATGTTTTAATTCTCAACAGATTAGGCAAAGGATATTTAAATAGTCTACCTTATTTTTGTTTATATATATCCATACACATGTAAAGTTTTACACACACACATCCATAAATGTCCTTAAAACGTAGCTATATGAAATTGTGACCAAAGTGGTTATATGAAATTGTGGCCAAATTGAAAAAAATTTGACCCTTTAAAAAATTGTATACGATTCGAGAATATAAAAATATACAGAATATCAATTTTACAAAATAATTGACTGTAATCCTTGATATTATTACAAATAAGTCTCATTACTTAAGTTTTAAAGTTAACCTGTGGTTGTGTTACAATACTAAATTTTCATATTTTTAATCTCAAAACTTATATATCAGACACAAATTGAAAATACGAAGGGGAAAAAATACTCAAAAATTAAGTACTGTCTATAATTCATTGTGACTTCATGTTTTCTGCTGTAAATACACAAATGCTGCTGTGTGAAAATCTGGGAAATCAGAGAAAAGGCGGGAATATTGTTAATAATGCGGGAAATTCATGCTTTTTGAGACTATATTCGTTGGAACAAAATATGGCTAAGTTTTTGAAATGTTAATTGTAGTAGAACAAAAGAATATTCCAAAACTTTTGGTAATTATGAGTGTTAAACATAAATAGCGTTAGGCCAGATTATTCTGACATCCAGTTGTAATTCAGTTCAATAGTGTTGCGATGTAGCTAGAGGAAGAATGTGTTTGATGTGAATACCGCTAGACACACAACCGTTTTATCACTTGCCTTTGTTCATAATATTTCTACGTAAATAATTAAAATATTATCAGGAGAAAAGATCAGTGATTATAATTATATGTTCCTTTATAAAACTAAAATAATTATTAAAGAAAAGACACTAAAAATTTAATTTAATTCTTAGAGAATGCTGACAAATAATTTTCATCAAGTGGTGATTTATTTTAATCGTTGGTAAAAAACATTAATTATTGAAATATAATAGAAAATTGACAAAATAATTTTTTTATTTGAAGTCATTTTGTAGATGAAAATCTATTATACAAATTTAGAGGTAAAAGTCTCTCTCGCCGTACATTGAATGTAATACTAAGCTTTACCTTATTCTTCAATCATCTATTTCTTTTGAAACTATGAATGTATTAAATAAAAATAATTTATTTTTATAAAATAGTAATGAACCAATAACTGAAGAAATATTTATCTGTGACAACTGAATCGGTGCTTGCATTGACCTTGGCCAGCGTAACTGTGTGGATCGGCAGCCCGTATGGCCACGGGATCCATGCATATACCACCTCTAGTTTTAACAATTTTTTGAAATTTTTTCTCTAAAGTTAGTACATTAGTTCATAAACATACTTTACAATTGTGTACTGAGTTTCATGTCAATATTCTATATATTTAAAAAAATTGAGTCTGTTACTTCTTGAATTTTGTACTTTTACTGACGGTACGATTCGTGCACATTACTGTCTCTATTTAAGAACAATTTCATAGTATCATCATGAAACTTGGTGTACACGTTTCCTAATAGGTGTTTTACTAGTGTACCAAGTTTCACTTTGACATCTTTATTTTTTTGAAAATACGGCCAATACGCGTGCGAATTTTTCCACTGATACTAAAAAAATCTATGGTTCTTTTAAGCTCCATTAAAAAATCTATATATGTCGATATCTACTTGAAACTCAGTACACAAATATAATACATGCGTAGTAATGTACTGTATATACTAAGTTTCAAGTAAATATCTCACAAATTCTTGAAATTGGAGCTAATAAATTAATTTTGTAGTATCGACAGAAAAATATGTGTATATACCAGTTCTGCTTTCAAAAATTTGTTAGATATCAGCTTGAAACTTGGTATACACATTATTTAGTATATTTTTACTATTAAGCTGAGTTTAAAGTTTGATATCTTGAAAATTGTTGATACTGGAGCCAACCTAGATTCATGGAATTTCGTAGTACTGACCATGAAATCCGTACTCGTTACAGGCTGTATTTTCAATTATTTTTTAGATATTGAGTCAAAATTCACCTTACTAGTGAAAAAGATGTTAGTTTACATGTATACCAAGTTCCACGTTGATATTTTTAAAATTGTGGATGAAACTAGGGCTGCTAAATCCATAAAAGACAATGAATATTGAAGTACTAATTGAACCCGCTTGGGAACTTATTAGCTTAGCTTACATATATATTTTTATTTTAGACTTCATATTCGTGGTCAGCAACCCCAAAATCATTTTAAAATTTAAAAAAAAATACTTTCTTCATTGACCCCCATTTTAGAATTTTAAAATTTAGAGGTCATATTCGTGTTCAAAGACTCCTGAAACTGCTTTCATAAGATTTTCGACCCAATAGGACTTGAACATTTTAAATTATATAATTTGTTTACAAAACTTGTTTTATATGTTGTTTATACTTGTTTACATGGCTGAAACACACACATTAAATGTTCACAAAAATCGGGGGGGGGGGAACAAAACAAAGAACTTGATTTTAAAAGACATTTTTGACTAATGTACATAGTGTTAAATTAAGTTATGAATCAAAAAATCGATGTTGAGTTTTTGCTGTGTGTTGAGTCCCCCGAGTTCAAGAAAGTGATTTTTGGAATAATGTCCATCTGTCTGTATTTGGTGTCTGTAGTATATGCTATCCAGTGCAATGCATGGGCCGATTTTAATCAAATTTGTTGTGAGGCTATTTTTCCCATAAAATTCTGTATTTTTTAATTTTTTCGATAACTCAAAATTTGGAGGTAGCTGTTGTAAGAAAAAATAGAAAATTAATTTTTTTTTCAAAATCGGCTCTGATTTTGATAATTTTGGTCAAGAATAGTCTTTAAGGACTCAAACAAAATGTATTAGTGCCATCTAATCGAAAAAGTCAGTTCATTAGTTATCAGGACTCTACCAAATTCTTTTAAATCTCAATCCTATTTATGAAGATTAATGACCCAAATCTGTAAGATTTAGTAATTTTTAAAATGTGAAATAAAAAAATTATATATTTTCTGCTTGGCTATTTTTAATTTTGTTGTTTGGGCCCTAATGAATGAATCTCTAATCAATTTCCCCTTCTCCTCCTAATTTTAAATTATATTTTTTTATTTGCAGTTGGTTAAAATGGTCACATGAGTTATTTAGTTTGGATGAAGAAGGGATTTTATTCCAGCATAATTGCTGATTTTATGCTACAGTTTACACTTTAGCACATTGTGTGAGACTGATCTCTTGACAGTTGATATTTTAAACTTTGACTTTGCTGGAAAAAGACTGTCAAGGAGTTGTAGTGTAGTCTTCTTTATTGTACTTAGTAAGTCTAATGATATTTATAATGGCTTACAATCCATTACTTATGTGTTGAAATCATACCATCAATTTCCGTTCAAAGTTAGTTTCATAAAAATCCGTCTACAGGTTGTGCTATTTGCAAGTGTTAATTGTTGTCAAGGTTTTTAGGCTTTAAAATATATTTAAGTTTGTAAATTTTTTAAATATAATTTTTTTATTCTTATTTTATTATTATTTATTTATTTAAATCTCGTGATCTATTATTTTAAATATTATTTAAGTTAATTATATTATGCGTTTGACTGTTTTGGTTTAAATATAGGATAAACTGATTACATGGTTTGATCAGAATCTAAAATCAAAATATAGGCTTTAATTTTCACAGTGAAAATATATAATTATAATTCCAGAATTATTAAGTGCTATTGAAACCAAAAGTGCGTCTTCAATAAGGCAACTAAATGTATGCGTACCGTTTGTTGAATTGCAATAGTTAATTTTTTTTGTCAGGATAAGAATTTAAACTATCTTATTAGTGTTTTGTTCTCATTTGGCTGTTCTTACAGGCATTCTGTGATATGGGCAAGTTGGCCTGAGAATGAATGGTTTTTGGAATGTATGTTTTCTTTACTGGGGAGAGCGTTTCGATTCAATGTTTAAGTGTACTTTAATGTGTAAAGTTTTCTTTATGGTTAAGTTCTCTGTCTTTGTTAAGCATGAGATTAAGTTTGAGGTTTTTTTAAAACTAAAAATGGGGTTTTTATATGGTATGTGAGTTTTGTTTTAGATAAGAGCTTTTTTGTGAACTGTGTTATTTATTGAGTGTTTCGTTTATGTGTTGATGTTAGGTCGAGTTTATATCATTGTTTTGTAGGGTAAATTTGTAACAATTTTTGTTTTTCTATTTTCTAATATTTCTATTATATTATTTTGAAACCATATCTCTTATTTATTTTTCCATGCATATACATATCAAGCATAATAAACTTATATTAGTACCTATAACCTTATACATATAGTTACAGTTATTATTTTGGCACAAACTAAAAAAAAAGAAGAAAATAGTTACTTTAAAAAGTATAGAATTATTTAAAAAATATCTTGGAAAACTTCTTGGAAAATTTTATATTCATTCGTCTGAGGAGTTTATTATCTAAGTAGCTTACTGTTTCTTAGAACTAACATTTTCTTCTCATTTGGATTTGTGAAGTAAAGTTTTTTTTTGATATTTTGTATATACACAAAATTTATATCCCTTAGTGGTCTAATCTAAGTTTTATGAGATTGGTGTTTTCAATTTCAATTTTAAGAAGTAATTGACTGCATTTTTGATATTAGAAATAAATCTCATTAATTTTCATATTATGGTGGTGATGTTAGTATGTTTTTTTTTTTATTTGTTCAAATAATGTTGGTATTTTTCTGCGTTTTTAATAATTTTGTTAGAGGGTGTGTTATTGTTGTATAGTCCTTTATGAATTTTTTGAAAAATCCTGACACTCCCAGAAATGCTCTCACATTTCTGAGTGTTTTTGATGATATTTTGTAATGGTTTTATTCCCTCAGTTGAATTTTTGTGTCCCAGTAGTTCATAGTTTTGAAATAAAAATTAGCATTTGTATGTGTTTAATTTCAAATTTATGTTCTGTAGTTCTTGAAATACAATTTCCATTTTTTAAGTTTAGTGTTAAAATCTTGTCCCAAACACAGTTGTGTCTTCTATATATGTTACACATTTTGAGTAAAGTTGAAATATTGCTGACAAAAATATTAGTCCTTGGTGTAGTTCTGGTGTACCTTAACATGTTATCTTGGGTTATATGGGTAGTAATGCTATACTACCTCTACATTCAATTGAAAAAATGTATTTTAAAAATCTAGTTTACTGAAATAGTGTTCCTTACTTTGATAGCTAAATAACAAAATTTATCGATGGTAAAGGGAAATATTCTGATTTAATTTACCTACTTGATTGTGTTCACTTAAATTTGAGCATATCGGTAATGATTAAACAATTTTTTTTTTTAGTTTATGAAATGCAGAATGTACATTCTTACTTGTTTGTATATCATTTTGAAAATTAGAATTTAAATTTTTTTTAAACATATCCAATTGTGATTTTTATTAGGATATTCTGTGGTTTTCTTAATGCATTATAAATGTATATATAAAATTTACCTTCCTCTTTATGGTGTCTAAGCATCAATTTTCTTTTTTTATCTTAAATTTTTCGTCCATTTCAAATTTCATCTTAAATCTGTGTAATTCTCAAGTATTTTTTCAAACCTTGTCCTGATTTTATATGATGTCATGGTCTAATTTTATTTCTACCTGAGTTTGAGGTTTCATATTAAATATTGCACAAATTTTTTCCAAGTCTTATCCATGATTGGTCCATATTTATTCCGCAACGGTGTCTCTGTCTGAAGAGAAATTTTTCATTATAAGTGATTTTTGGTTTAAGTTTCAATAAGAAATAATTTTCTAAAATTGCATTTATATTAATCCCAGATACTACATAGAATTTTTCTTGAAATTGAATTCCATTTATTGTAAATGGTATTTCAGCCTGACCCAGTATTTTAAAATTTGTATGGGTGACTGACTTTATAGTAGATAATGAGTTTACATCTAATGGTGCATTTTTATTAAGTTTTGATTTATTATACCTATAAATCTATGAATTCATGAATCTGAGAGATTCAATCATGTTATTTTCAGCTAATTATACTATATTTATTTGAATTGTGCATACTTATGTACTTTTCTTTGGTTTTTTAATGATTGTGTTAAAAACATCAAAGTGACAAGATTGGTATTTCTACAAGTTTTTCGTACCCCATTTTTGTAATGCCTTCTTATACATTGTTTGGAATTTATGAAATTTTTTGTTCTCAAATATTTGACAGTGTAAATCTTCTGCTAAGGATAATGTGTTAAAGAATTTATTGCATCGTAAGAGTGATTTGTTTTTGACAGTTGTATTTTGTGACATAGGTTGAGCTAACATGGTATCTTGTGGCGTGATATTATGTTTGTGACATGTGATTTCAAGCGTATTTAAGGTTTTTTATGGTATAGCTTGCATTTTATTTTTACACAACAATTGCACATTGTGAGAGACCGATTTTTTGTCTTGATATTTTAAACTTTGACTTTGCCGGAAATGACTCTTGAAGGTGTAGTCTTACTTTATAAGTCTGATGATACTTCTACAGGTCTATCTGACTTTGTAAATTGTAACAGTTTGAAATTTCTAACTATTTCAGTATTTTACACACAACTGATTGTATTATTTCTAATTGGTGATTGTTATTGACAGAAATATCCTATTTGAATTATAGGACAATGCAACACATTTGATAGACCATGCTTTAACAACTGTATTTCTTTAACTTAATCTTAACTCTGGAAACCCTAAGGAGAAAACAAATGTTCCATAAATCTAGAGAGAGCTATTAAAAGAAACAATTTAATAATCCTATTTTGTTATTGATTTTTTAAAAGATTTAAACTCTGACTTATTCAATACTAATTGAAGTAGGAGTTTTTAGTTTTATAAATAAGTTTTAACTACTTTAGAATAAACATTTCCATAAAGAATAATACTAAATTTAACTATGTTTTCCAAGAATCATATATGTTAATGTGGAAGGAAAGAGAAATTGAAGTAAAACAAACCATGTTTGGCTTTCTTCCAAGCTAATGGAGTGCAATTAGATATTTGGTTGTTTTGCTGGATTTTACTATATTGTATAATATTATGCTGAAAAAAGTTATAATTACTACAGACCTATTAAATACTAATTGAAGTAGGAGTTAATTTTATAAATAAGTTTAACTACTTGGAATGAATATTTTCAAAAAAGAACAGTACGCATTCAACCATGATTTTCAGGTATTGGATATGTAGAGTGAGAGAAACGGGAGTAAATCAAGTGGTGTTTTCTCGCTTCCAAGCTGATGGAGTACAAATAGATACTTGGTCTGCGGCTTGGATGTTTTGCAAGATTTTATTACAGTATATTTTGCTATAAAATTTAAATAGAGAAAAAATTTATTAGTTATAAAATTAGTATAATAAGTAAAAAAAAAACTTAGGAATAAAATACTATACAATCTAAGAGTATAAATATGGGTTAACAAATGTGAGTGGATAACAAATTTGTAATATTTTCTCACTAGTCTTAAAAAATATGAATTATAATATCCAAAATTTAATATTGGTGGGGGGGGGGGGGTTGTACAAAAGTTCCAAGCCGTAGATCTACTGTAGTGAAATTACAATGGTTGTGGCATTGCATTTTGCTTTACTGAGACAGTTTTTCATTCTCATTAGCTTAAACTGGGATAAAATATGAATGCTAAGGAACAACAAAACAAACTATACAAAAGTATTGAAATATGTTATTTTTTATCATGTAGGAAGATATATTATTATCGTTAACATCAGTACTGTATTTAAATAAACGTCAAAATGTAAAGTTTTGGTTAAACTGTCACAAACACATAATGGAACATGCTGTAACAAAACTCCACCATTTTTGAAGTAGAAATAATAATAAAACAAATTAATTTTATGTTTATTTTTTATGAATTTACTACATTTTTTTTAAGGTTTTAAATTTTTTGAAAGTAATGATTTTTACTCATTAATACAATTACAGAAAAAGTAACTGTTAAATTTAAATTAAATAAGACAAAAATGTATTTTGTAAAATAATTTGAAATATTTTTGTCAGAGTTCTCAGTATTAACCTATAAGAAAACTGATAGAAGGAAAGTGTGTTTTGGGGAGATGCATAATCCTAGATATCAAAAAATATGAACTACTAGTGAATGGGTCTCCGAGAAGGGTAGTTCTGAATTACGCTCAAACTCTATCATAAGTTTATCGCTAGATCTTCCAGAGCTACGATCAATGCCCATTGTTAATTCAGTACTGAAAAATAGTTTCTTAACTTTGAAATTTAAAATAAAATCATTGAAAATTACACTTCGGTATGACTATAAAATTGAGTTTTATTATTTTAACATAAATAATTTTGAAATTAGAAATTTTTACTTTAAAAGCTGAGACTAATAGCTTTATTAATAAAATAAAGAAAAATTATGTAAAATGTAATAATAGGACTTCCAAAGAGTTTTAGTAAAAATGAACTTTTAGATGGAACGTCATAAGCAGTGCGAAACATTTTCTATTAGTGAATTAAATAAGAAAAAGAACTTTATGAACTCTTACTTGAAATTTGAACTTTATGTATACATTTAATATAAAATATGTTTTTCATTTAAGACGTTCACTGCTGATGCGAAAAACAATCTTTCCACAGGTGCAGATTTGTAAAAATGAAAAACTCATTCGTATTTAACTACTATAATATAATTAAACAAAGCTAGAATATATAATTTTTAAACATATTTCACGGAAAAAAAAAATTGATGCACTTGTGCGTCATTAGCATATAGCATCCAGTTTTCTGTTATATGCGGATGACGCACATATGCGTTCGTGTGATTTAGAGAGGAAATAACTTTGAAAAAACTTCATCGAGAGATAATTCTTTACCTGGGCTGTATACACATATTTTATTATTAAAATAATCAATAATTGGTCTTATTTTAAGTAATCTGTCAGTATTATTAGGATCATTTTTGGAAAAATGTAAGCAGATTAGTAAAAATCTGTCACGAGACATGTATTCTCCAAAACAGGTTTTGAACAGCTTATCTTTACGCTAATAATCTTGTAACCTAGGCAATTCGGTAATAGTTAGATCTTTCCACTGACATATCCGTGAATTCTTTTTAGTGTCCGTTGATAAAAACAATTCTTCGGCATACCGATTTGTTTCTCTAACAACAGATTCAAGAAAAACATTGTCAACTAATAATTGAAAATAATTGAATGGTTTATTACTATCAGGTAATGGAACACGCATTCCACGAGGTTGTGAGAATACATATGTTTTCATCGAATCAGGGTTATCAATCCATACCGCAAGAGACGGGTTTGATTCAGTTGGAACAGATGAATCCTCTTCACTCTCGAACTCAATTTCGGCATCAGTAGATAAATCACTTTCACTTTGTCTATAACTGTCTCCACTACTATAAGCTTCAGATTCTGAGTCAGATTAGTTAAATCTATCTATTTCACTTATTGTTAAAAACGTACTATCACTAGAAAGTCCAAGTGTTGGAACAGCCATGTTTACTACTCGTACAAGAACAAATATTATTGGAAATTAAAAACGAAACCGACAGGAAGGTAGCACACGCTGTTTTTAGATACGCACGAAGTGAAAGAACATCTTTGGTTAACTGATAAGGTCAGGATTTAGCTGGAACCAGTTTACTGATAAAAATGTACAAGTGCGTCATACGCATATAACTTTGGGAACAAGTGATGCACATCCACATCATCCGCAGTGAACGTGTTAAAGCAATCTTGTTCTATATTTGTTTATTGAAAAATGTATGTATTTCAGGAAGAGTTAAGCAAACCACTTAATCAATATATATATATATATATATATATATATATATATATATATAAATTTGTTGTTAATAAAGGTATGTATTTCAAAATGTATGTATTTCAGAAGTTTTTCATTATCATTTATCATACATATATGAGTACATTTTCCAGAAATTCACGACCCAAGAAGAGAGTAAAATAAATGTGCTTTTCTCACAAGCTGGCGTCTGTCAATTTAAAGTAAATTCTTCCCAGAATAAAATTTAATAAATAAATAAATTCAAGCCTTCAGTTCAAGGAATTGGAGGTGATAAAATAAATTGTTACACTACATCTTAATCATCGTAATATCAAATATTAAGATTCATGACTTGTATATTTCGCATGAGCATTGAACGTAATAGGGATAGGTGTATTAGCTTTTATTGAAATATAACAATTACCATAGTGTAAATATAAATATTGTTTCATGTTAAACAAATATCCCTTACGGATTGAAAAACATCGGTCTTTTTATTTCATGGAAAAATAAAATTCTTCAAAAACTTGTATTACACATATCGTATTAATTATGTATTATGCATTAGATTGATAGCCAATACTTACCGAAATTGACTTTACTAAGCAAATATCTAGAAGCTAGTAACTTATAATTAGTTGAGTGTAATCAATTTATAGTTTTACATAACTATTTGTATATGTACCTTTAATACTTTTTATTTTAAATTTTCACAGTGAAAAAGTATGTTTAATTATAATTTTTTCTTTTTTTTTTTCGAGGTAAGCTGGTAATTAATGATTTAAAAAAGAAAAAGAAAAAAAAGTTTATTTAAAGGTATATATGCTGTACTTTGACCAAGAAATTACAATAAAATAATCTTATATAAAGAAAACCAGTAATTATGGGAATTTGGTTAGAGTCCAGGTAATTATAAATTTTCTTATTGTCAAAATGACAGCGTTTATTAGGGTCATGTTCACGAATCATTTATAATCTATTAATATTTGTGATAGTATTTTTTTCTTTTTTTCTTTTTCATAGGCCAGTCGATGGGAATGGAAGAGACTTAAGCCAAGGCCTCCACGGAATGGACCACCACCATGTCCACGTCTAGGCCATAGTTTTACTCTAATTGGCAATAAAGTTTACCTTTTTGGTGGATTAGCAAATGAAAGTGATGATCCAAAAAATAATATTCCAAGGTAAGATTATAAGTGATAAGATTGAGATTCACATTAAATTCTTTATGTGACTGTTGGATAACTGACTTTTTTCATTTCTCTGTCAGAGTTTCTCATGTTATTGCTTTAATGATGTTTCTACATTTTAACCCTCCATCTGGCAGATGTTAATTTGTTTTTAAATTTTTCGTTTGTTTAAAAATTAATAAAATATATTGTTTTTATACAAAACCTAACTTATAAGACATCATTTTTCTCAGAAAGATGCATAGAATTCATCTATGTAATAAAAAAAGATTTTTTTGAAATGGTTTTGGAGTAAGTATGTTAGATGTGAAAAACTGAAGTTATCATTTTTCAGAAAAACCTGTATCATCCAAAATCAATAGCTTACTACCTTTTTCTAAGATATACAAAAGTTTTGTGTAATATTTGTGAATATATGTAGGGAAAAAAAAAATTGTTACATTTTCAAGATTTAAAAAATTATTTTACGAAAAAAGGGAATTTTCTCTTTTTTCTTTCAAAAAAATCACTAAAAATAGTAAAATATATTTTATACAGAACTTCTATATATCATTATATTCAGAAAGATGCATAGAATTTAGGTGTGTAGTGAAAAAAATGTTAAGATGTAAAACATTTGGAGTTTTTTGGTCAAATACCAAAAAATCGGACAAAATAAAAATACCGATTTCCCCTAAAAAGGTAACTTTTACAAGTGAGGTTAGGTTTGACACCTCGACAATTTAGGCGTAATTAGTAACTTTCTAAAGCTAGGCCTAAGACAAAATCATTAGATTTCACTAAAACAATATACTTTAAGAATAACACACATATTCACTTGTATAATCAAATAAAACACTCAATATAAGAAAATTTGCTTATGGCCTAAATTTACAAAATACCTCTTAGGTTATCCCAAATATAAACCATTCACAAACTAGAAATTCACTCAAAAACAAACTTTAGAAATAAAAACACATATATTGTAACTTGTATACACAATTTATATACAATTTGTATACACAAACCTTCAAAATAACAAATATCTAACCCCAAAACAATATGCACCATACCTTTTATTACAGTATTTACGTCACACAATTGCTATGTTTCGAGATCAAAACAAAACCTTCTAAGTATGTATTGCCTATATCAAGTGGTACCAACTTGTAGAATGAAATTTCCTCTACAACGTACTATAAATATCGAAACAAAAAATCAAAAAAAAAAAAAAAATCGATTATGTCATTTAGTAAACTGCGCCGAATGCCAAGTGAATTTCGTGCTGTCAAGTTTCTATTTTCGTCAAGTAGAAATATCTCTGAATCTGTGAGACACAGAAAAATTTGTAATCTACGGTTAGAAAGAGAAACATGTGATCTATAGAACAGTGTTTTGGTCGACTTATTTGACAGAAAAATAGAACTGTAATCATATGGAGAAAAATGGAGTCGCTTTTAATAAAAACCGCAGAGTTTAAATCTACGATTTTACGCATAAAAAATATACGAACTTCACCAATTTTTGGAATATTATTTATAACGTTTTGTGGTATTTTTTTTTGCATGATTATGCATCTACGGAACATTAGTTTTCCAACAGTATTTTATTTATTGCGATAAGACGATTCTAAGTGGGCGTAGTGTTGAATTGCAAAAAACGTGTTTTAGAGTCGGTGAACTAAAACCATATGTCTCATACTTACCCGCCAGCGGGTTGTTCGCCACGTCAAGGGTTAAGTAAAACATGGGTCAATTTTATGAATTTATTATTTTTTTATAAACTTGGGGGATTTCACAAATTTCTTTGAATATCATATGCATATAAGTGTTTATGGATATTTGTTTTTATTATTAACACATTGTTTCTATGATCCAGGTTTTTTACTATGCTTTGTGAAGCTTGATTTTCAAAAAGAGAAGAAAAAACGCAATGTGTAACGTGTATCAGAAAGATGATGGGCAACATTATGAAATACAGTATTTTTAAAAAGTAGTCTTTGTCTAATATCATTTGGTCCAAAATTTATATTACAAAAATTACGGGAAAATAGTTGAATGAACGCTAATTGTCTAAAAATTTGATTATCTGACTATATCATTTGGTCAGAAATTCAGCCATAATATGGTCTAGACTACATGAGTGAGTGAAACAAACTTTTTAAGATCTACATACTTTATAGATGGGCTATACTCAATCAACTATGATTGAATGAGTGAAAATGACAATTTGAGACTTTGATAATAATTTTTGTCTTAACACTGTATGTAATTTCCTTATTTAATTATTTTGTAATCAGGAAGTTTTACATTTTAAGCTTATAGGATGATTACCACAAATAGTTGCTCTTGGTGATATAATTGTGAAAATTTTTCTTATAGACGGGTTAACACATAGAGTGCGGCTAGGTCGCCGGCACCATATTTCTTGCCAAGCGCTGGTGGCATGTATGGCACTGGCGGGGTGGGAGACAAGCTTCTGTTATCAGCCCAACTGTGGCTCCTCAATTCATGTGAGGTTGTTGATATTTACGTAACTATTGGGTTGGTATTGCAGCCTCTCCTTTGTTGGCTCAATTCCAGTTACGAGCCAGTGGCGGCCAGGTTGCCGGTGACCTAGCATGATACATGTTCTGTTGTTTGTTTGAGTAGAGTTACACTGTTCTTATATATTATATATAGTGGGTTTTATTGTTGTAGATATTATATTTAGTGAGTTTTAGTGTTTTTATATTTAGTGTGTTCATAGTGTACAAAAATGGATCCTTCCATCCCTGGAACTTCAACTCAGGCCATGGAACAAGGGACGAACTATGGTGGTGAGTTTGATGTTTCTAGACTTCCAAGACGACATCGATCCAATCCAACGCATAGTTGATGATAACTCAGACTCTAATTTAGGTGAAATTAGCGATGAAGACACGGACATTGGTACTGTAGCTCCTGTGGTCAATATCGACTTCTGGCATGAGGCCCATTACATTTATAAAGGAAAACATATTGCTAGTACTAATTCTTTGTGAAGGAAAGCCAATTGATTTTTTTAGGCTATTGCTTGACAATGTTCTCCTTGAGAGCATTGTTAGATTTACTAATGACTACGTATTAGAAGTTCTTGGTAAACCAAACCTTACTCCTAAGTCACGTATAAATGCATGGAAGAATTTGATTTTCGAAGAGTTACTACAATTTTTGGGTTTAGTTTATCATACAGGAACAATTCGCATGAATTGATAAGCTGACTACTGGAAAAAAGATCCCTTATTCAAAACGCATGCATTCAGCCATGTAATGTCCAGGGACAGGTTTCAGAACATTCTCCGTTGCCTGTATTTCCGGAACCCCCCACCACAGAGACAGATCTAGTCTGTCAAAAGTGCAATACATGGTTGACTACTTCAACAGTAAAATGAACTCTGTATATTACCCTGAAAAAGAGTAATGATGAAGCAATGGTTCTCTGTCGAGGCAGGTTGTTTTTTCGTCAATACATCAAGGGAAAGCGACACAAGTACGGTGTAAAGCTCTACACTCTGGTTTTATTTTTAAAGTTCCATATATATGCTGGATCTTCAGACACCGTGGTAGGTGGCAAAGGACACACAGTAAAAGTGGTGATGCATTTGCTGAAAGAACTGTTAAAAAAATGGCCATTCTGTGTATATGGATAATTTTTATAACAGCTACTATATAACACCTTGGCCGCAAATCTCTTGGCCAAAAACACGTACTGTACTGGTACACTTAGACAGGACCGTAAGCTGACACCACAAGTTGTAAAATCAACCGTTCTGAAAAAAGGTGAAACAATCGCCAGATACGGAGAAAGTGTAATGATAGATAAGTGGAAGGACAAGCGAGTTGTTACCTATATTTCCACACAGTATGAAAATACAATGGTTGATTTCACAACCAAAAGGAATGAAGTGAAGCAGAAGCCACTACCAATATTGCAATACAACTCCTACATGAGTGGAGTTGACCGAGCCGACCAAATGTTGTCTTATTACCTATGTGAAAGGAAGACTGTACGATGGTAAAAAAACATCGTCATTCATTTTTTCCAAATGATTTTGTTGAACGCCTACAATCTCCACAATAAGTACCGCCCGAAAATGAAGTTATATGACTTCAGATTAGAGGTGATAAGAGCACTTCTGCTTCCACTCGAAAGCCCGCTTAAGAGTCCAGCTCAAAAAAGGTAGCGAAAAAGTGCACACAAAATCACACACAGAACATAACCATCGTAACAGACTGATGAGGAAATCATGTAAAGTTTGTTGGAAAAACAATAAAAAAGTCAAAAAGACTCCCTACTATTGCATGACATGTCCCGATAAACCTGGTCTTTGCTTAGGCCAGTTCTTTGACCAGTTCCATGGTTAGACAAAGGAGAGTGGCGTAATTGTATATAATGTAAATAGTAATAGTTTCAAGTGTATAAAGTTTATGAGAACATTTGTGAAAGTTTGAGACAAAATGAACAGTCCAAACACACATACATAATGGTGTTCGTGGGTGCCGGCTTGGACACCGAGGAGGCTTTTGCGGGTGGCGGCTTGGACACCGGCGACCCATGGCTTCGAGGAGGAGAATTCCATAGATGTACATCCAGGAAAGGATTACTTACAGTGAATCCTGAATTATCCTATCTAAAGGTAAGGTTTTATATAAATATTTTTTTCAGCCACCGGTGTAGGTATGATCGGCGGCATAGCCGCATTCAATGTGTTTGAACCAGTTGTGTGACCCCTTGCTTGATTGGTGCAAATTTTGTCAGCCATCTACTGCAGGCCATTTTAGCTTTTTATGATATTGTTGCATATACCCCCAACAGTTTAGAACTTGTAATAATTACCAATATTTGAAAACTCCTGGTCTCTTTAACAATTTAACTTATAAAGTCAAAACAATGGCTACAAAATCAAGATGAGTTTCTGATTATAACACTGAAAATCAGTGAAAAAATTATTAGACTCTTCTGAAAGCATAAAAAAGGAGTTCATCTTCTTGGTATGCTTACATTTTAATTACTATGGATATGAAATGAGACAACTCGCCAGTTTGCATATTATTATGCAGTGATTGATATAAAGGTTTAACTTCGTGGTAGTTGTTATAACAGTTGTCCAGTTACTTGCCTCTAAAGCATTACAGTTGTTGATTAAGAACATTTAAATTCTGTGTCATGGATAGAAAAGGCTCCTCAAACTAGGGTCTTTTCATAAGTTTGACCATAAGTTTGACATAAGTATTGGCATCTAATTTTTGTAAAAGAGTATAAACTAATATAAAATCCCCTAAATCATTGATTTTTAATACCTTCAGTGTGTTAAATTTATCGGTGAAATTATCCAATTGCTTTCGAAGTCGTGAAGCTGATCGAACATTTAATGGCTTATTGTGTTTAAGATCTTTTAAGACGTTCACTGCTAAAGGTAATTGACACTATATGACCCAAATAACTAAAAATTAATAAGTGTTTTTACATACCTTTACATGAAAAAAATCCAAACAGTGTGTACAAAAGTTGATTTTAGTTCAGGTAATTAAGTTTTATGATGTAATAAAGAGTGGGTCGAATCCGATTCATCAGTTCCCTGGGACACACTATTGTACATCATTTCAATAGAAAATTACTCAAATATTTTCAAATGTCCCCTAAACTGATCTATAATATTTATATAATGTAAAATAATAATCAATGTTATTTTATATGTATAATAATTACAGCCCGGTCCTAATTCCCTACAAATTTTTGTTGAGGTGAAACATGTCGAAGCAATTTTCAGGATAGAGTCCGGGTTTGTCTGGGCAATCTACACAAACATAAATAGTCTGGTTATACTTTTTTCCTTCTTTGAAACACTCTCTGCACCTTTTTTGCTTTGTTACACCCCTGGCATCGCATTCTTCACTTTTAGCGATACGGTGAAGAGCATTCCTTGGAGGAGTGCATACCGGCTGTGGAGTTGTCGGAGTTAGAAGGCCTTCTAAGACTTGGAGTCTGAAATCATATAGATTCATTTTGCACCTGCCCTGTGTATCGTTCTGCATATTATGGAGATGGTAGGTATTGATCATTAGCATTTGTAGGATGTGTACAAATATTTTTTTGTACCATCGCAGTGTTTTACGCTCACAAGGCTAGTAGGCCAGCATCTGATCCATCTCTTCTACTCCTTTCATGTGGGCATTGTATTGTACTATTGGTAATGATTGTTAGTCATGAATAACATGTTGTTTTTGAACTCTGTTGAAAGATAACAGACTGTTCTCTTGTCCCTCTCCACTTCCCAAGAAGCACTCCTGCATACTGCGCAATAGTCTCACCTTTTCTCAGTTTAGCAGACTTGACTAATGTAGGTGTATGCTTTCGGTCTGGCCGAAGAGTACCAGTGCAGTATGTGTCTTGGAAGCCAGTTAAAAATTATTTTAAAAATTTTCCATGTACAATGAATGGCCACATTGAAGCATTCACTGCATCAAGAACATGACAACTTTTGAATTATGTCCTTTACCAGCTAGATTGTCTGGTCCTCCAGCATAAATTTTGAAGCAGATAGACCTCAGGTTCTTTGACAGTTCCTAATGCCATACAATCAATGCCATACATCATCTCTTCCCTTTGATATATTGCCTGAAAACCAGATGACCTCTCTATAAGACCATAGCCTCATCAATAGATAGTTGCTGATTCGGGTAGTAAATAGCAGTCGTCTTGTTGTTAAAATAATCAAACAAAGTTCATCAAACAAAGAACTGTACTTTTTCAGTAAGTTAAGTTGGCTGGTGATCAGGTGTAGCCTTAGAAAAATGCAGACATCTTAAAATAATTAAGAATTGGTCACAGCTCATGAATTTTCAGAAAGGTGATTTGTAAGTGTAGTTAAGTTAATTTGTAATTTATCTATTCAATTCTTATTATCAAGTATCTATTAACTAATTCAATTTATGCTTTAAGAGCTTTTAGTTAAAAATCGAGTTACTTTAGTTTGTAAGTCTGCGTTCTTACAAACTTATTATTCAAATTATTATTCTATTGTACCTAAGGTAGGGTTACATTCTGGTCGTACTTAGCAGTTATTTCTATAAACGTGGCAATGGTGAATACAATAAGTTAGCCAGACATTTTGGAAAAAAACAAGAAATCTCCCTCTTATTTCAAAGAAAAATAAGGACATTATTAAATATATATTTAAGTAAACATTTAAAACTAAAATCTATCCTGTGATAGAATACATGTGTTACAAATCTGAATGAAAGTTTTATATGTCTTTTTCACTAAATTTTGTCTCTTAATGATTACTTAATCTTTACTGTCCACTTTACTCACGAAATACCAGTCCATATTGTTAGCTTCCTTCAATATCAAAATTACTTAAAATCCTTCATCTTCATCGTTGAAGGTGAGTCTGTCCACCCGTCTTATAACGTGGCTGTTTCACAAGGTGATTCGAACAAGACTACATCACTCTGACTCCTGACAAAGACTGACTAAGGCACGCTTCGAGAAGACGCTCCTTGCTGAGGCTCATGGGAAATATATCTCCAGGTTTTAATTTCCTGCTAGCACGGACTTTTGCAACGTCTGTATTATTTGAAGGTTACAAGTCTATCTCACCTCACCTGTTTAGTTTTAAATTGTTTATTAGTAATCATTAGGTTATTATTATTGTTCATTTGAAGATTGTTTAAATACATTTTATAATTACTTATTATTATAAAATACTTATTATTTCTATCATCCTATTATTAGTTCATATTTATTTTTAATATTAAATAATGTTTTATTAATTACTGGTTGGAGAGTGTCCCATGCTTACACAAGTCAAAAAGATAGTGTTTTTTCCAATAATCTTGTAGTCGATTTAGGCAGATTGTTCCTGTGTGAAGAAGAAGGCCTAATAATATCTTCAATTCCAGAATACTAATGTCTTTCCATTTTGTGACCCACGACTGTTCAGTTATGTTCGGTCCACAAAACAGTTCAAGTACATACTTGTTGGTTTCCTTACAAATATTTTCTAATAATGGTTTGTCAACTAAAAGGTTAAACCAATCAATTGGTCTGTTATTTTCAGGCAAAAGAACAAGAATTAAAAAAAACAACTATTTGTTTTAGTCCGGCAGTTTGATTAGACCATACAAGGTTTAATTAAAATTGTTTCATCTGCACTCTCTTCACTCTCCATATTGGAATCTTTAGAACTACTATTAGGGTAATTGTCATCATTCAAGTCAAGGTCACCAGCAACATTTGCTATGTCTACTCAGCTAAAAATGAACTAAAATCTAATATTATATATAATAAATACACTTATTTATACGAATAATACACTATACTACAAGATCAGTAACTGCAATAGTTACAAAAGTGATAAGTGAAAACGGTAAACACAAAAAAGAAATCACATTGATACTCAAATAGCGGACGATGTAAAAATCCTTTCACCTCAAGTGCTAAGCATATACTAAAAACAAATTAAAGGCACTGTAGTATGAGTCTGATCCGAGTCACCCACACTGAATGTGTTGAGTTAGCCAATGCTGAATGTATTAGCCATAAGACATGGATTGTCCTAATGTATGCATAATTTCACCAGATAATGAAATAGTTGTTGTCAGATGTCATAGGTAAAATCTTAACCAAATATAAAGCTTCGCCTTTACAACAAGAGACGAGATAATGGAATTTGTCGCTATTAGACAATTCTTCATTTTGATGCATAAGAGAAATAGCTATCATAGAATGTATACCAATAACATAGGTTACCTGAAAATCGGGGAAGATTTATTCGTGGTAAATTTATTTGCAAAAAGTTGTTCTATACTGGGTTGTTGATTGTAGAATCAGAGCTAAATTCGTCTGTGAATAATGTTTCCTTATGGCCTAAAGTATGAAAATATTGATCATCATTTACATTGGTGAGTTCAAATTTTTCATCAAACTTCAATCTATGTTGGATTTGTTAATATGATGGTGACAAAAGCTCTGATATGTTTCATCAAGTTTACATCTTGTTTTAAACTGAGCTAGGCTAGCTGATTATACAACAGATAAGCTTAACCTAAAAAAAAGTTGTCAATTACAGCAATATTTCGAGCAGAAGTTGTTGTGCCATAGTTTTCTAACCTTTCATCTGGCAAATGTTAATTGTTCTTTTTTTATTTAAAAATTCATTAAAAATATTAATTTTATGCAAAACCTAACTTGTAAGACATTTTTCTCAGAAAGATGCGTAGAATTTATCTATGTAATAAAAAAAAGTATAAGAAATGATTTTGGAGTATGTTAGGTATCAAAAAATGAAGTTAACATTTTTCAGAAAAACCTGTCATCCAAAATAAATTTCTTATCACAGTTTTTCAAGATATACAAAAGTTTTGTAATGTAATTGTGAATAATTGTTGATAAAAAAAAATTAATTTGTTTCATTAAAATTTTTTTATTTTTTTTTAATGATACGAGGTCAAATGTTGGCCTAATTTGAAAAAAAATCACTAAAAATAGTAATTTTAAGGAAAATGCAATTTCTTTACATCATTTTTTTTTCCAGAAAGATCCATAGAATTTACCTGTGTAATGAAAAAAAAATGTAAACAATTTGGAGTTATTATGTGAGGAATCAAAAATTCTTACAATAGCCGAAACCAAAATTCCACAGATAAAGGTATATACCATACAAATTTTTTTTTGAATTTTTTCAAGTAATACTAGAGATTTGTAATATATTTGTGGAAAAAGTTGCTAAAAAGAAAAATCAAATTTATACAATTTTCATTAGACATGGTTAATTTCTATGTAAAAAATGAAAATTTGCTCAAAAGTTAGGCTTATTTTCAAAAATTCACCAGAAATATTATTATTATGCAAAACCCAAGTTATTATTATCATTGTTCTCAGAAAGGTATATAGATTTTATGTGTGCAATGCAAAATATTTTAGATGTAAAAAATTTTTAGTTAGTATCTCAGAAATCAAAATTTCTTACAAAAAACAAAGGCAAAATGCCAAATGAAAAGATATATATATATATATATATATATATATATATATATATATATTTACATATATCAACATTATCATTATAATTTTTTTTTTAATAGATAGGCCTGTATATATATTTTGGTATAAACATAATCAATTTATAAAATTTTCATTATGAAAAGATTATTTTATATGTAAACAAATGGAAATTTGCTAAAAAGAGGCCAAATTTGACATAACCTTTGTCAACTAGGCTTAGTACCAGATAAGCCTGACAATAACATTCATTCAAAACAATAAACTCAACAAACAACAATATACATAGTCTAAACAAATTATAATAAATAAATAACTGTACATAACAAAATAAGTTTACAAATTGATTAGGCACATATTTAGGACACAAAGCAAGCCAATACAACGGCAATTTCAAGTTCAGAAAGAATCATCTTAAATTAGTCTAGTCTATGACGTAATGGGTTGTACCAACTGAAAGATCTAAATTTCACCTTCCTAGTAGTGTAAAGAACGGTTACAAAATATCAATGTAAGTAATCGATATTTCATATTTAGTAACCACACGGAAAAGAAAATGAGTCTGGTTCGTTTTGGTTACTACTTCGTAGAATGTAATAAATCTCAAAAACTATTACAGATAGCTTAAATTTAAATACGTAGTTCGAAAGAGGGAAAAAAAAAACTATAAAATATTGTCAACTTGTGGTATTTGGACAAGAATTACAGTTTTGGAAAATTATATGATCATTGAGTACACATTTTTCTATATAAACGCTGTTGAGTTAGGTGCATCGATCTCGCGGAATATATCAAATAGGAGTCAACTTTATCAAATCCTTGATTTTTTTTCTCTTTCGTGAGAAGAATTTTGCTATACATGATTATGAAAGATTGAAACATTACATTTACAGTGATATATTATACATTTCGATAAAATAATATTTACTAGGATATATGTTGAATTGAATAAATATGTAGCGTGTAAAAACATGTTAAAATTCTTGATTTTGTTTAATTTACATATATTAAAAACTATAACAGATTGAATGATTTGGAAAGCACTGATCGAAAGATGAAGATGTGATCTATAGAACAGTGTTATGGTAGATTTGTTTGACAGAGATATAGATTTGAAAATATTAGAGAAAGAATGACATCTTATTTATTGCGATAGAACTGGATGAAATGTTGAATTGCAAAAACCGTGTTTTTTCTTCTGATATCAACACCGAGCGTAGGGAAATCAACAGTTTAATGTCGAAAACCAGTTCGAGTGTTAAAGTAGAGGTACAAAATTGGGAGAAAGATAGCTTTATTTAAGTAGAAACAAATAATATTGACTTGATATAAAATTGATTACTGTAATGAGAATAACAAATATTTGGCAAAAATTTACGATAATATAGCGCATAATTTAACACGTTACTATAGAATATATAGCATTAGAGCTAAGAATACTTAACCAAATGAAATTGTTTGACACGGAAATATTTTGTCGGTAGTAATTGTTGATATTTCATAAATAAAACATACTTTTTTATAAAATAGTTTCACACCAAGTAAATCGTGATAAAATGTATAAGCTTAGTTTGATGAGCTATATTTTATAAATATAACGTGTGTGTGTGTGTGTATATATATATATATATATATATATATATATATATATATACAGTAGAACCCCTCTTAACCAGTCTAGTCGGGACTGACACCCGGGCCGGTTGCCCGTTTGACCGGTTAATCTGAGGTTCCCGTGAAAAATCGGTTTTCATTCAAAGAAAGCTTATTTAATTAGGTAGCACTAAAAATTATGCAATTAAGATGTTATTGCAACTCATTTTATTGTACATAAATGTATCGTATATATTATGTTATGTATATTATACATCAAACATGAAAAAATTAAACACTACAAAGCTTTTTTTACAGATTCCCCTCTGTCAAGTCTTTTGACACATTTAACCGTGTCTCAAACGAAACCAACACACGCTTCCAAGAAAACTGAAAAGAAATGTTATATTTTCCATAATGTAGGCTATACTAAATTGATTTGTGGAAATAAAGCGGCCCATCAAACGTTTTTGTCTGTGTATGTCTGCTATACCGACGGGTGCCAATGCCGCGGTATTTTTATGCCGCCGACAATGGGATACCGCTATCGAAAAAGTCGTTTGACTCGCCGCTGCTTTGGTGCCGCCGACAATGCGATACCAATATCGACAAAGTTGTTTGACTTGCCGCTGCTTTGGTGCCAAGGTGTTTTAAGTCGCCGAAATGGGATACCGCTATCGACAAATTCGTTTGATTCGCCGCCGCTTTGGTGTTTCAATTACAATTTATTTTCGGAAACTCATCCAACCAGTACACTACGATATAGGCCGGTTAATCCGAGGACCGGTTAATCTGAGGCCGGTTAACAGAGGTTCTACTGTATATATATATATTTTGTAAGGATTATACTTATCCCAAGTAAATGGGAATAAGTCATAGAACAATTAATTTAAGTTGTAGTTCTAATTTAAATTGATTAATTAAAAATATAATGTATGTTAAAATTCATGAAATTTAGTTGTGACAAAGTGTTTAGTTATGATAGCCTTCAGTAATTCCAATAAATGTTCAACTTGATATTTCATTCAAAAAACAATAAATATTGTCTCAAGAAAAGGTATAACTATACCTGTTTTGAGATATGGGTAAACAAGATAAGAACTATTCCTTTCTTAATCTTGGTTTCCATGTCTTTCCGCTACATTACTATATGAATGAATGACTCATAGCTCAAGTGCAAACATAAATAAATAGATAGTTGCAGAAAAATGTTTCTTTGTTTCACTAAACAGTAATAACATGTTTTACTCACTTTTAATCATTTTATTGGTATTTCAATAATATAGAAAAAAGATTCAATACACAATTAATAATTGATATTGAAATACTTTTATTTTTAAATAGACTATGACTTTATTAAAATATTATATATGGGTTAAAATTTTTTAAACTTCCAAATAAATTTTTAATTATTATTGTTGTTTAGATAGACTGTAATATTTGGTCGTGACTCGGAGAACTAACATTTATGTTGACTAAATTCGTAATTGGATTGGTGTTAATGTAATAAAAAATGATTAGTACTTATATTATCCGAGTGTATATTCTTAATTTTAATTTAATTTAGGAAACAGATTGGATCTAAGGAATATCTATCAACAGATTTTGGGTAACACTGAATTTAAATCTAATATTAAATCTTAAAAAAATTAACAAATAATATAAACTAAAACACTTGTCATAACTGTTTGTTATTGGAAAAAAAGTCCTTTCTCCTTAACCTGAAAACATGACTCAAACCCAGATCAGTGCGTCCGCATACATATGCTGTACAGGAAGTTGAATTCCCTGCATAAACCTGCGAATATCTAAAATTGTATTCTGGTTTAACTTTACCCAAGACTATTGCTAGTGTGTTCTAGTGTTCCACTCTGGTATTGATTTGCAATTGTTTCAAATAAAATAATACTTTTAAAGTTTGTGCGACTAATTCTTTACTCAAGGTCTATCCAAAGTTAGTGAGGGATAATTCAGGTTTTACATCTTGTTTATATTGTTTGATGAACCATATTGTCCAAAATATTACAATTGAGTATGGTATTAACGTTTTCATTTACTTCTATTCTTTTTAACAAAAACAAACTAGGAAATAAAAATAATAATATTTTATTGTAGCAAAAATAGTATGGATATTTTATTGTTACGAGACTAATGGTTTTATGATTACAGAGTGACAAAATTGCTTCTGGAAGAGAAATGAAAAAATTAAAACATGTTTATTGAGAAGTCTCATTTTGATAAGATTATGTAAAATATATATTATTTATGTTTTAGGTATCTGAATGATTTGTACCAGTTGGAATTACGGAATAATAACTCAACAGTCTGGGATATCCCACAAACATATGGGCCATCTCCACCACCAAGAGAGTCTCATACTGCGGTTGCATATACTGACCCAGAAGGACATTCTAAATTAATTGTTTATGGAGGGATGAGTGGCTGTAGATTAGGAGATTTATGGATTCTAGATATTGGTATGTTTTAATTTCAAAATCTGCTAACTAGAATTTATTACAATAATAGAAGGACATTTGTCCTTTTAACAGGAACAAATTAATACTAATATTTTTTGTATAGGCCAAAAACTAAAACATCAAAAACCATTCAAAACCATGTATACAATTTTAGCAGTAGCATTGAAAAGTAAAAGTACATTTAATTTGTTCTTAAATTTAGGAAATACTAAATTTTACCTTGATCTGTCAATGTTAATTTTCTTCGTTTGTTTAAAAATTAATAAAATATTTTATTTGTATACAAAACCTAACTTATAGGATATCATTTTTCTCAGAAAGATGTGTAGAATTTATGTATGGAAAGAAAAAACATTTATTACAACTTATATTAACAACTTATAATAAATAAATCACTTCATAAAAATCTAACTTCACAATACATGTGGAGTTTAGGCTAGGCCTGGAAAAAAACACTGATAATATGAAATATCACTCAAATAAATACATTCTACAAACATTGACACATTTATTATAAGTTGTATAAACAAATAATAATAAATAAATCGCTTCATGAAACTATAAGTTCACAATATACGAAAAAATACACAGAGGTGTTACACTTACAACTTTCCACGTTGGCAAAAAAGATTTCTCTTCATTTTCCATTTTCCCACAGCCTTTGTAATTTTGCTTCTACAGATGTGTTATACACACCACATTGTTGATCTAATATTCCTCTTCACAGTAGTACCAAAAGCGGAAACATTATATAAAAATTAAGATCGAAATCTTCTAAAGTGTCTAAGCACCCACAAGAGCAAACCGGAATGTAAACTCCGAGGAGTAGTTCTAGAATGGATATAACTCATAACATATATAACTTAAGATAATTTTGACTTCATAGTTCGAAAGAGAAAGAAAAATACTATATAATATTGTCAACTTGTGGCATTTGGACAAGTATTACCATTTCGTAAAATCATATGAACACAGAATACAGATTTTTCTATATAAACCCCATCGCGACAAGTGAGGCGATCTAGCGGAAAAGTCAGCAACATTATCGAGTTCTAGAAAATATACTTTTCGAGTGATGGATTTTGCTAAACTTTATTATGAAAGATTGAAACATAACCTTTACAATGATATATATTATACATTTTGATAATATAATATCTACAAGGATAAAAGTTGAATTGAAAAAAATGTAATTTTTAGCGTGTAAAAATGAGTTAAAATTCTTGATTTTGTTTAATTTTTATATAATAAAAACTATAACAGATAGAAAGATTTGGAAAGCACAAATCGAAAGAGAAAGATGCGATCTATCGAACAGTGTTATGGTCGATCTGTTTGACAGAAATATTGAATTGGGAATATTAGAGAAAAATGACGTCAGTTTTGTTTACAACTTCTCAGCGCAAATCTTTGACGTTACGTATAAAAAATATACAAACTTTACCAATTTTTAGAATATTATTTATAACATTTGTGGTATTTTTTTTGCATGATTATGCATCTACAGAACTTTGGCTTTCAAATGGTATTTTATTTATTGCGATTGGATGATTATAAGTGGGCGAAATTTTAATTGCAAAATATGTGTTTTAAAGTCAATGAACGAACGACGGATGGGTCGTTGTTGGTCGTTCGACGTGACGAGAGTTAAGTTCCAAACCCACAACTTTGTTTTAAATGTCAGGGTTTGGATTCGTGAGTTCTAATTGTACAAAACCTGAGGTATGGAGTCAATGTGCGAAACCTAGCCCAACATATGAATTTAGAATATTCTACTATAAAGTAAATTAATTAAATTAAGGAGACGTGATATAGGAACGTCATTCTGTTCTGGTATACTACACAGGACTGCTTTTTACATGTCGAGCTTTTTTTCTTCAGCTCCAGTCACAGCTGATCAGTGTGATCTCAATCAAAGCACGCAATCTCAACAGAATGTGACCAAGATTCCAGTACCTAGCCAGTGAAGGATGATCAAATGTATGTGAATGGTGCCGAATGTCAAAATTATGACAGAGACCATCCTCCATGTTCCTACAACTGCAGTAAGTAGAAAGAGGCAAAAACTATTTTGAGTATCATATTGAAAGACACAATATCTTTCAATGGTGCTCGAAAGATGTACAAAGCTTCAAAGCCTTCAGTTGTAGAAAAATCTTTTGCTATTGGTAACTCCAACATCATCATTGTCTAGCCTACTAGCCTAGGATCGAGATTGAAGTCGCAAATAAACACAAGTGTGTCGAAGAAAAATACTTCATCACCGGCAATTAAGTTATTTTTAAAAAACAAGTTTGTCACTTGTTCTTCTGTAACAAACCTAAAAACTAAATCACTGGCTTTTAGATCAGAACCATTTGTAAACGAAATTTAAAAGTATAGGCTCAGTCTAAATCCCCTAGAGTTGAATCTACCAAATCCCTTCCAAAATCATCTCTGGAGTCATCTCGGTCTTCAACGTCTAACGTTTCTGTTGTTGAGGATGCTATGAAGTTAGACCTTGAGATAAATAAAATTAAAATTAAACTACCTGCTGTCAATTCAGCCCAGACAAGTGGACAAAATAATTCCGGTCATAATCCATTTTAAATTGCTTGCCTATTATTATTTCCTTTATTATCTTTTCTAAATTTTATATATCATAAATATAGCCAGAAATCTAAACACAGTGGATGGAACATTAACAGGATGAGAAGTCGCATTGTAGATTTTAAGAATCTCGTATGTGATACATCCTTTCTAATTTATTTCCTTGGAAGAGACTCACCTCCATCAACCCCACTCATTTTTTCCGAAGAGATTTTTGCAAGCTTAGGACTTAGGACTTCATTGCAAGCGGTTGCCAATACAGGCTAGTCCTGAATCCTACCAATCATTTTAATGTAAACAGTTTGGTAAGGCAACCATTTTATTGTTTATACTCTCTAGTATAGGTTGAAATAAGACTTTGTACAGGACAGAGAAAGGTAGTCAAAGGACATCGAAATTTTTAGAAAATTTGAACAAAAGTTCAGCGTGAAGTTCTCTCTACTGCAAATGTGTGTATAATTCTCCCAAGGATTGGTTGAGAGGGTTATAAATTATTCCTAGGTCTCTTACTCTTTAGCAGTAATCCATTGAAAGATAATAATTGAATGGGTCTTTATACAGAACTTTGTCTATAAAGTTATGATGAAGTGGTGAGGTCTATAGCATTATAGGTTTACACTAAAATAACAAGCTGTCCAATTTGATACAAGCCATGTATTATTGTTTGCACCAGATGTATAGATTAGTTGATGCGGTCCATTCCAAACAAACTCCATTTTAATTTTTTTCTCAGGAAACGAAAAAACCGTTAAATTTAATAACCTTACAGAGAATTGTAATTTTTTGGTGTTCCCCACGTGAAAGACGTGTGTTTTTATATATGTGTGTTATCTTCAAAATATGTGTAGTTTTTCCAAAAATTAAGATTAAAGTTTGGATAAAGTTAGTTTTGTCCTGACACTGATGGATAAAATTGATTTTGGATAGATGGTATCAGGATAAAGTTACTTATGGCATAACACTATTCAATTGTGGTTTTAAACAACACATACATCTATAAAATAAATGTTACGATTTTGACTAACTTTATGCTCTTATTGTAAGTGGTAATCACTGGAATTGTTATGAAATGATAAAATAGCGGTTTTATGTATTTTTTTATTATACAGTAAAAAAAGTTATGTTAAAAGTACAGTTCAGTACAGTTAACAGTTAACTCTTCTTAATTAATATTTCCAATACAAAATTAAACAAACTGATGACTTTTGTTAACAACTTTAAGGAAGTAAGTTATACTTGACTTGTAGAACTACTGTAGCCTACTAAACTATGAAATCGTCATCTTGGGTGTAGTGTTCTTCGCAATACTCTTCCACATCTGGTATATCTTTTTCTGGGATTCCCTAGTTTTGTGCCATCAATGTTTTGTAGAACTTTTCTTTTGCCCCAATCATCACCAAAATGTTTTTTTTTGTAGGTTGGCAATGTCTTTGTTCACTGGAACCCCTTTTGCGACTGCTGACAAAATTGTATCTTTAATAGATTTAAAAGGCTTTGTCAAACACTTAGGTTTTTCACAGTCCGAGTTGTAGCTTCTTTCTCCCCTTACTAACACTTTGTTCCGTTGAATATTCCTAGTGAAAATAGGAACATTTGTGCCACCCAATTTCGCAGATAATCGTTAGTACACTGTGTATATATATTATTAAATGTTATTGTCTAATTTAGATTCCATGGATTGTGATAAATAACCAGTGTTGGCAGTGCCCCTTTTCCTAAATCACAATACTTGTTAATATTAATATGTAAATTCTCTGTTATTAGATACCATGACTTGGGATAAACCAGCAGTGTTAGGCTCTGCTCCTTTACCAAGGTCACTACACACAGCAACAATGATCTCAAACAGGATGTTTGTTTTCGGTGGGTGGGTACCTTTAGTAATGGATGATATCAAAACCACTACAAATGAGAAGGAGTGGAAATGCACAAATCAACTAGCTTGTCTTAATTTAGGTGGGTACATATTAAACATAACAATTACTAGAAATCCTTATAAAAAGATAAACAAATTATTTTTGTAATATTAATAGAGCTCATTTTCATTGCACTTTTTCTACAAAAACCTACCTACTTTTTCACCTATTTCATCAAAGTACAATTTGGAAATTTTTATTAACCCCTTAAGTGTTTTATTTTTTTTGCCTAAATCAACCCAAAAATGCCTATTTTTTTTATTTGATTATTTTAATGTTTGTTAACTTGGAAGTTAAAAAATAGGCATTAAAAGAAAATATAAGCAACATCAAAAGTATAAATGTCATGTTTAATATAATTTAAAAATTTTCTGCAAATACATTAAAAACACATTTACCTAACAATTAAAAAAAAGTAAAATGTAATAAAACCATTGTTAAAAATAAAAGTACACACAATAAAGATTGTTTACAGTTTCTTACTAATGTTTAGTAATTTTTTTGGGTGTGATATATTTTAAAACATGGGGCAGCACACAGCCCAACATCACATTCGCTGCACTGGTATCGCGACTCCTTGCGGACATATCGCGACTCCTTGTAAATATGATGTTCACGGCGGATCCAAAGAGAACAAAAATAAAGCGGTAGTTTTATAAGTTATGCTCTAGAGAGCATGCCAACACTATCTAGCGGCAATACTAGCAACTACAACGTAATATTACGACACAGAACGAAATAGAATAGGGCAAGTTAAGAGCGTCGGCTTTAGCCGACAGCGGCTCTTTTTATCGATATTTGTAGCGTCGGCTTAAACCGACATAAACACTTAAGGGGTTAAAGCAACAATCATTTTACAATAGGCTTTACAACATAGTCGTATTATGACTGTTAGAATGCATTAGTTGATATGAACTAAATAAATAAATACCCCCACCCAGCATTGCAGTTGATTTGATAACATATCCATACTTTGGTTTTGTCCATTCTTTTTGTACTTGGGTATATTTAATAATATCACTGTTGAAGATTAAAAATTTCTAAAATTTAAATTACCTTCTTTTTGTTTGTATTATTTAAGAGTATATATCTTAGAAGTATTAGTTATAATTCTTCCTTTGGTTAAAGTTATAATGATGTTATTCTTCAAACTTCTTTAACCATACATTTTCAGCTTTCAACTACATTTACTTTCTTATTTTGTACATTAATCTAATCTTATAAATGTAATTGGAAATATTTTTTGCTGTTGTACAAAAAATATACAAATTAAAAGTAATTTATGTTCAGATATGGGAAGACCTTGTTACCAGTTTAAACATTCTTTTTTAGCAAAAATAAATGACATTTCAGCTGAAAAATTAAACAGCCTATTTGCTTTGAGATTTTGAATAAAAAAAAGGAAAAATGTTCGCCGAAATATTTTTATGCTCAATAAGATATAAATGTAGTTTATAAATTTTTAATTTTTCAAAACTAAAAATGTAATTTGATCACTGAAAACATTTATTTGAATGTCCTACTTTTTATACCTTAAAATTGAAAATAAGCAACTTTAATAAGAAATATTTGTGTAACAAATTTATTGTATTTTTATAAACAGACACTTTAACATGGGAAGAGTTGATAATGGAAACTGGTGAAGAGACTATACCTAGAGCTAGAGCTGGACATTGTGCTGTTGGAGTACATTGTAGAGTTTATGTTTGGTCTGGCCGAGATGGTTACAGGAAAGCTTGGAATAATCAGGTTAGTGTACTACAATCTTATCGTGATAAATCATGTCAGAAAATCAGTAGTTGTTTGTATGGATGCTTAGTCCAGTCAAAATGTACTGTTTATAGCCTTTTAAAAAAAGTCTTAAGAAACTTTTTTTGCAAGGGGTTTTCAGGTTGTTAATAAACATCTCCTGATAAGATGGTAACCTAGTATATACTGCAACATATTATATTTAGGAAAAATCGCCAATAAATTGGTACAATAAATAACCACAAAGGTCTCTTAGGATCTAGCAAAAACTGGACATAGTTAAACGCCTTGAAAAAGGTGAAAACAGAAACTGAATCATACTTGGTTACAATATTGGGTCATCGACGATGTACTATGTAAAAAACAAAACAAAAAGATTAACTAAAAATGTTTGCTGCTCAGGCTGTAACAGCAAAAACATTAAGTCTAGACATAAGTTAAAAAACCCTAAACTTGAACAGCTAGACAGTGTTTTATACACTTGGTTCAGTGCACAAACATCAGATGGTAAATCTGTGACCGGGCTTATGACAATTGAAAAGCCAAAACAATTTCATCGTGAGATAGACTTGCTTGATAAAGAATGCGTATTTTCAGATGGTTGGCTTCAAAAATTTAAAAGTAAAGCATGGAATCCGTAGGCTAGATGTGACTGGTGAAACTAGATCAGCTGATGAAAATGCAGCTGAAGAATACATGTGAACTTTCAACACCATTATTTTAGATCATAATTTAACCCCAAGTCAAATTTAGAATGCCGATGAGATCGGCCTACTGTGGCGTTGTTTACCCACTTCAACCACCCTTGCAGGGGGAGATGAAAAATATTCTAATGGTTTTTAAAAAAATAATGACAGATTGACCGATTTACTTTGTGCAAATGCTTCTGGATCATCAGTTAAGACCATTCATTATTGGAAAATACAAAAAGCCAAGAGCTTTTAAAGGTGGTTTAAACTGCCCTGTACATTATGATTCTCAGAATAATGCATTGATGACAGTAGAACTTTTTAAGAACTGGTTTTTCCATCATTTCGTGCCAGAAGTGAAAAACATTTTTATGAAATACCTGAAAATAGGAACGTTGTTTTATTATTGGATAATAATTATAAGGGTCATCCTTCTGCTTTAAGACTTGGTTGCTGGGCAGATTTTTGTTACATTTCTAGCAGGAAATGTTACTTTATTAATCCAGCCAATGGATCAAGGCATGATACAAAATTCCAAGTGTTTCTATAGCGGTATGTTTTTTGGTACACGGTCTGTTGGATTCTGACTGCAACATTACAGATTTCTAAAAACGGTTTAATGTTAAGGATGCAGTTTTTGCAACAATCTTAGTGTGGAATCATGTAAAAAAAGGTAACTCTACAGAGATGTTGGCACAAATTTTAACCTAATGCTACAACTGAGGATCAAGAATAAGAAGGTGCAAGCATCACGAGTAATGGCCGTTATTTGATGTTAAAGATAGTACGAAATGCACCAAATAACCTTTTAAGATATGTGCCTTATGAGGAAGTGTTGTAGTGGATAGAAATTCATAGGGATTAAATTAAATTAATATGATTAAAATGAGTTATAAAACAAAAATGTTGAAATTGTTGGCCGTTTTATGTTGGAGGATCAGTATAAGTCCTAAATAAAAGAGTTTAGTAAATTAGAAATTAGGATATTAGAAATAAGTTTGATTAAAAATCGGTTGAGCAAAAATATAGTAATGTTTCTCTGCTATCTTATTTTTGGATGCCTAGTATACGTTATATCTAGAATCCGATACAAAATATATATGTTTTTGTTTTGCAAAATATGTGTGATATAATATATATTGTCGCTGAAATATAAAAAATATTCAGGGGAGAATATAGATTTCCTCTTAATCGCTAGTAAAAACATTGTTAAAACTTGGAACCCAATTAGCATATATATATATATATTATTTATCAGTTTTATGACTGACAAAGCATGTGTTGTACCTGATGAAAATTTAAGAAAATGTGTAAAATATGAAGAAAAATCAGAATTTCCTCTTTTAAAAAATGGTTATGACTCAGGAACTACTGTACCGATTTAAATAAAAGTTTTCTGTTCCAGTTAGCGTTCAAATCATATACCAACTTTGTTCCTGAAAAAACAAAATTATTTGCTGAAATTGTTAAGAAAATGCATAAAAAATATGTAGAAAATTCAGGTTTTTGTAGTACACATGCAGATAAATATTGTTATAACTTGGGAAGTACGTAACCAGTTTTAATCAAACAACATAAGACTAACACTTTACCAGATATCATAACTACCTATGAAAGGAAACTGCATGAAAATCAGATCTGCGGTTTTCGAATTGTAAGCTGACAGACGGAGCTTAATATTATTTTCTTAGAATTAGCAAATTTATTTTTTCTTGAATTTTTGTGTTCATGTAAGGTTTTTTTGGTCTTTGTTAATGTAGTTTATTCAAACTACTCAATTTTACCTTTAAAATGTTCTAATTTGGATGTAGATGTTTTATAATAGATAAGCTGTTTTTTGCTAATATTTAATTTCAATCCAGTAACAAGAAGCTAATCATCCAGTTCATTTTGCAATTTCTGAAATTTCTGCTTTAGCTCTTGTTGATTACTTGCTTTAATTAGAAGAGTTGTATCATCAGCAAAAAGATATTCATTACTTTGTATATTATATTATGTTAGATCATTTATGTAAAAGAGAAACAACGGTGAACCCAGTACCAGACCCCTGTGGAACACCATACAATAAATACTGCCAATCTGAAGAAAACCCATTTTTTACACTAAATTTCAGTTTTCAGCTTTCTCTTTCTTAAGTAAGAACTAAATGAATATGAACTTGTCCTTTTGATTCCCAAGTAAGTTAACTTTTTAATTAATATATCATAATTGTCTCAATCAAAAGCCTTCAACTGATCACAAATATTCCAGCATAGACCCATCGAGAGTTACTGCTATAAGGCCAAGTTAGTGCTATAACCTTTTCTAAATCCATACATGTTATTATTAAAAATATTGTATAGTTTTAGATATACCATTAATTGATAATTTGCAACTTTACAAAAATTTAGAGATGTTAGATAACAACGAATTTGATGTTAATTTTGCATTTCTGTCGTTTGAACCCTTCTTATTGAGCTTTTCTATTGAATATTTCAATTAGTTTTAACAAATTCCGTCTTTAAAGGACTTCTTAATAATTTAAGCTATTACTAATTGAATGTTTCACCAGTTATAAAAAAATTCAACAAGAATTTTATCCCAGCCTACTGACTTTAATAATAATAGTTTCACTGTATAATAATTTTGGATCATTTGATTTGACGTAAAGCTCTAGTTCATGTACTTATATAGTTTACAATTGTTCAAGGATTTGAAATTTAAAGCTTTGAAAATGTTTAAATTTCTCCTATTTTAATTTCACTTCATTAGCTTTTTAATAAACAGTGTTACCATATGTACAAACTCGTTAAACATTAAAACCTTATTTGTTATAAATAATTATTTATCTTATTTCATAAATAATCTTAGTTCTTGAATTCTAGTAATCTATATATTCTAAACTAAAATTAATTCATTCGTGTGTTCATAATACAAATTTTTGTTTTAAATTATGTTTAGGTTTGTTGTAAAGATCTGTGGTATTTGGAAGTTGAAAAACCTGCAACAACAGGAAGAGTTCAGCTTGTTAGAGCATCTACTCAAAGTTTGGAAGTATGTTGGACAGGAGTACCAACAGCAGAACACTATTTATTACAAATACAAAAGTATGATATGCCTACGCCTCCAGCCATACTTCCTGTGTCAAATCCTGCTACTCCAACGACTAGTTTGTTAGCTAACTCTCCTACTCATTCTTCAAACAATTCAGTGGTTTCTCCTCCGAGTCTTACTCCTCTTGCAGCATCTACACAATCACCAGCTGTGGTGCAGTCTTCTGCTATAGCTCCCTTTGCCCCACTTAGCCCAACATCTTCTTCTCCTGAAACTCTGACAACACCAAATTTGGGAGATTTATCTCCCAAAAGTTTTCCTAGGCAAGCTACAAAACTATTGTCACCAGCTCATCAATCACCACCTCCACAATCATCACCACCATCTACAACTGGTATGTTTACTCATATTCTATCTTATTAATTTTGTTTATATACAGGGATTTTTTTTTTTTTTAAATTTCACAGACTAGTGTAGTTGCATTTGAAGTTGAGCTGGAATATTGAATTTTATTTAGTTTTAGATTCAAGTTGTTTTCGTAGTTTTTTAGGGTTTAAAATTACATTTCATTTTATTTTTCATATGCAGCCTATATAATGAGTTACATAAATTATTGTCATTTAAAGACTTACTTATACTTTTTTGAATTGTCATATTCAAGAATACTTATTTGGGTACAACAATTACATAGAAATTTGTTTGTTTTTATAATTGTAACATTCACAATTAATTTTGAGATCTTTATACAAGATATATTTGATTGGGAGAAATGGAATAGTTGCAAGTAATGTGATTAGTCAATAAACGTAATGAAATTGTAAAAGATTTTATTGCATTGATTATTTACATTCAAAGACAAACAGACGAGATTCCAGAGTTGTTAAACTTACAGGATTATGTGTGTGATTTAGAAACAATTGGAAAACTTATAAGAAATGCTAGTTTAAGATTTCATAATTGTAATAAAATTAAGTAATTTGTTATGTCTAATGAAATTAAGAAAAAATTATGTTTGTAAAATAATTGTAAATAGTTTCGTCAGTGTTGGTCTTAATGATGGTTTGTTCTCACTACCAAAACCTTTTTATTTACATAAATTTTACTTTCTCACAGGGTCCAAAATAAGGTTCTGTGTACAACTTTATAGAATAATGGTCATAGTTTCTTGTCGATGATTATAAAACCAAAGATAAGAACCTCCAATCTGCTTCTTCATCATTTAGTTTTGATGAATGACGATCACTGTCATAATTACATTCCAAAACTTTTGTATATCTGAAAATAATATAAATTTGAGTATGTTTATAATATAGACTTTTCTGTAAGTAATGTTAACTTCATTTTTTGATTTCTAACATACTTACTCCAAACCTGTAACAGATAAAATTTTATGTTCTGAGAAAATTGATCTCTTAAAAGTTAGGTTTTGCATAAAATTACAATTTTTTATTATTTTTTTTAAACGAAGAAACTTTGCTGCACTACCAGGTCTAGCGTTAAGCCCAATAGTAATGAGATGGGAGAAATAGTTGGCCTTAACCGTGGTTTGTGCTTCTCACTATCAAAAATTTTTTAATTTACACATATTTTACTTTCTCACAGGGTACAAATAAGGTATTGTATACAACTTTATAGAATATTGGTCATAGTTTCTTGTCGATGATTATAAAACCAAAAATGAAAAACTGCAATTTTTTCACAATCTGTATAAAATTTTAATTTTTTTTTTGCTATAGGAAATAATTAAGTGAGGATTGTCAAACTGAAAATGAAACTTAGCGTTCTTTGCATTTGTAAAAACTTTTTTCATTAATAATTGATAGACTTATAAATAATTTTGTCCCTAACTTCTAACAAACAAACAAATTTTAATTCAAATACATTACAACAATATGCTGGAAGCATTATTACGTTGTAAGAACAACACAAAAATTAGTTGCAGAGTGTTTTTATTATTAATGATTTTTACTTTCTAATTAAATTAGCCAATGTTGAATTATGAATTCATAAGAGACTGTTTCATACACTTATAGGTTAACTTCTTATATTTTCTAAATATTCATAATAATAATAGTTTATTGTGTATAATAAAATATAAAATCTTCGAGTTGGTCTCTAAGCCTTAAGTTTTTATATGTTTTTGTAGTTATTGCTATGTATTGAAGTTTTTGGTACAAAAATTTTTGGTATTCGGGTGTGGAGTGGTTCTCCTTGCCTTAGTGTTTATAAAAAATAAATTGTTTAAGGAGTATAAAATCGTTCTAAATCCTAACAATCGTACAAATCACTTTTAAAAAACTAAAAGTATTAACTATTCCATATTTTTTTACGTAAAAACTTTTATGTGATTTTTTCCTTGTTAAAACAATTGAAAATTTGTAATTTTTGTTTAGATGGTAGTGATGCTAGTGTGAGATTAGCTGTGGCCACATCTCTTCCAGTAAAGACTTCTCCTCAATCATCACCTTTAAGTCCCAGCACAACAGTGGCCACAACGTTTTCTAACAGTCCAATGACAGGAATTCATGCATTAGCTGCTGCTGCTTCTGCTACTCAAAAACTAAGGATGTCTCCTAACACTCAGCCTCTCAGGATTGTTACCAATCCTAGAGCTTCTATCAGTCCTATACGTTTGAATGTTCAACCACGAGAATCATCTCCAATTTCAGTTGCTGGTACATAAATAATAAATAACATTCTTCCTTTTATGATAAGGGCTTTATTGAGATAGTCTAAATAATGCTTTAGTAATAACTATGATTCTTGCATACCACAAGGACATCACAGTAATGGTTATAAGTGCTGAAACTTCATGATCTGCATACTCAGTTTTATTTATTGTATACTATGTTTTACCGCAGAAGTTGTGAATGAACTGGACTTCATCCTTTTAAGACCAGGGAACATGTTTTCATTTGGTGACAAAATTCTTGTGTTTAACCCTGGAAGTGGTAATCGGCTCGAACCGTGACATTGCTGCACTGGTAACCGGCTTGTCGAGCAGTAGACATCACTTTTTTTTCAATTCATCATTTACCGTAGTAAAATAATTTATATACTGTTTTAAAGTTGATGTTCTAAACATTCATATTAATACAACTGAAAGTGCATAAAACTGTATAAATAATAATGAATTGGTAAATTTTGCCGCAAACGAGTAACGCTACAACTGTATAATTGTGAATCCAAAATTTATGTTATACTTTGTCTAATTTTCACAAGTCCATATTTCTATCTAACAAATCTACAGTAACAATATTCTATAGAAAGTTTCTTCATCTTTCGATCTGTACTTTCCAAATTTTTCTAACTGTTATAGATTTCAATCTATAAAAATTAAACAATATCAAGAATTTTAACAGGTTTTTACCATGTAAAAATCACATTTTTTTCAATTCAACTTTGAGCCTAGTAAATATAATTCTCTTGGAATGATTTATATATCATTGTAAAGGTAATGTTTCAACCTTTGATAATCGTATAACTGACGACATAACCTTCCTATTTCTTTATTTCTTTCAGTCGGGTCATCAATTGGCCAACGATGGACTAGATTTACTAATTTATCGTAACTTGTTAAGTTATTTAAGCGTTTTGTATTATATTGTTTTATAAACCTTATTCTCATAATTAGATTTTAAATATTAAATTTTAAAAACAACAAGGACATATACTTGTGTGCGTGTGTCTTCATACAGTGTATGAAGCGAGCAAGTTTTCACGTACACATTATATGTTACAAGCAAGTATTGCAAAACGAGGAAAGCTCGCAATGCAACCCCCTGTTTTTTTCATTTCTATGTTACTTGGTACCCATTACAAGTTTTGGAGTTGGGAGTTGAATGGGGTGGTTTGTGTTTTGTACAAAACATAGAGAACAAAATTTTGTATTTGTAGTAATAGAATATTTATTTAAATAAATCAGTTTATCTCTACTTTTCAATAACCACTTGATCATGGAAATGTTCTCATTGCTGTACAAATACTTGTTATTTAGGTTCAGTTCTTTGTATAGCAACCATGTATTGCTTCTGAGTCTTACACCTTGATAGATGTCTTGGAAAGTATTTTTGATGTTTTTAAAGATATCATGTATTTTTAAATCCTCCAATTCAAAATAAGATTTAGATATACCATAGCTGTTGCACAACTACTCTCATCCATTAAACCGAAACAAATTTCTACAAATTATCTTATCCAAAAATATATTAGGATATCTGTCCTCTTTTAATTTACATTAAAAAAACACAACATAGTTCTCAGTATATTTATAATACAATTTAAAGATTTAATAGTGTGCTATAGAATTTAAAGCCAAATAATTTACAAAATAAATGATAATAAATCCTTAGTATCTATAGTGCAATAAAAAGGATCATATGATTGATCTCCTATGTGTTTAAATTTAAAGGAAGTCCTGGATTAAGGCTGACAGCTCCCGGTGCTACAGTACTGAAAGCGTCTAATCCTCAAACTGGTAAACAACAGCAGATAATTGTTCAAAAACCAGGAGGACTGCCTGGCCAACCTCAGATAGTTACATTGGTCAAAACTAGTCAAGGAATGACTGTTGCTGCTGTAAGTTATATTTTTAATTCTTCATATTTTAGATTTATGAGGTAAAATTTGTCAGTCTCTTTTTTAATGTTACTTTTAATTTTATTAAATTATAGTACATTCATTATTTTAATGATTATAGTTTAGTTGTCTGGGCCTGAAGGAATTCACTCCCTATCTCTATCTGATGTTCCCCTCTCCTTAGTTTTAGATTTTAAGATTTCTCTATTCCAATAGTCATGTGAGTTACTTAGTTTTGATAAACAAGGATTTTATTCCAGCAGTATTGCTGATTTTATACTATAGCTTTCATTTTAATTAAAATCTTCTCCCAAAAATTAAAATTTTCGAAAATTTAAGTGCCTTTAACTCTTGTTTTGTCAAAAATATCCAAGAGTAAAAAAGTTTGTAAAACTGTTTTTTAAATCCATATAAAATTAACGAAGATCTTCCATTTAAAGTTTTATTATAGGCTCAATAGTTTATGAGATACAACAATAGTACTCACGATAAAATCTACACTTTTTATTTCCATAAAGTCTTAGGTTCAATCCCTCTTTTTTATTTTCCCTATGAGGTGTCTCTTTTGACCAACTGGTGTTTCCCCCCCCCCCAAAACTGACACTATTAGAATATTGAAGGACCAGAAATCTTTATTTTATGTTCATTTCAATTATGACTATTTTTTAAGGCGATTATGACAGGGGTTTGTTGCCTTTAAACAACAAGGATAAAATTCTGTTCTTTTGGGGAAAACATGTGCATACACAGTTTTTGTGACCATGAAAAATATCTTCCAACCAAATTTATTGGTTATAAAATGATCAAACAACAAGTTTGCAAAATTCATACAGGACACTGATTTGTCATCAGACTTTAGTCAGTTTCACATGTCTGCATCCATCCGTGATTGGTGAAAATGGCTGCAGTTTGGATTTTTGTATTCTATTATGCTTAAACAATTATACATAAAATCTTAACTTAACATTAATTTGTCAGCTGATCTTACTCAGTATTACAATTCAGCATATCTGTCTCTGTTCCTTGATTGGGAAAAGTGTTTGCCGAATGAAGTTTCAAGTTCTAGAGTAGTCATACAATGCACACAGAAAATGTTAGCCTAACACTAATTTGTTGCATGACGTGCCAAACGTGTTCAAAATCTAAAAAGTGATAATAGCAATTGTTAAAAATTTTCTTATAAAAAAAAGTGTTGGCCATCCTTTAATCTCTGACAGGCAATGTTTTAGGCTGATAGTTTTTGATTATCAAAAACAACATTATCTCTCTAACTATAGGCTATACAACACAAGTAATACCTTGATACCTTGATACCTTGCTAAATACCTTGATACTAACCCGTTTCCGACTGTCAGATAACAGACTGTTGGGTCATTTTCTTTAACTGTAATGAACTCTTATTTAAAAGAAAACTACTCTACACCGCTAAGCCAGCATTAATGGGGCTATTATTCCCCTAATTACTAAATACTTATCCCACGACCACGAGAGAAGACATTCTTTAAAAATACAATACAAATACGTTGCTTCCTAAAACAGCTGCTCACTGTTCAACAACTCACTGGGTCATTTTTAACCAACCAACCTCAGCTGATCTCAGGTTTCCTTTTCTCACTGTTTGGGACGCTCATTAATTCACCTAAAAACATCTGTGACTTAGCTCAGTTTTGGGGTGATTCAATTATGAATGGTCCCATAACTTTATGCTTTATTATTAAATTACTTAACTCGCCACAGCATTTCACATATGTTATTTGAAATTTTGAAGTTATAGTTATTAACAACCTCTCTGAATGATTTAAAATATATAATTAATTTAAAAGTCTCAGAATATCTTGTAAGCATAAATAACACTCAGGCTACTTTGTGTTAGAATATGCAACCATTAGCAAATTCAACCAATACTGTATTTAAAACTTAACTTTGACATATGATTATTTCAAGGTCATAGGCTAAGGTCATTTTTCCTAATAATTTATTGTGTGTACGAGTATTTGATAATATATATTTGTATTGATTTAATTTAGTGTTTTTTGAAGAAAACAGTGTTAGTGGTTATTTAAATTTGAGTGAAGGCTAAAGTCTTTTGAAAATTGCATTTGCTTTAACAGGTTTTTGTACAGATTGGTTGGAAATGAACCTCTCCAAAATAAAACTCCTAATAATAATTTTAAGTTTAAGCATTATTAAGTTATGACAAATTAAATGAGAGTTTATATTCACTTTAAGATTTTAGATTCAGTTGTAAGGATGAGAGCAATAACTAATCATTTTATTATTAATAATACATAGGTTTTCCCCTTTTTTTGATTATGATCAGATGCCTAAAGTGAGCCTGATACAAAGCAAATCTGGTACTATATCAACTGGTACTAAAGCAATACCCCAAGGTGCGACCATAGTAAAGTTGGTGAGTGCGCAAGGAGCTCAAGGTTAGTTCAACAAGTTTATGGATTATTCATATTGAGTGGGTTGTTCATATTATACTTACAAAGGGGTTGTTGTTTAAAGTAATAACGAAACAAATTTAATATATGATTTTCAAGAAACTTTAAATTATAAGATGCCTAGACATGTGGGAAAGCTGATTTTAGTGAAATATATCCACACAATTACATCATTTTAGAAATTTAAAACTTTCAAAGGAAAATATACAGATTATTAATTTAAAAAAAAAAAAAATCGTAATGCAATGAGTGTAAAGATTATTAAATAATTGCACATTCTACATAATTATTTACTTAAATTATTTGTTTGTATTATTTACAAGATAACCTAATCTATTATAACACAAGCCAAAATTATTTTGTTATTTTGCTATTAAAAAAAAAATACAATAAAATGTGGCAAAATAAAACTTATAACAAAATATTTAAAAAAAACTCAATTCTATATATTTCTAGTTTAACAATGCTAAATTATATCTGATTGTGAAATAAATTTAAAGACTATTTACAATGATTATAGATTTTTTTTTTTTTTTTTTTTTTTTTTTTTTTTTTTTTTTTTTTTTTTTATGTCAATCAATGCTGTATGATTAATCAAAAGCAGAAGAATTAATAATATATACTCACTCACTAACTCGAAACTAGCATAAGAAGTATACACCGCACAATATAGATGAATACGCCACCACGTGGAAACTTCGACGGAGGAAAGTAGTTCCTAACCTTTTAACCACACTAGCAACATTTGAACGTTCCCGGTTTAGTGCTATGGTCATATTGCCATCTGTTTATAGAGATGGCATTGTGGTTGGGATCCCGACCATGTGCGTGTAAGTAGCAACCGCTATGGTCGGGATCGCGACCACCTGCAGTGAATGTGTTAAAAAAAATTAATCAAATAAGTTTTGTTTAATTTTTTGGATGCCTTGTTAGACCAAACCAACCATTCTCTACTAACCAGGTAATGCACCATTGATTTTGTTAGCTTATACTCAGAATTGAGTTTCTAAATGAATAAAAAATTTATAGTTTATAATTAATATTATTAATCATCTTGTTAAATAATTTTCAACTAAACCATCTGCTTTTCAGAGCTTTGTATAAATTGTCTGAATATATATTTTATCTTGTATGCTCAAAGCTGGTCTTATGTAAAATAATTTAAAAATTTTCTTTTATTTAAGTAATTTTTCTTTCGTTGAAATTTTAATAACTGAGAAAGGTTTTTTCTAAAAATTATTCAAAAATAATTTCTTAGCTATTCATTAAAAATTTTACAAATTATTAGAGATTTAAAAATGAAAATCCTCACTTTGATTAAAAATAGTTAGTAATTTAATGAATCATGTATTTAGATCTATCTAGTGATGGCTCTTTTTTAATTTTTACAGTTTCACTGGTCCAGGAATATGATTAAAAATGAGGAGGGCAGTTTACCACACAAGGATTTCTATTCTATTTTAAGGATGTATTTAAAGGATTTTGATTGGCACCTATAAGTGTTCAATTCTCCTATATCAGTTTATAAACTGTTTTACATTGTTAGCTATTGTGGTATTTTATAATGCAGTAAATTTTAGAAACTTAGATAAATATTCATAAGTCACATGGGTAGTGCAGCCAGCTAAATTTTCGGCTCATAATCTGTATAAAACAAACCTGCAATTTCAAAATTATTTTTGTTAGTTAAATCAAATATAACTAAAAGGTTTTTGATAAATTTGTTGTATATTTTGTTAATCACAGTAATTAGTTCTTCAAATTTGAGATTAACACTTATTTGGTTCGAAAATGTGTATGTAGCTATTGAATTTTCATTTTCCTTCTGTTATTAAAATTTTCTTGTTATATTATTTGTTTTCTCAAAAGAAAATCACTTTAACATCTCTACTCCTTTTCAGGGTCTTTTTATCACAATGAGTGGAACAGCTTAAACAGTCCACATTATTGTACGATGTGCAAGGTTGACGTGTCGACATTTCCAGTTTCTTTAAACTGAATATATCAATTAATAATAGTCTTGTCTGTAGATGGATCTTGTCTGTAAGTACACTGAAAATGACATTGCACTGTAAATACTCATTTTCAGCAAACACTTACTGCTGGACTATTAGAGTCGAACGACATGCGGAACAATAGTGTTTGCGCATTCAAGATCATCACAAAGACAATGAACAAAATGCAAAATATTTATAAACAGTTTGTCATAGTAATCAAGAAGATTGGTTGATTATTGCTCATACCATTCATTCACAAAACAAAAAATAATCACTCATAATTTTTTTGAGTGATCTGCACTTTAAACCAATTATGCGTTTACAGGTGGAGGACAAAAGGTACTGACAACTATGAAAACCATGCCTTCAAATATGATGACTGTTGCCAAAAGTGTAATACAGCCAGCAGTTCAGTCAGCTAAACAACAAACTATTGTCATAACAAAGCCGGGAGTTGTTGGCCGTCCAACAACGCAACAAATCATCGTAGTCACTACAGCTTCTGGGCTACGCACTGTACAAGCAATCTCAACTTCCCAAGCAGGACAGGGTATGTGTTTACATTATGATTTATATATTAAATTTTATATTACTCTTTGTTATTATTATTAAATTTGTTTGATTGTGTGTTTGTGTATATACAGAGTGCTGAAAAGAAACTACCAACCCCTCTTAATTTTTAAATGTATGAAATATTTCAATTATGTTTGCATCAATCTCTTTAAGGTGAAAATAGTAACTTAAAAAAAGCAAAAGTTTTGGGTTATTTTAACCCTTAATCCAGCTACTCTAAATTTCCAAATTTACAAAAAATAGTAATATTCTAAGCCCAACTTGTTATATATATTTTTTCTCAAAAGATGTATAAAATTCATCTATGCAATGAAAATTATTTTAGATGTAAAAATTTTGGAATTAGTATGTTTTGGATAAAAAAATGTAATAAAACATCCTATATATATATATATATACCTTACAAAAAATGTTTTACATTTTTTCAAGATATACAAAAGTTTTCTAATATCATTATGAATGATTTGTTTATAAACAAATAAATCAATTTATAAAATTTACACTTTGAAAAATCTATTTTTATGAAGAATAAAACTTTCTGAAAATAGTAATAAAATCAAAAATCCAACTTGTTTTATATGTATATACTAATATAATATATATATATAATATATATATTAGTTTTCTCAGAAAGGTGCATAACATTCATGTATGTAATGAAAACAATTTTGGAGTTAGTATGTCAGGAATCAAAAAATCGTCCAGTAACCGAAGTCAAAATAGCACAAGATTTCATAAAAAATACGATTACTTAATCTAACGCATTTCAACTACAAAGTCGCCATCCTCAGTGATACATGAGATACTATAATTAATAAACTATGACTGTTGCTACAATAACTAAACTATAAACTGTTAACAATAATAGTTTAGTTGTATAACCTCATGTATTACTGAGGATGGCGACTTGACTTTGTTGTTGAAACGTGTTTGATTATTTAAACATAATTTTTGTGAGATCTTGTGTTTGAGTTTTATTCTATTTAATATTATCTCACAAGTCAAGCTCAATATTTATTTATCCCTATAACTGCCTACTATAAAGTATTGCCATGTTCCACTTTTTTAATCATTTAAAAAAAGTAAATAAAAAAAATAGTAATTTTATTCAAAATCCAACTTATAAGACATTCTTTTTTTCTTCTTCTTTTTTTCAGGAAAGTGCATAGAATTTATCTGTATAAAGAAAAAAAGTTTGATGTTACGGTTTTTTTGAAAAAAAGTTAGGTCTATTTTCAAAAAATCACTAAAAATATTAATATTATGCAAAACATAACTTCTTCATATCATTTTGTTCAGAAAGGTACATAGATTTTATGTGTGTAATTCAAAATAATTTAGATATTAACATTTTGGAGTTATTACATCAGGAATCAAAAATCAGTATAATAGGCGAAGCCAAAATTCCATAATATACTCTACATTTTCTATTCAAATTTTTATTTTTTCATAGTACATACAAAAGTTTTGTAATATAGTTGTGAAGTTGGTAAAAATTAAAAAAACTAATTTCTAAAATTTTCATTAGGAAAATATTTTTTTATGTAAAAAGTCAATAATCGCTAAAAAGCTAGGTTAGGTCTATTTTCAAAAAAATCACCAAAACGAGTAATAAAATAGCTGAAAACTTATTTTAGACTATTGAAATATATATAGAAGTTGTAGAATATAGTTGTGAAAAGATATGTGTAAACTTTTTTTTATTTATAACACTTTAGCAGAAAACTTTTAACATAGCGAGTAAATTAAATCTGACAATTAGTTGTAGAAACAAAATACAATTACATAATTCTAACATGTGTAAATGATAATATAAAAGCTAATATAAGCTAAAATAAAATAAATTTAGTGTATGTAACGTTTTGTATGACATTCAGTTTTTGTAGATGCTGCATTCCAGGTGTAACTATTTAGGGGGATGAGGTTTCATTCATGATCTGGAAACCTAAGCGTCCTCTTTCCTCTTCCTGTCCTTTTGAAATGTGTCATGTTAACGAAACATTCCTGGTGTACACCGGCATTGCACGGTGGAGAATGGTATATGATTCTTGCCTTGATATTTTTTACCCTCTAGACAGACAGCACACAATTTTGTACTGCCTCTGACAGGCCATTTTGTAAGTCTGTGAGAGGATAAAGATTTTAAGCTAATAGTGGATGTCAATGTCGATGGTGTATATAATCGACAATCTGCCAGAGCAGGAGAGTGAATGCTAGGTTTGAAACATAGGTTATCAACTAAGTCGACTATAAAGTCATGGCGTCTCCTATACTGTGGATTTTGTGTCTTGAATAGAATCCAAGCATTGAAGATTGCCATATCAACTAAATTGTAAACTATTTTTCTCCAGTACTTCTTGCAAGGACGAGAATAAGTTACATGATAAATACTCTTGTCCTTGTTATCGACACCACCTTTGTCAAGGTGTTGTACCATTGAATGAGCAATGCTTTGGTTTTGACTACACCTTGTTTATTTGTTATAGCGATGTCTTCTGTGTGATAAGCTGTGGTGAATAGATGCACAGGCTTCCCAGTATGCTTCTTCTAGTATTTCAGGAGAAGCGTATCACTTTGCCTGAAATACAAGGTATCACCCGCAACAAGTTTGGCTTGGGCAAAATATTTAGGTAACTCTTTGCTTCTTTTGTTTATCGTTTTTGTCAAAAAGGTGTTGTTGGATAACAAAAAGCAGCAAAGAGGTATGTTTGTGTAAAAGTTATCAGTAACAAGTGGTAGCCTTTTCCCAAACAATCTGCTCTAGTCACCAGATTTTATATACCTTACTTTGAAAAAAACAAAACAAAAACTTAACTGTATACATTAAGTTTCTGAAACCTTCAGATGGACTCATCATTACTTGAAGAAATACGCCTTTTTCTTCCAGGCTTAAATGGTCTCCAAAAGTGCATCAGGTAGGAGAATAGGGCAAAGAGGAATCGATGAACGTCATATTTCAATGTCCCCATCAAAAGAAGTACTAAACCCAGGCCTACTTTAAACCTGAGCATCATTATCATCTCTATCAGAAGATTCAAATTTATCAAAATTGATAACATAATCATCTGAACTACCAGAAGAAAAATCCTCTAGACACATCAAAGGAGACAACATTAGCCTCAATATTACTTTCACCAAGTTTGAGTCAATAAGTCGCAGAATAAACAAATACACAACTATTAGAAAAATTGCTGAATAATCGTCGCGTCCAAGACAATAACATTCATAATAAACACAAATGTGTCACAGTCTCAACGATTAACACTCCGAGAATTAAGGGTAGTAGTTGTGGAGGGTGGGGGATGACACAAAGGCTTGTGATACCTCATTTTAAATGTCTTTGTGAGACAAGAAATGACACAAATGAAATTAATTTCTGAAACAAAATGGCAACCAAATCAGTTATTTTATTTACAAAGCTAAATTGGTATGATAAATTCAGTATGACATTAATGTGTTTTTACCTCATAATAAATGTTCAAATTCTTCTCTGTACCCACATGCAGTAGTACAGTCTTTGTTCAAACACGTTTTCAAAGTTTGGTTAGGTTAGGTAGAGGTGATGATGGATGATGATTTAAGAGATTCTCACAAAACGAGGAAGTCTTGTATTTTGAAGCCAGCATTAAAAAAACTATTGTCTTGCCTTCTGAGTTGTTCTTCCGTACTAATTTCCATCTAGTTTCGTAAAACTTTAGAACCACCATTTGATTTGAATGGTCAGAATTTAATTTTATTATATCATTTTTCTTGTCCCACAAAGACATTAAAAATGATGTAAACAAGCCTATATGTGCCATTTAATATTTTTGAGCAACCCCCCCCCATCTCTTAACCCCACACAATTAAAATAAACTGAACCTTTGCTTTTTTTGGTTGCCACTCTTAAAGAGATTGACACAAACAGAATTCCTATATTTAAATCTCAAATATTAAAAGAAATAAGAGGGGATGGTAGTTTATTTTCAGCCACCCTGTATATATATATATATATATATATATATATATATATATATGTATGTAGTTTCATTTTCATTGGATAGTAGATAAACAGACTTATCTTGGAGTTTATATCCATAGCTTATGCCAAAAGTACACAAAGGAAAACATTGCCTAAAGTGAGCCATGTTTACGAAAAATATTTTTCCCTTTGTGTTTCAAGTGTTCTTTTTTATTCACTATTGGTAGCAGCAAAAGCTATGGATATCATTTCCAAGGTAAATGTGTTCGTCTCATATCCAATAAAAGTCAAATATTTAGTGGAAAATAAATACCGCAGTGCTGATAATGTTATAATTGTGATAGATGAACTTAATACATCATAACTATTCTTAAGTCAAGTTACTCTACCTTATTTACATTAAAACAAATTTTCTTCCATTTTGAAGGGGAGAGAGTAAGCAGAGAATTAAAACATTTAAATGGCAATTCCCACACTGGGATATCTCATTTTATAATTATGTCTCATTAAGACAACATACAATTACGAAACAAAATACTTTAACCATAATGACGAGTGTTCAAATTATAAATAAGTCTTTCATTACAATTACATAAATTTTAAATGACTACCAATAATGTTTCAGGTATTCATTATGTTTCTTAAATGAATTAAGTCATTAAATGAAAATTTGTGGTTTTAATCTCATTCTTGTCTCAAGAATAGAACTGTTGTTTTTGCACTCAATCCTGAACCTGTATCTCGGTTTTTTTTTATCTCAGTAATTTGTGTTGGCAAATTTCTCATTCTTATCTTAAAATTAACAAAATCATTCTTGCTCATTTAATAATTATATGTCCTTCTTATAAATATTCACTTCTTCCAAATATATTGTACATTTCCTGCATGTCTTAGTTTATGATTTTAAAGAAAATGTTTTACACTTTGCAATCTCATAACTGAGAACAGACATTTTTCTTTATAAAACATTTATGAACTAATTCTTTATCACAATAGAAAAAATATTTTTTAAATAATTTCAGTTATCAGTAAAAAAAAGTTTATTTTTGTTGAATACAGCAACAACATCTACAGTTTCCATGTTACCACTTACAAATATGTCTACAAGCACAGGAAATCTGGCTACAGGAGGAATGCGAATGGTTATGGTATCATCAGCTAATACCACTACTCCTATTGGCAAACCTATCACCATTACCATGCCAGGAGTAGGCCAAGGTGGATTACCAAAGACTGTTACTATCACTGGAAAAACTAGTGGATCACAACTTCTGACACATGGAACTGGTACACAGGTAAATAACAGCTTTTCTTTAACTTTAAAGTATACTAGAATAACCCCATGTGTTGTAAGGGTTTAGGTTATTTAAGAATTTAATTTAATGAAGTCTAAGCTTTAAGAGCTAACCCTTTGTTCGGGCGTCATCTTTGTAAGAGTTTATTAGTTGATTTCTTTAAAATTATCAAATGTTAAATATTTATTTTATGAATTTATTAATTATTGCATCAATTATGAATTTTAAATAAAAGGATTCAGAGTTCAGGCTCCAATCTGTACTTACCAGGCTAGTTTCCGTGACACGTGGATGCCAGGATATACTCAATGATTTTTTACTCACTCATATTTAATTATAGAAAACTTCTTTTATATTTAAATTCTTTTGTCTTATAAATTGAAATAACATTTGTTGGTAAACACTCTATACTAAACATGTATACATCATAAATACAAAAATAACATATCTCCTCAAAAAACACAAATAAAACTTACATTTTTAAATCTGGACTTCTGTCCATACTTCTAACACTTGATTTCGTAACTTTTACAAAATTATATTTAAAATTTTTACTCACTCATCATGTCAAAAACTTGTTCAAAGGTAACAACCCTTTTTACAAAAAAAAATAAAGAAATTTACTGTATTGAGTCATCAACCTTATGCCTTGAATCGCTCCATCTCTCAGGAACGCAGAGCGTTCAGAAGGCACGTCTACTCGCTAAGGAAGCCAAGCTGGAAGAGCCTTGGGTTGTCTCGCCGAAACGAAACGCCCACTGAATAACATGGCGAGCATTGGACCAATTCTTGGAATTCGTTCTTTTCCGTTTGAAATTTGCTTCGCCTGTTTTAGTTGCATTGCAACCCGCTGGTATTTCAATTTTACCCTAGAGGGTGTTACATTGTATTGATATATTATAGCGCTTCATTTAACTTATTGATTTTAACAATTTGTTTTAAATGTTTTTAAAATAAAGTTTTCATGTTTGTTATTAATTGTTTTGATTTTTATTTGAGATTCCTAATTATTACTATTATTTATCTAATTTCCAAAATCTTAAATTATGATTAATTTATTTTTTTAATTTGGTTGGAGATGTCCCATGCTTACAGAAACCCCCTCCTTCGAGATTCGCATTACGCAGTAATAAGAATCTCGAAGAAAAAGAACATGGAAGCTGGGACATTCCAACCCCTTGCCACCTCTTACGGAGAACAAGAGTATTTCTAATTACAATGTCGAGAAAAAAAATTTTTATACAATTTAACAATTTCAAAATGCAAAATATTAAAAAACTAAAACATAATAAATTTTTTAGTGTTACAAATTTTTTACAAACAATATGATTACATGAATGACTTTTATATGGTTTCAATTACAAATAATAATGTTCAAAATACCTCCAAATGAAGAAATCAAGTGTCAAATATCAAATCATATTACAAAACATATATCACAAAATGGTTTTTTGCAAAGTTTCAATACAACATATTTTGTTTAAAACACATCAAAAATGAAGAACTCAGATGACAAATATCAAAGCATATTACGAAACATATCTCACAAAATTGTTTTTTATAAAGTTTTAATACAATATCTCTGTTCAAAACACATCAAAAATGAAGAAGTCCAATGTCAACTATCAAATCATTACAAGACATATCATAAATTGTCTTTTACAAAGTTTTAATACAACATATTTGTTCAAAACACATCAGAAATGAAGAAGTCCAATGTCAACTATCAAATCATTACAAGACATATCATAAATTGTCTTTTACAAAGTTTTAATACAACATATTTGTTCAAAACACATCAAAAATGAAGAATTCCAATGTCAACTATCAAATCATTACAAGACATATCATAAATTGTCTTTTACAAATTGTAACATGGTCATAACAGAAAAATATTAAAATATATTATATGTGAACAACAGATAAAATCATCAATTCGTATACAAATAAAATTTTGTTAAATTTTCATGTCATCACAAATTAGCATCAGCTCAAAATACATCATAATATTTGTTCATTAATAAAATCAATTATCATTCTTTTCATATTACAACTTTTGTAATTTACTTTTTCATTATCACAAGGTCATTTTTTATCTATTTATTATCCTTGTTACATTATTTAAAAATTCAAAATCATTTACATTTGTTGTTGTTGTTACATTTTTAAATTCAAAATCCATTTCTTTTGTTTTTATTATAGCATGTCAAACAATCTATTGAAAAAAAATTTACATATTTTTTCTAAAATTTTAATACATACAATCATTATTTTTTAAAAGTCTGGCTAATAAAAAAAGTTTTCTTCCCCAATCAAAAAATACAAAACCCATCCCTCAAATTTATAATTGAGAATTCATATTTCCCTATCATTTTTATTTATTGTACGTTTAAACTTATTTTAATTTTAACTACCTTTGATTTCAGGAATCTATCTCAACTACATACTTAACAGTTATTTGGTATTTTTCCTACTTACATAAAAAGAAAAAAAAAATTTTAATAAATCAGCTAATCATTAAGACTCCCTCTTGTCTTATTTAAAATCAACACACTCCTAAGTGAGAGTATTCCCTTTTGGAATCTCTAAAAATTACCATTGAGTATTAGTGTCCATTTTGGAACCCCTAATCATATATATCATCGCAGCAGAATCGTAGAAAAATCTCGTCGAACATTATTAAGATCTAGCGTCACATTGGAACCCCTAGTCTATTATATTAACGCAGCAAAATCGTAGAAAAATCTTGTCGAACATCATTAAGATCTAGCGTCACATTGGAACCCCTAGTCTATTTTTGTCGTAGAAAAAACTCATCGCAGAACATTATCGTAGACATCACTAATTTACCCCCTCAAAAATCTCATTCATCTCACTGATTTATTAAAAAAACTATCTATTAATTATTCATTTACAATCCCTATTACCAAATACTAAGTTCTGATTCAACCCATTTTTTATTTTCCTGAAATCACTCTCCATCTTAAAAGTTTCATCAATACTGTCTCATCATTTCTTCAAAAAATTATTCATTATTTATTCTTCTTAATTATATTTCACATAATCCATTTGTTCTTTACTTAAAATCTTCATTAAAGTTTCATAATCATTTTCTTAAAAAATTTACTATCATTTATTTACTTTTAATTATTTACTTTTAGCCATATTGTAGGTTCTGAATTATTATTTAAATGTATTAAAAATCTTATTTATGACTTCCGTTGTTCACTATATTTTTTCAAAAATTTCACCATCTTCTTACAATCAGTAACAAAATATTCTAATTATTTATATTTTATTTATTTATTTTCCTATCCTACCTAACGTTATGAAAACGAGAAAGAAAAACTTTACTACAAAAAAAAAAACTTAGCTTAATTTATTCGTCTATTATTATTATCGTGAACCTAACCTATTATCGTTATCGTATGTACATTTAACATTACGTGAAGGTTATTTGACACCAACAAACATAAGTCACCGTAGTGATATGTGATGGTTATTTGTTACCAACAAACAAAGGTCACCGTAGTGATATGTGATGGTTATTTGTTACCAACAAACAAAGGTCACCGTAGTGATATTTGAAGGTTATTTGACACCAACAAACAAAAGTCACCGTAGTGATATGTGATGGTTATTTGTTACCAACAAACAAAGGTCACCGTAGTGATATTTGAAGGTTATTTGACACCAACAAACAAAAACTTCTACTTAGTTAGTGAAGGTTCTCTATTTAGTTTTAGTATTATTTTAAAATAATACTCACTCTCTCATTCATTCATCATCATTCATCATCATCATGTTGTTATTAACATTAACCATACCATTATTGTTCAATGTCAGATGTAATTTATATTTCTAATCAATACATTAAAAGTTTCTTTTATTTTAATCATTAAAAGTATGTTCATTTAAAAAAAAATTTTTTATAAGTAAAATTAAATTTTGTACATCAAAAAAAATTGTTAATTCATGAATTTCTAAAGTATTTGATTTATAAATTATGTTTCACTTATTTAAATTTTCGTATTTGTTCTTTTCTCAAATACTAATTTCTAGTGTTTGGCCTAAATGGGATTTAACTTATTTTAAAATTTAAATTTTATTTATTTAAGCTTCATATTTGTTTCTGTACAAATATTAATTTCCAACGCTGGCCTAAAAGGGAATTGCCTATTTTTAATTTTAAATTTATTTATTCATTTATTTAATTTAAATCTATCACTACCTATTATTATTATTAACTTGCATTAAAAAAAATTTTAAAAATTTGTAAATTATTTTTTTATTTTAACCATCAATGTCTAAAATTTTACCCCTTGAACCATTTTCATCTCTTCCTATGTCCTTCTGATCATATCTACAAAACACTTATGTCAACATAGAGATCACCTTCCTTTGGCCAAAATGAGTTTAAGTATTCATATCTACTCAGTTCAATATGAATCCCAAAATGACCTCTGGTTAATGACCCCTTGTGACACTGTTTTTCGAAGTTTCTTTTTTGGTTCACTTATTATTTTATTTCAACCTATAAGTAATGATAACCCCCTCAGAAATCTCATTATAGTTTAATTTTTCTAAAATCGGTAAATATGTATTCTAGGTGACATAGCCTAGTTTAACCTAACCTGTTCACGTTGAAATTGGTATGAAGTTTTATCATTATATTTTAGTTATTTATTTTAAATTATTTTTAACTTATTTAGAAATCTACTCGGACTATATATTTTATTTAAAAACATCATGACTCAAGTCTACATTAAATTTTGTTACACCTACACATCATAGTATGATTGGCTTCGTTATTTGTCTTTCTTCGGTAGGCTACACTATTATTTTGTTTTGAATTTGACTGTCTCCCTATTAATTATTTCTTTCTTTTTGTGATTTACACCCAACCTAAACACCTTTTCCAACATTAATTTTTTCCTATGTTTTTGGCCTAGTCTATTAACCTTACTAACCATAAATTTTTTCATATATTTTTCTCTTAACCTATAAGTTTTTGTCTTCATAAAATTCTTTTCATAATTTAACATTTCCATACCCCTAATTTCTTTAAATGTTTCAGCGATTACTAAAAATGCCTTTGCATATGATTCCCCAATATAATTTTGTGACATCATTGTCTCCTTTTCTAAATTTTCCTTTATTAAAATACTTTTATTTACTTGATCCTGCCTCCTAAAATCTTCCCTAATTATTATTTCTTCATTTGACCATAGTGATGGCTTAATGCCATAATTACCGTTTTGCCTTAATATTTGAACTTCTTTGGATAATTTACAGCCTATATCGTCTATTGCAATATTTTGTTCACTACATTTAAAAGCTGGTCTGTTTTCTAAAGTTTCAAAATTAGTTTTAATGTCACTTCCTATTTTGGATTCAAAAGTTAATTGTTTATCTACCTGTCCTAGTTTAAAGTTATCAATTACAGCCCTAATTTCTTCATCAGACTTAGCTATAGTATTTAGTGTTTCAGTTTTAAAATTATCTATTTCTGTCTTAGTTTCTAATTTCAAATTTAAATTTTGTTCTTCTACATTATTTTTAAAGTCTATGTTGTCCTTTAACAAATTATCAAATTTAACATTAATCTCTTTTCTAAATTCCATTTTATCTTTTTCGAGTATTGCATTTCGTATGTCAAACTTATTGTTAATTGTTTCTAAAACTAATTTGTTCTCTTCCTTCATCTGTTCAAGTTTACTGTCAAAATTATTTTCGAACTTTTCAAATTTACTATCACTGTCTATCTTATTTATTTTCATATCATCTTTAATTTCTTCTCTTAATTGTCTAAACTTATTATCACTATCTACCTTCATTTCTTTAAAATTACTATCACTATCTAATTTAATTTTTTCAAATAACATCATTAAATCATTAAAAGACACTAACTTTTCTTCCCTAGGCAATTTAACTTCTTCTATTAATTTTACTTCTACCACGTTTTCAACCTCGGTGAAACTAGCTCCTAAACCGGATTCGTCCAATTTTTCTGAATCCGTTTCCATCTTTATAATCTTGTAATAAAAAATCTCAATTATAACTTTGTTGTACTTTCAAATATCCTTTGTTTATAATTTTGACTGTTTGAGTATACCCAAACACCACGCTACACTTCAACAAGCCTGTATTTTCGAGATTGGAGCACGTGATTCGGGCGCCATCTTTGTAAGGGTTTAGGTTATTTAAGAATTTAATTTAATGAAGTCTAAGCTTTAAGAGCTAACCCTTTGTTCGGGCGTCATCTTTGTAAGAGTTTATTAGTTGATTTCTTTAAAATTATCAAATGTTAAATATTTATTTTATGAATTTATTAATTATTGCATCAATTATGAATTTTAAATAAAAGGATTCAGAGTTCAGGCTCCAATCTGTACTTACCAGGCTAGTTTCCGTGACACGTGGATGCCAGGATATACTCAATGATTTTTTACTCACTCATATTTAATTATAGAAAACTTCTTTTATATTTAAATTCTTTTGTCTTATAAATTGAAATAACATTTGTTGGTAAACACTCTATACTAAACATGTATACATCATAAATACAAAAATAACATATCTCCTCAAAAAACACAAATAAAACTTACATTTTTAAATCTGGACTTCTGTCCATACTTCTAACACTTGATTTCGTAACTTTTACAAAATTATATTTAAAATTTTTACTCACTCATCATGTCAAAAACTTGTTCAAAGGTAACAACCCTTTTTACAAAAAAAAATAAAGAAATTTACTGTATTGAGTCATCAACCTTATGCCTTGAATCGCTCCATCTCTCAGGAACGCAGAGCGTTCAGAAGGCACGTCTACTCGCTAAGGAAGCCAAGCTGGAAGAGCCTTGGGTTGTCTCGCCGAAACGAAACGCCCACTGAATAACATGGCGAGCATTGGACCAATTCTTGGAATTCGTTCTTTTCCGTTTGAAATTTGCTTCGCCTGTTTTAGTTGCATTGCAACCCGCTGGTATTTCAATTTTACCCTAGAGGGTGTTACATTGTATTGATATATTATAGCGCTTCATTTAACTTATTGATTTTAACAATTTGTTTTAAATGTTTTTAAAATAAAGTTTTCATGTTTGTTATTAATTGTTTTGATTTTTATTTGAGATTCCTAATTATTACTATTATTTATCTAATTTCCAAAATCTTAAATTATGATTAATTTATTTTTTTAATTTGGTTGGAGATGTCCCATGCTTACAGTGTGCTTCCCATACTATCCCCCATGCTCACTGTGCTCACAAATCACTAGTCATTATAAAATTTACTGTAAATGGAAATGAAAACTTCATAATTTTATTACCGTATTGGCCATGTGATCCATATTAGAACAACATTCGGTTTCAACAATTTTTGAAATATTTATTCAAAACCTATTATATTAGTTCATAAGCATGCTGTATAATTGTGTAATGAGTTTCAAGTCGATATCTCGTATATTTATAATTACTGCTTAAATTTTGTACTTTACTTACATATAATTCGTGTACGTTATCGTCTATTTAAAAAAAATTTCATGGTATAGTTGTGAAACTTGTTAACACGTTTTAAGTGTTTTAGTAGTGCACCAAGTTTCAACATGACATCTTAAAAGTTTTGAAAATAAAACCAGTAATCTTCATAAAAATCTAATGTTGATTTTTTTTTTATAGTACTTCACTACGTTCTACCTGTACTTTTCTTTTAAAAGATAGAAACAACATATGTACACAAGATTTACACAATTTGATACTCCTTTTAAAAACCTCTCTAATCTAATCCCAAATAAAATCTATGGTAAAATATAAAAATAAGGTATAAATAAAGAGGAAATACATAAATAAGACACCGGTAGCGATGAAGTGCAATCATCTTGTTAAGAATTAATTCTACGAATAGTTATTTCCTTGTAGACCTTATGGTACCACCTACATTTTATTTTGGTATTGCTCCAAGACAAAAAACATGTATTTATTTTAAGGCCATATATATCCAAATTTCCTAGATATCTTGAGGACAAATGACCGATATATCTGAAAGAGGGTTTTTGTATAGAATATACAAAAAATTATGTTTAAAAAAAAGTCATCAATTTTCAAATTTAATAGTACTTAAAATTAAGAAAAAAAGTTATTAAATGTAAATTCATTTTTTTGAAACCTACATAAAAACTATATCTTTTGCAAAGTCATATATTTAGCCCTTGAAGCGTTAATAGTAAAAACCTTATAAATGAAAACTTAATTTTGAATCTGATATAACATACTATATTGACACTGACAGAGGATAGTAAGAAAGATAAGGCAAACTCTAAGTAATTTCAGTACAGGTCCAAACTCTGCCACAGCATAGCAGCAAGCTACATTAAAAATAATATATTATGTATAACGTTTATATACATTTGTATTGTTGTGTGATGATGCCATCACATTGATACAGCAAAACATGTAGGAAACATCCAATAAATTGTATGGAAAGAAATGTGTTCAGTATATACAAGGTGGGGCAAATAGAATGGTCACTTTTGAAATAAATAAAACTTCTAAGATTTAAATTTTAAAGATTAAATTAAATTTATATATATATATATATATAAATTAAATTTATATATATAAATTTTAAACTTCTAAAAATTTAAACTTAATTTTTTTAATTTATATATATGAATTTGTATTTTACCCAATCTCAAAATATAATATAAAAATTTTTTAATTTATATATATGGATTCTGGAGTTTACCCAATTTCAAATGTTTGTGTAAATAATACCGTTCATGTACGGAAAATCAAGCTCAAAATGGATGGTTGGATTTGAAGTGCGTAGTTAGTTAAATTAGTAAAGGAGTGGAGACAAGGAAGGTAAATGACCATTGCTGGAGTCAGTGACAGTACTCAGTCTGCCTAGTAATGCTGCAGTGGAACGTTGAACAGTGCGTTTTTGCTGTGGAGCAGTTCTTTGGATACAACAAAAGGTGTGTGATAGACCGATCCCTGATCCCAGATCAATACTTTGTTGGGTGACTACATTTCAATCATCGGGATCAGTTATGAACAATAAATATCCTGGGTGTCCCTATACGGCACAGACTCCAGAAAACAACAAGAATGTGAGAGTATCAGTTCTTCAGAATTGTCATCGCTCCACTAGGCAGCACGTTCCAACTTTGAGTCACACCACATTTGTCACACCACAGCTTGTTACACCATATTTTACAAAAGTCTATATTCACAATCTTCTATCACTAAATGATCAAAAAGAAGCCATTCGTACAGAAACAGCAGCCACAGGAAGAGAAACTGTATTAAAAGTGATGGAGAATTTTGAAAAAAGAATTTTGATATGCTTACATGAAGAAGGATGCCATCTTTCGGAAGTGATTTTCCATACGTACATGAACAGTATTATTTATTTTTAAATTAACTACATGTTTGAGATTGGTTAAACTACAGAATTCATATATGTAAATTAAAAAAAAAATATGTTAACAATATTATGTTTTCTTTATTTTAAAAGTTACCATTCTTTTTGCACCACCGTGTGTGTGTGTGTGTGTGTGATAAAATACTACAGTGGAACCTCCCACATCCGACTCCTCCCGATATCCGACCTAGTGTCTGACCGTCCGTCTGTCTATTGTTTACTCGCGCTCTCACAGTCCGTTTCCGTTCGCGAGCCTGTACAGACTTGAAAAAGTGACTCATCGATACAGTAGAGTCCCGCAAACTCAGCGTAATGTGGACCGGAAGTGTGCCGAGTTTGTGAAATGCTGGGTTATCGGGAATAAGGGCAAAAAATAAATTGTAATTTAAACCCAAAGCGGCGGCGATATCAAAAGACTTTGTCGAAAGCGAAAGCGGTATCCCATTGTCGGCAGTGTAAAAACACCGCGGCACCAAAGCGGCGGCGATATCAAACGACTTTTTCGTTAGCGGTATCCCATTGTCGGCGGCATAATAACACCGCGGCATTGGCACCCGTCGATATAGCAGACATACACCTGCAAAAACGTTTGATGGGCCGCTTTTTTTCCACGAATCAATTTAGTATGCATTATGGAAAATATAACATTTCTTTGACAGGTACGCACAGTATATACAGTAAATAAAAATGAGCGAGTTACGAAAACGGAAGCGTGTGTTGGTTTCGTTTGAGACGCGGTTAAATGTGTTAAAAAGACTTGACAGAGGGGAATCTGTAAAAAAGCTTTGTGACGAGTTTAACGTAAAAGTAAAAGTTTAACGTAACGGTAAAAGTTTGAAATGTAAAATCATTACAACTTGTAAATGATAATCAATAGTTTTACAAGTTGAATATACAATATTTACGTATTTAATTTCATGTCAGAAAATGTTTGAAATGTATACACAATATTTTTAAAGGTGTAATAAAGTTGTATTACAGTACTGTGTAGCATTTTTTGTACCTGGGAACGGCATTTTACGCTCCTCCCGATATCCGACCTTTTGGCCGTTCCGACCACGGCCCGGTCCCGTCATGGTCGGATATGGGAGGTTCTACTGTATTACTCCATAATTAAAAAATGCTGATAAAAAAATTAATAATGTTAATATTTATATGAATTTCTTCTAAATAAACTCCAACAAGTTATAAATATTTTTTCTTGTATGTATTATAGAAAAAGTAAACAAAAGAGTTTACAGAATGTTTTAATATTACATTTAAAAATTATTCATAGCACAATAAAATATAGCTATGTAATGCAAAAAATATAAATGAACAGTGAAACAATCCAATCAGGTGGTGTTAAAAATCCATCAAATTATATTTTTTGCATAAATTGATCTTTTATTGTGCTATGATTAAGTTGTAATATACTAAACATTAGATAAATATACTAGTATTAAATAACATCTTTATACTCTTGATTACTTTTTCTAGAAATATACAAGGAGAAATATATATTATTAACACCCACATTAACAGAAGTTGTATATTAAACAAAAATTTTAATTGTTTTACAGGCAATTACAATTGGTGGAAAGCCTGTAACAGTGCAAATGGTTTCGGGCCAAAAGACAGTTACATTTTTGTCTGGTGGTGTAGCAGGCAGTCCTACAACGAGTGGAAACATTCTTTCCTCTCTAGGAAAAGTTCTTAATCAGATTCCTCAACAGATTCAGTCAGGAAGTCCAGCATGTAGTAAGTTTTAGGTTTTGTTGTTATTAGTTTAAAGTTATGAGGGCAGTTTAATAAGTGACTTTGATAAGAGATGACGCTAAAATCACAAGTTGTATTATATTTTATGTTTGACATTTGCCTTCTTATTTGGAGTTTACTAATTACGATTATTTTCAATAATTACTGACTACTAACGATTAGTGCTCCTTACATGTCTTCAAATATATGCATAGAACCATTATAGCATCAAATTAGTTCAATTGTTTGTAGTTCAATTTTTTAAACTAATATATATTAACGGTAAATACAACTAAACATGTATAACAGTAAAAAAAACTATCGTTTAATATTTTAATTTTTATATGATATACCGATTACTGTTGTAGTTCAAAAATGAGTCTTCACAAAACTTCACTCCGGTCCGACAAATTTCTGAAATTCCCAGACATTAACTACTGGACAAACTGGTTTACTAAATTAATCACACCTAAAGACAGGAGAGAAAGTCCATTGAGGGAGGGGCTATGAGCGGAAATGACTCTTTTTCAAGAATTGATCAGTAGCAGGCATTAAAAATAGATGTCCCTTTAAAGTAATTTATATTCGCCACAGTGAACCGATTGAAATGTCTAAAACAGGATTGAAATCACTTGTCTTAAATTTAACTTACAGGACTGGTTTAGCTTTTGTAAAGATATTTCATTAGATTACCCTATGCAAAATGATGGCAAAACATATTACTATGCAAGTAAAAAATACCTAACAAAAGCCTTGTATTTTTTGTATATTAATTGAAACTGTCACAACATTTCTTTGTGTAATATCACTAAAAGTTCAATCAGAATAAAAACTACAGGCCTATATAAATTGAAAAGATTTTCACTTGTTTTTTTCATAATTATTCAGTTGTTGTGAGCCAGATTTGGCTAGCTATAAACTTTTTGAAGATAGTTTATAAATAAGTAAAGTTATGTTAAATAAAATCTATGTTAATGGATTGTACTTATTTGCTTCAACTATTTTAAAAAAAATTAAGTTTCACAGTTTGTAAAATAATAATGTTTGATCAGCTATTACAGATATCAGTTCCACTACTGAAAGTATTTCCAATTCTGACCAACTAGAAAATGTAAACTTATCTCAAGAAAGTGACACTTCATTAATAGCAAAAAGTGAAGACACTCTTGCTGCAGACTCATCGCTTCTAGAATTTGGAGCTTCTCAAGAATCACAATTATCCTTCGGAAGTGGTAAATTCTACACTTATAATATGATTTTGAATTTTCATCCTATTAAAATTAGAATCCACATTTTTTTTTTTGTGTTTCTAGTGTGGGGGTTAAGATAAGTATACAGTTTCATTCTGTGATGCAGAAAATATCCTGAACATAATGTTTTATAACAATTAAAGTTACAAAATAGGGATTTTTTTATGGTTTAAAAAAAATATTTCTAGATCTAATGAATTGGTTTTAATGAAGCCAGGTCCAAAATGTTCATTATGAGGCCATGAGTCCTAGAATGTCTTAATTATTCGCTTGTTAATATAATTTTCATTATTGTTTATAAAACATAAAAATCTACAATTATAAACAAATTACTGTATGTTTAGAAATAAATTAAAATCATTGCTATTTAAGAAGTTGGTGCATATATTGAGTACAAACAACACCTCAAATTTCAGGTTAAAATATTTAACCTAAACTCTAAAAACTGGTTAACGTCTAAATTTTGATGCTTTACAACAAAAGTATGCTATTGTGAAATTATTCTAATTGCTCAAATTGATTTTTTTTATGTTCTTTCAGGTATCCGCCAGTTAGACATGCACATCAAATATATTATTACATGTGTTCATGTGCGTGTAATATGTGTTATCCATGTTTTATACAAATTTTGAACAGTAACGACCTCTTGACGGAGTAATAAACTAAGTACTTTGTTTTAAAATGTGTTTTAGATTTTACATTCCTGATGATGGGCTGTTGCCCGAAACCATGGTAGAATAAGGTAAGAATACCAAAATAGAAAAATAAAAAAAGGATTAGTAAACAGAAAGACATTTTGGATGTAAATTTCATGTAGTTAAATGGGGAAAAAATCAACATTCATTAGTTTTTTAATTTTTTACAAAATTATATTTTATGAGAAAACAATTTCGGAGTATTTAAAAAAAATAAAAGTAACAAAAAGTTGATGAAATAACGAACAATGTAACAAAAAATTGGTTACAGAGATATTTAAACTTTTTTCTGGACTGCAATTATTAATTATTTGCCTGACCCAGAGGCCTTAGACAATGTAAATTTTGATTTAACGATCTTCTAACTAATTTGTTAATGGTATATGGAAATATAAACATTCCTTGAAAATTAATGCAAGCTTTAAGTTTATTATGGCTTGTTTTTATTGTTCTTTAAAGCGAAAAACCACTTAGTTAAACCACCAGTCGGAGGTTTCCCTGAAGGTTGTGTCTAAATAGGCTAAATATTTATGATTAATAATTGCATTCAACGTGAAAGTTTAAATATCTCGGTAACTAAATATTGTATAATAATTTATTGTTTTATTTGTTTGTTTCTTTATCAACAATTTATATTACTCTTATAAAACATCACTCCAAATTTCTTCGTTTCAGGGGAAGGGGATAAAACATAATTTGTTTGAATTAAAAAATCGTTTAACATTGTTTCTTATTTTACCACTTGAAATTGTACATTAAAAAGCTAAATTTTATTCCCAATTAAAAATTGTTTTATGAAAATAGCATACTTTTATAAAGTTTCAAAGTTTAGGCATTAATGATGATTTTTAGAGGCTAGGTAGAACATTTTGATTGACATTCGATCGGTTTGTACTTTATACAAACAACATTCTTCCTGAATAACAACGATTGTCATAAATTATTGTAAATACCAAAGACACACAGCAATTTTTTAATATTTGTGGATTTCAACAGTTTTTTTTTTTATAAACAATAACAACAATCTGTTCAACACACAAATTTGTTCTTATGTGCGTAAAATTTCTCCCTGTTTGTTGGTGAGCTTAATTTTGTATTCACAATTTAAATCTCAAAATGGTACCTTTTTAAGTTGATTAACAATATCCCTGTTTCTAAAGCTCTTACGAAAAAATTAGGTATTATATTTCTTCACTGGTATATTACAAAGAAAATGAGATAGGTTTGAAGCTGATTAATCTATTCAGAGAGTTCTTAAATAATCTTAAAATTTACTCTTATTTTAAATAATTAGCTGTAAGTTTAGAAATTATGAATGGATTTGAATTAATTTTAGAAAAAGCTGCTTCTTATGATTAATTTTGAGTAAAAATATTTGTAACAAAACCACAAAAGCACATTTTTTTTTTGAAAACTAAAAAGTCAATTCAATAAGGAGTTAGTAAAAAGCATGAGAACTATAACAGTGCCATGTAGGCAAGGTAAACCTCGAAGAAAAAACATGTATAGGCCTACCTGAATTATTTTGACTATAAAATTATAAATAAACTCAGCTCATATAATATCTTGGCTCCTTATAAAACACACATATATATTACACTCTTTGTTTTATATATGTGCTTTTTAAGGTATTAAAACAGTTTTAATTTTTACTCAAAATTCCGAATGAAAAATACATTTTACAAAAATACACTTTTTTTAATTTGATCTCTTTTCCATTGCAAAATACTTTTAAAAAGCTTTGTCTTATTTATATAAGGTATCAAAGTTTTTTTTCCCCCTTTAAATGTTGTTTAGGTTGTGTTAAATATTTTGACTTGATATTTAGGATGATTGTTAATATTTACAAGACACATCTTTTTCCTAAAGTTTCATTTAAAATCCGTCATTAATTTTTATACATATAGCTAATTGTTTAATTTGTATAATTGGAATTTGTATTTAAGGTTATGTAATGGCCCACAGTAGTTAAATAGTTCAATCAGCATCAAACCCATCTTATTTTACCTAAATAATTTATCATGAACAATTTTTTTTCGTAGAAGTTAAAGGAATGGAGAGAGATATTTTCTAAAAATTAAGAAAGTTATAATTTTTCAAATTAAATTGTTGATACCAAATTACATTAACATTCAAATAGAGATAAATTAGGTTGGCTAGTAAATAAAGCACTGTTGAAAAGCTAATGTCCCATAGATGCATAATCATGCAAAAATATATATATATATATACCATAAAACATTATACATAATATTTTATAAGCATGTTTTTGGTTCCAAGTCACAATTTAAATCAAATATTTAATTACCTTAGGTCCGTCTTGTGACTTTGTTGTTGATTGCTTTTTACGTTTCGAGGCCGTAACCCCATCATCAGAAAATTACTTTGTTCACTTGAAGAACTCGTCATTGATTATATTAAAAAACACATTTAACACAAGAACATACACTGACACAAAAATAAAAACAATAAAAACACATTACTTATAGATACGACAGAGCACACAATGTCAGACAAGCTCATATGATGTGTTTTTATTGTTTTTATTTTTGTGTCAGTGTACGTTCTTGTGTTAAATGTGTTTTTTAATATAATCAATGACGAGTTCTTCAAGTGAACAAAGTAATTTTCTGATGATGGGGTTACGGCCTCGAAACATGTAAAAAGCAATCAACAAAGAAGTCACAAGACGGACCTAAGGTAATTAAATATTTTATTATAATATTTTAATAATTGGTAAAATTTGTATTTTGTCACGAATGAGTAAAGAAAAAAACTGCACAGTTGTGAAACACAAATTACGTCATTCTTTCTCTAATTTTCACAAATCCATATTTCTATGTAACAAATCTACCATTCTCTGTTTGAAGTTATTTGTTAATGATAGAAGTTCAATTTTATTATTATACATTTTTCGGACATTTGCCATCATTTGTGTGTTAAAAATTCAGAACACCTAAATGTGTGTGTTTTGAATTTTTAACACACAAATAATGGCAAATGTCCGAAAAATGTATAATAATAAAATCTACCATAACACTGTTCTATAGATCAAATCTTCCTGTTTCAATCTGTGCTTTCTAATTTTTATAGTTTTTAATATATATAAATATTAAAGAGATTATTTAATCTCTGACGGAATTGCATTATATAAGAAAATGTAAACTCATGGATTATATAATTTTTATAAATGGTATTAAAAAAATACTACAAGTTGAACTTATAGTATTTTTCATTCTCTTTCGAATTATGTATTCGAAATTATCGTATGAAACGTGTTTGATTAAATAAACATAATTTTTGTGAACTCTTGTGTTAGAGTTTTTTAAAATATTTATGTAAGATTTATAGTTTATGAGATATATACATTCTACAAAGTGTTCCAAAAATTTACTCTTCTCCGGTTTGCTCATGGGAGTTCCTGGCCAACTTTGAAGATTTCGATCTTAATTTTTATATAATCTTTCCAGTATTTCTACTTCTGCAAATGAAGATATTTAAATCTACAAGTTAGTACACGTATCTAGTTCATAGGCGTGATATTTATTTAGCAGTGAATATTAGAAGTTGTCCTTTCTAAACAAACTCGATCTACCTTATTTGCATGTTTATTGCCATCTTGTGTGTATGTTAGCATGGGTTGCTCAATGTATTTCTATTATGTAAAGTTATTTTGTTATTAGAGTTATTCATTTTTGAGTGAATTTTAATATTTTCAGTATATTTATTATTACATAACAGGCTTAGCCTAGCCTAGGGTGCAAAACTTTTGGTTTATGTTAGGAATTTACATTTATTAGGCCTGGTTTCTTAACATAATAAAATAATCATTAGTGGTTTAGTTTTGTTCTTATCAACTTAGAGGTTTATCTTAAATACATTGAAATCAAATTACATCTATTTTTACATATGAACCCAGAATGATTCCAACTGTTCTTTTATGAATCTACTTTACTGTGTGACAATTACCAGATCACTCTATACACAAATGTTTGCTCACTCCTTTTTCCTGTGGAGACTTGGGTATTCGACGGGCTCTCTCTTGCTGCCCGGCGATTCTCTCTCACTCCCTCGGAGATACGTTTCACAAAGACTGGCCACGTCTCTTCTTCGTTAAGCACTTATATGCACTTGTGTGGTGTGTGTCGATCATCTTACTCGCAAGGCAAGCATTTCAACACTTTTTGAATTATTTCGCAACAACTGGCTCTCATTCTAATTTTCATATTATCCTTCTTATTCTAATACATTTATATTTACTGATATATTAATTTTTTTTAAATTTATTTGTTTTTGTTTTTACCAACTTTTATCCACAACTATATTACAAATGTCTTGTAATACTTGATTAAATTTTTTTTTTTTTAATTTTACACTTTTATGTGGAATTTTGGCTTAAGTTTTTATAAGAATTTTTTATTCCTGACGCCTTAACTCCAAATTTTTTACATATATATATATATATATATATATATATATATATATATATATATATATATATTGTTATACAGGTAAATTCTATGCACCTTTCTGAGAAAAAATATGTCTCATAAGATGGATTTTTCATAATACAGTAGAGTCTCGCAAACTTGGCACTCGATAACCCGGCAGTCGGATTACTCGGCGACCCCGAAGGGAAAAAAAATTACTAAAAACAGCGATGTTCGTAAGAGTTCGGCAGATCCCAAAGCGGGCATTAACTTTGATCGCTCGAATCGTTGATGGTAAATTTTCCCACGTTAAACTCGTCACAGCTTTTTTACAGATTCCCCTCTGTTAAGTCTTTGTAACACATTTAACTGCGTCTCAAACGAAACCAACACACGCTTTCGTTTTTGTAACTCGCTCATTTTTATTTACTGTATATACTGTGCGTAGATCATAACCAGTCAACGAAAACTGAAAAGAAATGTTATATTTTCCATAATGTATACTAAATTGATTCATGGGAAAAAAGCGGCCCATCAAACGTTTTTGCAGGTGTATATCTGCTATACCGACGGGTGCCAATGCCGTGGTGTTTTTACGTTGCCGACAATGGGATACCGCTGTCGACAAAGTCGTTTGACTCGCCGCCGCTTTGGTGTTTCAGTGTTTTTACGGTGCCGACAATGGGATACCGCTATCGACAAAGTCGTTTGATATCGCCGTCGCTTTGGTGTTTCAATTACAATTTATTTTTTGCCCTTATTCCCGATAACCCGGTATTTCACAAACTCGACACACTTCCGGTTCACATTACGCTGAGTTTGCGGGACTCTACTGTATTACTATTTTTGGTGTTTTTTTGTCAAATTAGGCCTAACTTTTTAGCTCATTTTGTAAAAAAAAAAAAAAAAAAATTCATATGAAAATTTTATATATAATTTTTTTTTTCGTAAACATTCACAATTACTTTACCAAACTGGTATATCTTGAAAAAAATGTATTTTGTTTTATATAGGTTTTCTGTAAAATGTTAACTTCATTTTTTGATTCCTAAATACTTACTCCAAAACCTTTACATATACAATTTTTTTTTTTCCATTACACAGATAAATTCTATGCACCTTTATTAGAAAAATGATGTCTTATAAGTTGGGTTTTGTATAATGTTACTATTTCTTATGAATTTTTAAATAAAAAAAGAACTTTTAACATGCACCAGATCTAGGGTTAATTGAGTAGAAATGAGGTAAATAATATTAGGCTATAGGACTAAATAATAATGTAAATTCTGTTTCTAAATTATCTCCAGTGTATTCAAGGAAATACAGTGAAATCTGAATCCATCGTGCTCGCTATAGCTGTTTTCCGCAATTATTGTTGAAATTCTGCATTGAAGATTGGAAACCTATTTAAACAATGCATATTTTTACTGCGTTCAACGTTGCCTGAAGGATGGTTTTCTCGGATCATTCGTTCAAAAATTTAAGACCAGCAGAAAATTTCCTGTTTTTATAAACAAAGTCCAAACATTGAAAATATGATATTAAAGTTATAATTTTAAAATAAACTAAACTTATTTGTTTCTGAATGTGATATTTACAAAATGCTGCTAATCAAGGGAGTCTTAAAATACTGACTGCTCACCAATTAGCTTTAACACTACGCTCAATTCATATACACACACAGCAGTTCACAGTTTCAAGTAATATCTACATTTGACATAATACCGATTCCGTGGAAATAATTTTCTGTTTTTCGTAATAATTTAATGTCCTGTAAAAGAAAAATTAAGTAATCGATGAAATACATTACTATAGTGCTTGAGAGATGTGATATAGTGAAACTACTCCATGGTCAGTGTTGATTGAGGATCAACTCAGTATTTCTACATTAAAATATGTAAAGCAAATATCAAGACATTTTGTTACCGGTTTATTAATCCTTAATTTTTTGCATTAAATCAATTGTGATAAATAGCCGTTTTCACCAGTTAAATAGTTTCGTGTTTTATATCATATTAACTAAGAAACTTTATTAATTAAATCACATTGTACTATAAAGTTATATACAATACTCTCTGAATTCTATAAATTTAAGAATAAGAAAAATATGTGAGAGTATAAATTAGAATGTTTGTGCTGCTATATTGGTAAAGGTACAATAATCAGTTCAAGGCCAGCTAGCTCACCCATCTAGGTCTTGTATTGTTGAAGAGTTGACAACATAACACATATGTTTGTTGCTTTTTCTTTATCACCTTTCTTTTTAAATTCACACAATATTTAATTAGGAGACTAGGTACATATAAAGAAAATGGAATATATAACTACATTTGTATTTACTGTAGAGTATACCATTCTGTTAAAAAATATTGAGTCAGGACATAAAACTGTGCATGAGTAATTGCAAATTACATTGTTCTAGCATTAACTTCTTCAGACAGATAAATTCTACCATCTAACTATGTGCAAAGTCCTTGCAAACATGCTTCAATTATAATATTTTTGAAAGGTGATTAAATATATATTACAATTTTGGTTTATTCATCACGTATTTCTTTTTTTTCCTTTCTTATTTTAATCTCAACTTATCCAATGTTTATCTTAAGCTAATTAAAAGGACTTTTTCAAAAATGAAAACCAAACCACATCCATATTGTTCTAGGCTTTAAAATGGCATTTTGCACATAAATATCTGAGCATTATTGTTCAATTACAGTAATTCTTACATGTTAAAATTGTTTTATAGATGGGTAGACTCCAAGGTTACTGTTGGGACTGCAGAGCCTTAAGTTGCAATGTGATGTTTTCTATCAATGTGCATGCAACACATCTCCCCTTGTCATAAGCAACAACAGCAGTAGATCGCATAAAATCTTGCCTATATCGCATTAACAGAGACCAAAGTCATTCCATTTACGTTAAGAGCGTTTTTAAAACTCAGCATTTTTTTCTGATTGAATTATAATATACTTTGGCAATATTTTTTGATTGTATATATTTTTGGGTCTGATATGCTTTTGTGTCGAGTCATTCGGAAAACTTTGGCCTCTATCGTTTGCACCATGCTTGTTTCTCTTGATTTGTTCTATTACAACTTGGACGCCATTTTATATAAGGCTGTGATACATCTGTGCTGAGAAAGTTGGTTTTACCTGAGCCTAAGCATATTAAAACACAATGTAAGAATTTTAAATATGATTAAAAGAATGATAGGGTGGCGAGTGACTGGGAAAAATCAGGGAAAATTTTTATATCAGCGAAATGTATTACAAGGAAACAGATTTTTTCAATTGAGACTTTAAAATAACAAGAAAAAATGTCAGACTGAAACTCGAGAGTTGAAAGGAAGAGAAGGGACGAAATGAGATTAGGAGGGGGCAAGTTGCACGTGTCATCTATCGGACTTGAAAGGTTGGGTTTTCCCGCAGTAATGTTTTATCTGTTGTTTGTTCCAAACTTCCAGTGATCCTAGAAAAACATCTGTAGCTGGTAAAAATGATTTCAACTTGGGATTTGGGAGTAATAAATAATGGAGTGTCAACTTTCAATAATGGAAAAGTAATAAAATCACAAGACATTTTACTTTCTTGTAAAAAATCGAAGCGGCAGGATGTTGGCAACATAATATGAAGGTCGAATCGGATTGATATACATGTAGGCCAAAGTTTATATGTGGAAGTGAGAGTGTCTATTAAAACCTACATCCTATTAAGCACTCAAATGACAAAATTTCGTTTTCAGTAGTTAATATTTATATTAATTCGTGTTTTATTATCCAATACAAATAAATAAATTTGAGTATATCATGAGTATCAGTGACTATAAATTAACGTTGTTGCTCTAATCACTAAATAGCCCAAGCCCACAGTTATAAATCCTTTCATATATTTTATAAATCTTGCTCTAATTGAACTATTTTAGTTCCATTTAGAAAATTATTTACAATTAAATAAAAGCTGATTTATATTTCAATCTTAACAATTATTTAGTTGTACCCATTCACGTAATACTAATAATAAAATCATTCATGCATTAACTTATTAATTTGAAATTGTTAACATGTACATAGGACTAATATTTTAAATTTTATAAGCATTTATTGAGAAAACTAATTTTCGTGTACATCTATTATTATTATATTTTTACACTAGCTAAATTACCCTACAGGTCTCATTTTCCCTTTTTATTCGGTCAAGTTGGTATCCAATGGCAATGGGAGGAACGTATTTGTTGTCAATTTTTGTCATAGTTTATACTTAGTTTCTATATTTAATATTTATGTTGGTGATATTCGTAATGAGTAATAAACAAACATTTCCCAATCAAATTGGCTTAGTGGTCCGTTATTTTTATCATGGTTAGAAATTGTTCCAAATGAAACCAAGGTTGCAAGATGTAATCAGTGTTTTAAAGTGTTTAACCTTAGCAATATGGGTCGACGATCAATTACTAGCCATATGAACCGATTTAAACATCAAAAATCGACCAATGGTTCTGCACAATCATTGTCAATAAAAATGTTTTTACATTCGCAACAGAAAATGTCTACTATCGCTCTGATATCTGTAATTGACGATAACCTTGGAAACAAAGAACCTGCAGTAGTTGCGTCTGTCGGATCTGTATCTTCTAATCTAACTAGTCATATCGTGGACTAAAAACATTTGTTATTAATAAAAGTGTCATAAAAGCTGAAATTTTATGAACATTTCAGACTGTAATGACTCATATTCACTTCAAACAGCAGGATGGGGCGTTAATTTGTTTAGTGCAATGTTCCCCGATAGAGAAATATCCGTGAAAATGAAACTTTAACGAGACAAGGTAGGCTACATTATTGCTCATGGTTTGGGTCCATATTTTAATAATAAACTTTTAAAAGAAGTAAACCAATGTGAATATTTAATTATTGGTTTTGACGAATCATTAAATAAAATTTCACAAAAACAACAGTTGGATGTGAATGTTCGGTATTCGCATGAATCCGGTAAAGTGAAAACCGCAACTTGTGACATCGGGTTTTTTTAAGCAGTGCTACAGCAGTACATATTTTAGCTGTCTTTAAAAAAGCAACTGAAAAAAATTTACATCAAGAAAATTGTGCAGATATCTATGGATGAACCGAATGTGAACTTTAAGTTTTTACAGGACTTAAAAGAACAGTTGGAAAATTATTATAACAAGTTGATCCTAAATTTGGGGAGCTGCGGATTACATATGCTGTAAGTAAATTTGTGTAGCCTATATAATCAAGTTTTAAATAATTAATTTTTATCTTATTTATATGATATGAATAATTATTACTGGTAACACAAAATAAGTTCATTGAAATATTTTACCATACATTCTTTTATATTTTTAATGATTTTGGTCTTTTGTTGTTGTTTTTTAAATAGGCCTAGCCTAAAATTTATTTACATGTTCATAATTTAAATTTTAAAATTTTTTTATGAATTGATTGATTATTATGGCCATAGACCTACTTCATTTATTAATATTTTTATTCAGTCATTTTAGCCTACGGATCAGTTTGTTAATTATATAAGTTTATAACATTTATAATAACAAATATTTATGTACGTTACACATTTTAAAAATTTTACTTTTTCACATAATTTATAATAATATGTGATTGTTAAGTTACCTTGCAATGGGACTAAATATAGGCCTATTTTTTGTTATGTTCCAGACAATGCTTTTAAGATGGGAATGCTAGAAACTGGACTTGTACCATTACTAAGAGCAGTATACAATCACTTCAAATATTCACCTTCAAGGCGAGCAACATATACAAATATAAAAAATTCTACAGTGTTCCCTTTCAAATTCTGTGCGTTTAGGTGGTTAGAAAATATAATGGTTGCTCAGCGGGTTGTTTAGTTTTTGCCAAATATTAGTTTTTTTTGTGAGTGAAGTAGAAAAATAAATAAAAATAACGTCAATGTCCTATGAAAAAGTTGTGAAAACAATAAAATGCCCCTTTCTGTCAGTTAAACTACAATTTTTCATTTGTTTTGCAACTGATATAGTCTTTTTTGAGAGAATTACAAAGTGATCTGCCCATGGAATCGTTTTTATTTGATTCCTTCACATACATTGTGAAAAGTCAAATGGACAGAGTGAAAAACCATCTATTTTGGATGCAAATTCTGCAATATAAAATGTTAGTTTAAGTAGTGAAAATTTATTAAGTTATAAAAATATCAATTAGGTATTGCTACTAAAAGTGCATTGAAAAAAATGATTTTCCAAAAGGTCTCAGAACTTGAAATTTTACAGTTTCAGAAAAACTGCAGGCAATGTATAGTAATATTTATTTCAAAAATACAGAAAAAAATCTCCTCTAAAAGAACAATTAACTAGAGCAATATCAAGTAATCTTTCAATCTCAAAAAAAAATAAAATAATGGAAAGTCTTTTAACAATTTTGTTAGACTCGGGATAGATTTCTTCCAGTATTGTAGACAATGCCCTGTGGGAATATGAAGAAATATGCAGAATAAAAAAATAATGTTTTGAAAATCTATTCTAAAGAAGAGTGTTAGAGTTTATCAATTTTGGAGTTAACTCTTAAACAAAAACAAACAGTATAATCTTTTAAATGTTATGAAAATTGTTACAATACTTTCGCGTGGAAATGCAAATGTTGAAAGGGTTTTTCAGTCAACAAAAAGTGTATTGTGGAGAATATGAAGGAAGAGCTTATGATAGGCCGACGTAATGTGTATGGCTTAATAATATCAATTGGGGGAAATGAAAATTTGTAATTTCTAAGGTGATGATTCATGCTACAAGAAATTCCTATTATATATATAAAGAGGCACAACAGGAGAAAAAACTAACCAAGCGGCATTACTTAATGAACAGCAAAGTAAAAGAGACGCAAAAAAAGAAAAAAGAGGACCAAGATTTTGGAGGAAGCCCAACAGCAAGCAAATTTTTGCTGTTGGAAAAGATTGAGCACCTATCTATGTAAATTTAATAAATAAATTGTAAATATTATACAGTGTAAAAGTTTTGTCAAAGGTTCAATTTTTAAAGTATAATTACTGTATTATATCAACAATACATTAACTTATTTTTATTTGTATAGTGCAGCGCAGTGCAGTGACTATTTAAAAAATGCTAATAATATTGAAAATACTTAGAGTACTTAATATCCCTGGAAGTGAAAGGCAAAGAAACCTCTTTTTTAATGCTACTGTAATTTTATTTGGTAAATAAGAGTATACATTTTGTTTGTTTATATATTCAACATTTTAAACCATTTAAGTTAAGATTATAATTAAAGATTTGTTATGAATTTCAATTATGTTACTTTATTTTTAGATTAAGCTATTACATTTAAATATTAAGCTAATTAATTTTTAATGTGGTTTTGTTATAAACATATAGTTTATATATAAATATATAAAATATATACAGCTTATAGTGTATTTTTTGCCAGTCTTTTTACTATTTTGAAAGAATACAGTTATGTCTGGTTTCCATCACTATCTTTTGCATTTCGATTCTAAAAGTGTTTTATAGCCAATCTAAGATATGTATTCTAAGAATCCCTTGGTTGAAGATAATCTGTGTTCCATATATAAACTTCAGCTACAGGACGTTGGAGTGTTATTTTCTTGGATACCTGGGCATTGTGGAATTACGGAAAACATGAAAACTGACGAAGCAGCAAAGGAAACTACAAGTCGGATATCAGTCACACAGCGTGTAATAGCATCTGATTTTGTAAGAATGTGGCTACACAGAGCATAAGTATCATCACTCATTATATTATGTGATCAACAGTAGATTGTCCATAAACAATTTTCTGTAGATTCTCCACCCTACTTTCTTCCATTGTGCGACTTATTGAGCCCATAAACGACATTAGAAGTTGGAACCCACCAAGTATTACTACAATCATAGCAATTTATAGTTAGGTTCATCACTGGCAACTATTTCAGAAGCTTTCATGAAGAGGTTAATCAAATGTTATAATACATAACTGTTTTTAGTGTTTACTCCATAGCAAAAAACAATATATAGTATGTATATTATATAGTAGCATAGCACCATGCCATCCCGGTTGTTGCTGAATTCTTCCTAGACTTAATATGTTGAGAGAGAAAATTTTGATTTCCACTAAACTCTTTAAAGCCATGAGCTCTTTTATTTCATCATAATCTTCAATATATACGTTACTAAAATTACCTTTTACCATATGAACTTACTTGTATCACAGGGTGTGTACCAACCGAGAAAATCCGGGTAATTGAAAAAATACTGGGAATTTTAGGCAGTGGGGGGGGGGTTTAAAAATCCAGGAAAATCGTCTTTTTTGAGACTATATCAGTCGGAACAAAATATGCCTAAGGTATTTTTTTATTACAATGACTGCTTCATTGTAGTAAAATGAAAGAGTATTTGTAAAATTTCATTTATTATAAAACTGAACTGTTCGTGTTAGGCCATTTTATCCCAGCTCCCAACTCGACACACAGTTGCATTAGTTTAAGCTCAGTCGTGTTATTATTTTGTAGTAAGAGAAAGAATGTTAGAGACATGAATGCCATTTTGACACACACTTGTTTTATTACATACTGTAGCTATTGTTCATACTGACAAATAATATTCATCAAGTGATTTTGTTTGTTGAAGATTTATAAAAAATCGACCAAATATATTTATATTTTAAAAATTTGAAAGCTATTTTGTAGTATGGTCCATGTGCATTGAATATACAAATAAGCTTTACCTTGTTGTTTGCCTTCTTCTTCAAACAACAATGTAATTTTACTTGTGAGTATTAGTAGCCAATAGTTAACTGGGGATGGAATGATGTGCACGCAGCCAAGTGTACTGTCTTGTTTTTATTTTCTACCTTATATGTATTATTATTATACTTTATATGTAAAAATTCTATGTGATGAGTACAAAATTTGATGTTGGATTTCTTGCGTTGATGTCAGTTTTGAGGTCTCCTGGATCAAAAATGTGGTTTATGGAATGATGTCTTATCTGTGCTAGAGGTGTGCAAGCCCGACTTTTTTATTTTGAGCCAAGCCACGGGCAAATTAAGCCGAGATCAAGGTTTTAATCGATTTCAAGCTTTTACCAAGTTTGTGGCTTTTACGAGCTTGGGCTTTTAATGAGTTCAAGCTTCAATTAAGCTTTTTAACGAGCTTGAACTTTTAGCGAACTTAAGCTGTTTTTGAGCAAAAGTTTTTCGAGCTCTCACTAAATCTTTTTTTTTTTTAAATGGGCAGTGTTTTAAAATATGTAAGAAGGTAGTGCGAAAGGAAAGGCGAGGTAGCTGTAATTGACGGCAAATAGACACACTCTATCCAACAAAAGAAATACAAATTTCCTTTATGATAAAATTAGGTTACAAACCCGAATCATTCACACATTTTCTTAACAATTACATATTTTATTACAGATTAATAATGGTTATGGATTTGTGGTAAAAAATTTCAGATCATATCAAATAAAATAACCGTGCTAAGTAAATGAAAACTATTGTTAACGACTGTATGTGAAATTACTGAGTACAAATATGGATATATTTGTACCAGTATACCAGTAGTGGTAAAGGTTATGTGGGTATATATAAGGGATGAAGTAGTACATAAATAGTTTTTGAAATGGAATTCATCTGAAACACATCAACAGAAGTTTAAGACAATGCTAAGAATGTACTCAAATTAATTTAAAATGGTTGCAAATACAAGCAAATGTATGATTTTTTTATTTTAAAAATTAAGTTGGTCAGCAGATTAATATTTTATAAATATAATAATTTTGTAGGTCCGACTCAAACATCAGATCAAAATGAAGCAACAGGCACAGAAAACTTGGCTGAAGGTCAAAAAATAAAAGCTGAACTATTCGACGATGAAGGTGGAGAAACCGAACATAAAGAAGGATTATCACTTGAAGGCAGTAATGATTCAAGAACTCAATCCTCCGGTGGCAACACGGGAGATCAGATTGCAAGCACCAATGGTAAATTCTGTTTTAACTAGCTTTTAGTAACTGACACCTACTAATGAGTAGGCTGATCCTCAAGAATTAATAATAAATTATTTTAAAGTTTTTCACAATTCTTATTTCATTCTCTAATATAACTAATTGGTAGGCTGATCCTCAAGAATTAATAATAAATTATTTTAAAGTTTTTCACAATTCTTATTTCATTCTCTAATATAACTGTCCCAAAATTTATCGATTGTAAGCTTATTTTGCTATCATTATTACCTAAAATAGGGTTTTGAATACTTTAATCTCATCAATCTACATGTCATACATAAGATTCAATTCCATTCCTCGAAAGGTCCATAGATCATGACCATATTCTGCTACCATTGTTGCCTAGAAAAATAAATGTTGGTACTAGGGATGAGACAATTCAAGACTTACCAATTATTTTTAAATAGTCGGTGATTACCGATTACGATTATTAACGATTAGTGCTCAATAAATGCTTTCAAATGTAGCCATAAATTGTAGATTACACAGTGTTTGTTGAATGAGAAATAAAATGAAGATAATTAATTAATGTTACTGCTTATTAAAGTGTCAAATTATCTCAATTGTACTTTGTTAAACTATCATTAAACATTACAATTATTTCTAATAAATGACGATTAGTGATTAGTGCTCAATAAATGTCTTCAAACTAAGCATTAAATAAAATGAAGATAATTAATTAATGTTACTGCTTATTAAAGTGTCAAATTATCTCAATTGTACTTTGTTAAACTATCATTAAACATTACAATTATTTCTAATAAATGACGATTAGTGATTAGTGCTCAATAAATGTCTTCAAACTAAGCATTAAATAAAATGAAGATAATTAATTAATGTTACTGCTTATTAAAGTGTCAAATTATCTCATTTGTACTTTGTTAAACTATCATTAAACATTACAATTATTTCTAATAAATGACGATTAGTGATTAGTGCTCAATAAATGTCTTCAAACTAAGCATTAAATCATTACTGTTTTTAGAATGAGGAATAAAGTAAAAGTACAACATTTTAACATAAAAGTAGTTTAGGTAACAGTCACATTTATTAAAGTAATTATTTTGTCTGTTTTTTACTCTTTTGTCCAGCAACTATGAAGATATATTTGACTGCCAATGGAGAAATATTTTATGAACACAGTATATTTATCAATAATCCAATTATTTGGTAGATTTGCTGAAAGTGGGTAACATAATATGGTTAATGTAACCACTTCCTAAAGTTTGGCACTACATTTTCTGACACTGTGTATAGCTATAAAGTGAAAATATTTAGACAGTTTAAACCATAAATTTATTCATTGTTTTTAATAACTACCGATAGTAAAAAATATTAAATTATTATTTTATGAAACTTATAAATAAATGATAGTTTATTCTAACTCGTCTATCACAAAGTTTCCGGGTTCAGCTTCTTTCTTCATAAATTGCTTAACATTGTAAATAATTTCATGACTAACTCTTTAACACTTTACGATTACTCATATCACACTTAGCACAATACCTATTAGCTGACCAATTTAACATTTTACATGCGGGAAATAGGCTATGTGAAAGACAGATTGACAGATATTTTGCGTATGCCTTAAAGTTATCACGTGAATGCATTTTTGGGTAAATGTTTACTTTATGGTGGCACCTTATTTTCTGGAATTAATTTTTTTATCGTCTACTACATACCTTACTTCTTAAGAATAAATTATAAGTTAACATTTACCCATTCTTGGAATCAACGAACAAAGGCATCAGGAAGGCGGGAAGTATTTCTTGGGATTCACTTATCATCCTGTTTACCTTTCCCTCAAAAATATAGTAAATATTACGTGGCATTCTTAGATATTCAATTAGCCTAACGAGTCGCCCCAGTATTCATTCCAATACTTCTAGAATGTGCCTAATCTAATTGTAAAAAAATAATCTATCAACAAAATAATATCTATAACTTTCTTGCAGGAAGTTATCATTTAGCTGAGAACTATAAATTTTTCTCGTTTTGAATATTTGTGTCATTACTTTTATTATGTAAAAACGTTTTACAGTTTATCATTACATAAACTTACTTTTTTACACGACTTTATACTTTGTTGGTTTTTAGTTTTAATAACTTTTTATAAATAAATATTGTGTGCAAGTAGGCAAAATCATAAGATAAGTGAGATGCAGTCTGTCATGAAGTTGTAACTTTAGGAATTAAATGTAGCTAAGCAATAATTTGTGTACCTAGTTTTCTTGGAATGGGTTGTACTGTCAAGTCAGGCTAGGGAAGCAAGTAGAAGAGAGGACACGCCCATTAAACCAGACACGCTCCTAGTCTGAGGATACTGTATATATATTTAGATATGCCTGGTCGTATTCATATGAATTTGTGTTCAAACATGATACACGTGCTGGATTAAAGTATAAAATGTATACAATTTTGAGATTTAATCCATAAGTTAGAGTATAATGTTTGTGTAATGAGATTGTAACAGATACCGTAATAGGTGATTTATAATGAGTTAACTTTGCATTATAAAATTGATATATAGTTCTATTGGGTGATCAGGAGGTAGTGGTGGGGAATCCCAGTTAGATGGGGGTTTGAATTAATCCTCCACCTGGTAGGCCTATAATCGCTGGATGTAATTCCCCAACAGAGAGGATTTCAGCCTTCCTAGACGCACATCTACAGCCATTAGTAAAAAATCTTCCCACATACATCCAAGACACCAATCACTTCATAGACAAACTATCATCAATACCACAACCCCTGCCTTCGAAAACAATTCTTGTAACCATAGATGTTGTATCTTTATACACCAATATCCCTCATGCACATGGTCTATCAGCTCTGAAACATTTCTTAAATAAACGACAGAACAACACAAATCCTACCACTTCTTTTTGGGTGAACCTCGCTAAGTTCATTCTTCAACGGAATAACTTCCAATTCCAAGCCAAGAACTTTTTACATATAAAAGGAACGGCAATGGGCACTAGAATGGCTCCATCTTATGCAAATCTTTACATGGGAGAATTGGAGGAAAATTTTCTTCAGCGGCAACCCCATCAACCTCTCTGTTAGTACAGATACATTGACGATATATTTTTAATTTGGACCATTTTCCAAGGTAAGCCTGTCTCCTGTCCATACAAAATCTAACCAATCTAATAGGCTATGTGCCCTATTAAATTCTAACCTATATCAATGACTACATAAATACTATAAGACACGACATAGGATAGGGAAATAGTCTACGCTTTACGGGTGCTGTTCATCACAAGTTTGACTCACAGCTATCAGAAAGCGCTAGCAGCAGGTGCTTGACTGTACGCATCCCACTTGGTTGAGACTGTACAACTATTGACCTCTCTCTCACAACCTTCTCACTTACTTCCGTCTTACTAGTTGTTTTACCCGGCTTCGCCCAAAGCTGTGTAGATTGGAGGTTTATTATTATTTCTATAGTCTTGAGCTTGTACATGTTTTTATTTTGATAAGATAATTTTTAATTTGCACATATAATTTAGTATTTATAGGCCTAATGCATAGACATTTTTTTGATGCATCCCTCTACATGTATGTATAGTATGCCTTTTTAAAAAAATAAAAAATCGTTTTCTTACTCTCTGAATACAAAAAATTGGTTTCACGGTTATGTATGTCTGTGTGTGTCAGAAATATCCAGCTTCAGATTCAGATGAAATTTTGTATCTATTCAATTGAAAACCAATATTTAATTGACAATTTCACCACAATTCCAGACGTTAGTTTATATTTATATTTTAGGGGTTTATGGCCTCCCCCAAAACCCCTAAAAACTGAAAAAATCTAAATTTCTCAAAAATTGTCAATGTTTATGGGTACTTAAAAAATACTACAACATTTTTATAATTTTTTAAAAGATATTTAAAAGTTTAGTAATTTAGTCTAAATAGAAATATAAAAAATATATAAAAATTAAAAAAAAATCCTTACCCTAAAATTAATTTCAAATATACCACATCATACAAAAAGAAGCAGCGTTATGAACTATAAGCTTGAAAAACTGGTATAGTAATATATTTTGGGGAAAGAAAGCCATGAACACAAAAATATGTCTTACCGTTACAAAACTTTTTGATTAACAAAGTTATATAACATAGCAGAATAATTTTTATAATTATTTTCAAGATGTACAAAATTTTAGTAATTCACTTGTGAACACAAATCTGTAAAATTATTTTTCCCGCGACTTTTCTGTATATGTTTTTGTCTGACAAAAATATGTTTTTGTCGCGACTTGTCTATAGTTGGGGCCACAGAATCGGGCGGTTTAGTGATTTTGCGATGGCCTACATTGGTTATAATAATGTGAAAATGCCTACATTGGTTATAATAATAAACTTGAAAAATTGAGCTCAAAATAATTAGGCCTAGTATAATTTTTTAAAAATTACTTCCCTTATCGTATTTCTTAATCTGTTGTGTGTAAAATTATCGTTTGAAAACAAATTAATTTATGATTTGTTAAAAAAGGAAAGGATAGTGGGAAACCCCAATACCATACCCACATCTTACTGTAACAACATCGTGAGGTGTTAAATTGAAGCTGCTAATGCTTTTCTGTTAACTGCTTTTCTTCTATCTGTTTTTAGGTTTTTTTGCTTTATTTCAATGTTGATGTAGTGAAGTAAGGAGTGTTTGGTCAGTGTAAACGTTTATATCTACTTTGTGAGTTGTTTGAAAATTTTAAACATGAGTTGTAAAATTTGTTATGCAAACATGTTTTTGATTGTGAAATCAGTCATAATTGCGTTTTCACCCATTTTATCATTTGCGTTTGAAAAACTAGTGGTACCAGTTAAGGGTTAATGTAATATTACATCCCATTATAAATTCATTGTATGTTGCAAGTATATAATGGCTAACATAATAGAATATTACGTTTTGAGAATGTAATTTAATTATTTATTACCAACACTTATAAACGTTTATTTTTATCCTGCCAAATTGTTTTATAGCCAGAAACAGATAACGACAGGGCAGCAGTTAGAAAAAAAAAACTTAGAAAATTGAACACAAATATTCTTACTGCTTAGTCCTATGATGTTATTTCTTGTCATATTTTTATGTAATCATATATTTTATAATTTTGCGATATTTTAGTTCTATGTTGACTTTATAAATTTGTAATTAGTTATTAGTTTCACTTTTTTTCACAAATTTATCAAGCTATTATTAAGGTTTTTATTTTATTATTTTGACTACAAATGAATTTTATCTGTAATATTTATGATTTTTACAATTTAAATAATTTTCTTAGTCCTATGATGTTATTTCTTGTCATATTTTTATGTAAGAATATATTTTAAAATTTTACTATGTTTTAATTCTACGGTCACTTTATAAATTGTCTTTACTTCCCCCCCCCATAAATTTATCAAGCTTTTCTTAAGGTTGTTATTTTATGTTGTTACGTATGTAAACAAAGTTTTCAAATCTCTTTTGTAAAATATTGTAACAAATATTATTAAAACGGTTTTTATAAACGTTTTCAATAGTATCCAAACAATATTTTATTAATATTTTCGAAACATTAAACAGTATTGCAAAACATTTTCCCATAAACCAAAATCAAATATGTTTTAACTTCTTAAAAAATATTTTCCGGCGTATATTAGAAAAATGTTGAGAAAAGGTTTATAAAATATTTCATTACAATATTTTCAATATATTTCAAAATATTTCTAAAACTATAAACGACCAGTGTTTCCGTAACAATTTTTTTTTAAAGATTTTAAAAATGTATAAGATCACATGGATATTTTACTCATAATTACGATCGTCTTGGGGAAAGTATTATTTTAACGTTTTTGTTCTTTTAACTAGAATAATTGCATGATAGTATGAGTATTTAGAAAATGTTTTCAGCAAAAGCGGATGTTTTTGTGCTGTTAGTAGTGACGAGTCCGGGCGCAGAGAAATGACCAGTGCAGTAGGTTAGATTATTATTTATTTACTTAAAGTCGCAAAGCAAATGAAACATTGTTTGACCGTAGAGCCACCTAGCGCCAGTCACGTCAACTTCAGATTCTCTAGCAGAGCGACAGCTCCACACCCTAGCGGGTAATGGACAACTCAAGAATAAGCGTAGAATTTTTAACATGGCAATGTCGTGTCTTATAGTATTTATGTAGTCATTGCCTATATATACATTAAACAACAAAACATCCCTTACCCATGTACTTAATTGATCTAAAAAGAGAAGAAAATAAAATGGATGTATATTATATTTAATGTCTCCTAAACACAAAGATATATTGTGAACCATCAAACAAAGAGAGAAAAATATCTCTATATTTAAATTCCCAGAGGTACGGTCACACTAAAAACTTTGTAATTGACAACCAAGATGTAAAGTGTGCAGAGGATCACCTTACTGCTCATTGTTTGAGTAAATCAAAATCCAATCTTGTTAAATGTGTATTGTGTGACTGTAATTATCCAGCATATTACAAAGTTTTCATAGTTTATAAAGAGGTTCAAAGATTAAAGTTTCTACCCAATAAACACTATAGACTCACACAAATACACACACACACACACACACGCACACACACACACACACACACACACACACATTTTTCATACCTTGTGAACTTCTTAGTTTTCAAGACTTATGAACTCTTTTGCTTAAAACTCATAAAAGAGCAATTAAATAGTACCAATTTATCTTTCTATTAATTTCTCTTACTAGGTTAGAGCTAATATTTGTTTGTTCATGTGTAGGGTGGAAGGATAATCGGAAAAGGTTTAGGGGGTGTTCTTGTTTGCACCTATTCAAGCATAAAAGTGACATATTTCAGTAAATGGATATTTATTATGATAGTAAAATATACCGAAAATGCTAAAGGTCTTACATTCACATCTTGATATGCTTAAATAATATTTATTTCACAATTTTATGTTTAAACAAAATATGTTTCGTATCTGGTGAGGTCCCCTGAGTTCATAAAGGGATGGTTTTTGAAATGATGTCTATCTATACGATATGCATATATACCATGTTTATAGCCCATACACATTGACCGATTTCAATCAAAATTAACCATATCCCTGTACTGATTTAAATTTTATGACTAGCTGTCGTAAGTAATTAACACATAATCACAATCTTCTAAATGTGTTGTTAAAATTTTGCTCATATGTAGTCTTACAGTACTCAAATTAAAACTATTGGTCTCCATCTCCCCAAAATTATAGGTTCATGAGTTATCAATAAGACACCAAAATATATATATATATATATATATATATATATATATATATATATATATAATAATGCAAGGAGCTGTTATAATAATAATGCAGGAGTACAGAATTATAAAAATCGGCTGTTCCAATTTCATTCAGACTATAATAAAATGGGAATATTTACACATACCATTACGATTATTACAGCTACATTGCGTAAGTTTTGATTTAATTCTTTTAGAAGTGTAATCTTTTTATAAAAAATTTAAGTTAATGATTAAACTAAATTGTGTATTTTATGTTACAATTGTTCAGATTGGAATAGCCAAATTTTTGTTTTTTAATAATGAGTTCCGTAGCAAAGCATGGGTATTCCACCAGTTAATTTATGAAACATGGCTAAAAATATATTAAAGATATGTAAGTTGTAACACAGATGTACATTAGTAATAATGTACAGTACAGTAGAACCCCTCTAATTGGCCCTCGGATGGTCCGTCACCTCGGTTATTCCGACCGTGCTCGAGCTCTTGGCTATTGATATTATTCTGCCGACTTGTGGAATGTCTCACGCCTGGCGGGCGCCAATCTTTCCGGTTTGTTATCGCTATCGCTTTTCCGCTTCAGTGCTGTGTCATCTCTCGTGAAAAATTAAACACTACAAAGCTTATTTACAGATTCCCCTCTGTCAAGTCTTTTGACACATTTAACCGCGTCTGAAACGAAACCAACACACGCTTCCGTATTCCCGTTTTCGTAACTCGCTCATTTTTATTTACTGTATATACTGTACGTAGATCATAACCAGTCAGAGACAAGAAGAAAACTGAAAAGAAATGTTATATTTTCCATAATGTATACTAAATTGATTCGTGGAAAAAAAGCGGCCCATCAAACGATGTTGCCTTTGTATGTCTGCTATACCGACGGGTGCCAATGCCGCGGTGTTTTTATGCCGCCGACAATGGGATACCGCTATCGACAATGTCGTTTGACTCGCCGCTGCTTTGGTGCCGCGGAGTTTTTACGCCGCCGACAATGGGATACCACTATCGACAAAGTCGTTTGACTCGCCGCCGCTTTGGTGTTTCAATTACAATTTATTTTCGGAAACTCTCATCCAACCAGTACACTACGATATAGGCCGGTTAACAGAAGTTCTACTGTAGTTGCAAAGTTTATATATAGACTTTTAAAAGTTTATATATCACTTACTTCATTTTAAAAAAAATCTGTTTATATAATATGTAATAAATATTGACTTTTTTCGGATAATCCGACCTTTTTTGCGTTCCGACCATGCCCCCAGTCCCGAAGGTGACGGATTAGAGGGGTTCTACTGTAGTATATTATTACGCTTCTTCTTAATTCTTAGCGAGACGACAAATCATACTTAATATACATCTGAATTTACACTTAACCCTCCACACGTCAAACAACCCATCCGTCGCTGCAATTCAACATATTTTGCAATTCAACATTTCGCCCACTTAGAATCGTCCTATCGCAATAAATAAAATACTGTTGGAAAGCTAATGTTCCGTAGATGCATAATCACGCAAAAAAAAACACAAAACATTATAAATAATATTCCAAAAATTGCTGAAGTTTGCATATTTTTAATACGTAACGTCGGAAAGATTTGCGCTTAGCGGTTGTAAACAAAACTGATGTCATTTTTGTCTAATATTCCCAATTCGAAATTTCTGTCAAACAGATTTAACATAACACTGTTCTGTAGATTGCATCTTTCTGTTTCGATCTGTGCTTTTCAAATCCTTCTATGTGTTATAGTTTTCATTATATAATAATTAAACAAAATCAAGAATTTTAACTCCTTTTTACACACTAAAAATTACATTTTTTTCAATTCAACTTTTATCCTAGTAGATATTATATTATCGAAATGTATTATATATCATTGTAAAGATAATCTTTCAATCTTTCATACCAAGTTTAGCAAAATCCATCACACGAAAACTCTATTTTCTAGAACTCAATAAAGTCGCTGACTTTTTTGCTAGATCGCGGCATTTGACCGGGAATATGTAGACGATTCTGTTCTCTATGTTCATATGATTTTACGAAATGGTAATACTTGTCCAAATGTTACAAGTTGACAATATTATATAGTATTTTTCTTTCTCTTTCGATCTGTGGTTTACAAATTTTGCTATCAGTCATATTTCGCGAGATTTATATATTTTAAAGATAATAAAACACAATTTTTATTTTGTACTATCCACTTTTTATTAGTCTAGCCGACCAATGGTTTCGCCTGCTAAGGCATTGACAAGGCTGTATTACAGACTGAAGAAAAAAGACAAAAAACAGAAAACCTTAAAACTAGAGGGTGGGAGTTAGGATACAAAGAATGGAAGGTTGGGGAAAACCTGGCCTGGGCAATGACCATAGGAACAATACATATTGGGAAAACCAGTTGATTGTTCTAAGTACAAATAACTTTTAAAGGTTTTACTAATGGAGAGTTATACAAATCTAACTGGTCATTTAAAACTAAATTAGGGTTACAGTATCTTATTCTTTTAATTTCTAAGCTCTCCAAAGCATTCAATTTCCTACCTTTATTATCAAAATGTAATATTTTAAAATTTACACTCGAATTAAAATCAGAAATTTGATGTATTCTTAAATGATTTGAAAAACTGGAATCTTCATATCCTAACCGCCAACTTCTTTCATGTTCACTTAATCTAGATTTAAAATTACGTCCTGTTTGACCTACATAACATGAATTACATATTTTGCAAGTTATCTTATATACACCACTTCTCAACATTTTGTTAATTTTATCGTTAAGAAGTGGTGTATATTTTATGTAATTTACCTCAATTTTCAATTGATAATGTACCCTCTTTGGATAAATTTTTAGTAGTAATTTTATATTCGTAAAGTTTATTTTAAGTGACCTGACCTGTAGTTTTTTATACTAGGTTTTAAGATTTTCTTTTCTTTTACCAGTTTTGAAATATGAAATGAAATTTTTTTTTACCGCAGATCCATAATTATTTATTTGTATTAAATAACAAAATGTGCCTAGAGATTTGTAATTAAAAGTAATTTTGTAAAACTATCTATACATTTGATAATTGTTATTTCAATGTTATGATTTAAAATATTTCAAATGTTGTTTTAAATTTTTAAAAGATGAAATCATGTTGCAGATTATAAAGTCATTCGTATTAAAGAAGAACCTACCGACTGTGATGAACCACCTGCGAGTAATCCTGAACCTATTAAAAAAAGAGAATCTTTAATTGATGATTATTTATCAGATATTGAACGTGGATCAAGCGCAAATGGAATAAATTCAAATAAGGGACCTGTTGTTAATACATTATTACAATTATCAACAAAAACATCAGACTCACCTGACAAAAAGAAGCAAAGTCCGAATAGTCCTAGGGTATGTATAAATTTAGAACAAAGTTATTTATTTCACCACATTTTTTTGATTTCTAACATACTAACTCCAAATTTTCACATGTAACGTGTTTTTTTAATTACAAAGATGAATTCTATCTTTAAAGAAAATAATTCATCTAGAAAGATGAGAATTTCTAGTAGGCCTCTTAAGTGTTAAAGACAAAAAAACTTCCAATAAAAGCAGTGTTGTTGATAGGTGGAGATATATTTTTTTTGTACCCAATGTAATTGCATTATTGAAGCCTATAGGTTAAGGTGTCTTAGAATATATCAAATCGACTACCAGCGGCAGGTTTTAAGCAAGCTGATTGAAGATGCTGGTGAAAATGGTATAATCCAGCTGCTTTAAATATGATGACAATAATTAATTAGGTGATCACCTTTTCTTGAGATCATGTGGCTAAACAGACCCTCATAAAATCCTGTAAAAAAACAACTACTGTAAAAAATCCATGGACGAAGACAACATTTCAAATGAACTGTAGTCTTTTGACTTTCTGAAAGTGTTTATGCAAATTGACGGCTGTTCTGATGTCGATGTCAATAGATGAAGAAATCATTGCATCTTGTTCATCTAACAATGTGATCAATGACGACACTGGTGACGAAGAAAATGGACAACCGGAAGAAGTGGTAATTCACATGGAAGCAACTGTCATCCTGGTCTCTTATGTAGAATATCAATGAAATACTACACCAGCAGAACTCTTGATAGTGAAACAAATGCGCGACTGAGCAGCTCGCAAACGATGTGAAAGACTGTCACTATATTTTACTAAGCAATAGTTTTTTTAAGCAAGTATAAATTACATTTTCATTGTATATAATTATAATATGATGTTTGTGAAGGGTTTTTACGTGTTAATATATATATATATATATATATATATATATATATATATGTGTGTGTTTTCTACGTAAATGGTAAGTTTACAGTACAGTATATATTTTTAAAATTTAATTTTGCTACTATCTCTGGATAATGCGGATTTTTGGCAAACTGTATTGTTTCTGATCCCAATTAGTTGGAATGAACGAGGTTCTACTATACTTAATTTTCTGATTGTGAAATAAATTAAAATAATTACACCAATTATGAAAGCAATTCTGTTTTTTTCAGTCAAGGAGTATTATGAAAGCCAAGCAATTAACATCATTCTACTATAAAATATAAATACATTACTTTATACTATACATATGCGAGAGAGGAATATATTTTAGGTTAGAGTGTAATAGGTCATAGCCTATTAGTGTCGATTTTGTATGCATAGGAGACGCAGGCTTACCTTGGAAAGTGGTCCTTGGTACACAGATAGAAAAACACAATAACACACTAAAGTTCTGAAATATTTTGTAAACACTGTTCACTTTCTCAATCAGTAGAGAGTATATCTCTCTATTGATATATACTCTCTACTGATTGAGAAAATGCATAGGCTGCAAAGTATTTATGAGATATTTCAGAACTTTAGTGTTTTTCTATTTGTGTACTACTAGGTAATGCCAAGGACCACTTTCGAAGGTAAGCATGTGTCTCCTCTACATACAAAATCTAAACAATACATTTAAATGGCAAGTTTTTCGAGGTGAATAGCACTTGTCTGACTGAAAGGAATACAACTGTAAACAAGTTCAAGGCCAACTAGCTCCCTCACCATATCACTTCCTAGGTTTGCTCTTTCATTCTGACAGAACACTGAAGCTATCTTTTGTTAAGTGTCAAACACACATGTAGGCGTGCTTTCGTTTAATGCTTTATTTAGACATCTGTTTATCCCATTTGTTAAACAAAGGCATATTTAATTATGATTATTAAAAGAGAATAGAACATGTATTTTTGTCTCAATCTAAATATTTATGTATTTATTTCTTATACAACTTGTCGGAATGAATTTCTGATATGTGTTTTGAAGCTTTGTGGAGAGCCTAGCTTTGTACATGAGTAGCTGTACTGCATCAGTACACATCAGCTAATCGCTGATTACAATTAAGTTAATTTGACATGTTATATAAATTAATTCATTTCTTACTTTTACTTTATTCATCATTCTACAAACACTATGTAATGGTTTAATGCTAAGTTTAAAGACATTTAATAGGTCTAATTGTGGATAATCGCTAACCGCCGATTATTGAAAATGATAGTTTAACACTTGAACTGCTATAACGGTACACGCCGTTACAGCAACTTTTCCCTTACCGGAAAGTGGCAGAGCACTATAAAGGCACGTAAAAACATCTCACTTTCCATTCAACCTTTCTCCCACTAAAAATCGTCTAATTGCAATAAATTAGACATCAATGGAAAGCTAAAGATCTGAACTTGCATTTTGATGCAATCAAAAGTCTAAAATATGTAATATGTCATATGATTAAATTGGATGAAGTTAGTGTTGCACACTGCTTCACTGGATTAGCATAGGCGAGTCGATATTTTGTTCAAACTTAAGTCACATTTCTTGATTTTTTTAAAGTTTTTATTTTAGTTTAGTCTACTAAACTTTGACACTATCTGATAAATAGTGTCAATAATGAATGAATAGATAAATTCTTCCTCTTTTCATCTGTGTGTTCTAAAAATCTTGTAACTTCTATTCACAGGATGATATGGAAAGTTATCTGTGACAGCACATTTTCCGAAGATTTCACTGAAAATTGTCGAGCTATACAAACACGTAATAAATCGAGACATATCGATAGTCAAACTGTGAATTTTTAGAAGGCCCTTTATCCAGTAGTATAGATTTATCTGTTTTCAGTGGTATATTATTTGTCTAGATATTTGATTTTTAACTGTAATAAACTCCCTCGTGAATATTGTCTTCCGGCCATTATTCAACATTTATGTTTGCATGAGAGTAGGGCGTGGCATTGTACTTTTTGTGTTTTGTAAAGTTTGTTTATTATGACAATGCATAATACATGTGAATACAGGTCAGTATATTATTATACAGAATCTTAATGACAATTAAATGGTAAAACTTTTTAATATGATGAGAAAAATTACAAACCTGTATTTGTACGATAGGCCTATAGCCTTATATGGCGTTTATGTAGAACTTTTACCTCGGCTAACAGCGACTTTTTTGGTTCCTGACACACTAACTCCACAAATTTTACAAAAAGCATTTTTATCATAACATATATGCATTCTAAACATCTTTCTGAAAAAAAAATGGTATTGTATAAGTTTGATATTAATAATATTTATATTTTGGGGGGAAATATTTTAAATAGGCGTAATTTTATAACTATTTTGTAGTTTTTCAAAAAAAATTATTTCCTAATAAATTTGATAAATTGAAAATTTTGTTTACAGAATCTTATTGACAACTAAATGGTAAAACTTTTTTATACCATGGGAAAAATTACAAACATATATTTGTTATATTTATATAGGCGTTTATGTAAAAATGTTAGCTCAGCTAACAGTGATTTTTTTGATTCATGATATTCTAACTCCACAAATTTTATAAATAACTTTTTTCTTTTTTTTTTATAACATTTAGATTCTATAGATATTTTGGGGAGGGGGAATGGTGCTTTATGAGTTTAGTTTCAGATAAGATTACTGATTACAGATAAGACTTTTTATGATTTAAAAAAAAAAAAAAAAAAAGTAGTAAAAATGGCTTGCCAACAGCAGGGGGTTTTAGCATTGCCACTTCAAGAGTTAACTGATTACAATTTAATTAATATGACACCGTATAATAAACTATTAACATTTATTATCTTTATTCTTATTCCTCATTCTACAAAACAAACACCGTGAAATTATATAATAAGGTGGAAAAAAAAGAAAGAAAGGAAAAAAGGAAAGAAAAGAAAAGAAAAAAAAGAAAGAAAAAAACTTGATGCTTAATAACTAGTTATTAAACACAACTGACAATGTTTTTTATGTTTGATAATACCATCTGAACCAAACTAAATCCTACTATTAACTTTTGATTATGATATCAATTTAATTTTCTTTATTTCCTCGATCTAGTTCACAGGCAGTGGACATAGTCAATAAATACCAATAAGTAAAAATTATAAAATAATAGTCTAAAACTAATTTCCAAAAGCAGCAATTAAAATACAAATGCGTAGTAATAAATAATTACATAACTATTCATTTTGGCTATAAGTAAATTAAAAACAACATACAATATATACAGTAGACGCCCTCTAGTTCGGCTTCTGTTGGATCGGCTGGTCCTAGGAGGGTGAGTCATATCCGTCACATCGCCTTGAATGTCACGTCACGTTTATCTTTTATCTTGAATGTTTAGTCTACTCCCGCCGTAGAAGTACTGTATAGTAAACTATTTACTGTATGTCAGTTTAGTTTACGGGCGAGCTTGTAATTGGTCGATCGCACTTAACCTGTGACAAATGGTTTGGTTATATGTAGTACGTACTGTACAGTGAGATTGATTGATCTGTAATTTTTTTTATCTGTGTGTGAATGTTTTTTGCTGTTTAGTATGTAGGACTGTTTTCGGGAGTGAACGTTGTGAGTAAGTGTAAGTTGTACGTATGCGAGGTAGCTTTGAGAAAAATGTTTTCTAAAATGAGTGAAAAACGTAAACATACGTTTGTGACAATGGAACAAAAACTCAGTATCCTAGAGTGTCTAGATAAAGTTAAATCGGTCCAAAGCCGCTGCAACAGTTGTTGACGTGATGTTTATGAGAAAATGGCGTGACTATGCTTTCAAAAAACTCAATCAGAAAAAGCAAAAGAAAATAACGGATTTCTTTTAATTTTTATAGGTTATAAGTCAAGTAATACGTGTTGTACAGTAATTTCCTCAAATACATTTCTGGTTTGTTTTTACAGTACGTACTGTAATGTGTTTTTCTGTTCAGTTTTATCCTTAGTACGGTATCGGTATTTACTTTTTAATATGTGTTGCAAAAATGTATCTATGAGTGGCACAACATGACAATTCAACCAAGAGACGTCAAAATCTTCTCTTTGGTAAATACATAATGTTGTAGAAATGTTTAAACAACGTCTTTTGTTGATTTTTAAGCATAGGTAATGTATTTAATAGGGATATTTAAAATTTTTATAGTACATCTGGATAGTCCGGCCTTTTTGAAGTCCGGCCAGTTGTCCGATCCCGAGGTGGCCGAACTAGAGGGAGTCTACTGTATATGATTTAAAAATCAGTAGTTAAACTATTGTTTCATGTGACTCTAATTTATCGTCAAATAAAAAGGAGTGAAACCAAAATAATACTATCAAACAACAATCTGTGTCTATTTTAATTAAATAATACTTTATATCAACAATAATTTATATATAAGACACCACATTAATTTATTTAAAACATTACTTACAAGCAACCAAACAATTAGTATTCATACATCACAAGATCATTAGATAAATGCATACACATTGCCATTAAACAACTGTGTTGAGGTTGCTGCTATTGAATTCAGTTATAATATACATAGGTTTCACAATAAACCAGTTATCCAGTTTAAACCTTAAAGGGACATTTCTTTTAACTTTTAATGGCAGGTTGTTAATGTTTAATGATAGGTTGTATTGAAGGGGAGATGGATATTTGTTTTATTATAATACTAATTTGATTTAAACATTTTAGCCTGCAGCATTTAAAGGCAGCAATTCTGGATATCCTGGGGCGCCATCATCAATCAAAATTTCTAAGTCAACAGATGGAGCTCATTTGTCATGGGAACCACCACCTAGTTCAACGGGGAAAATTACCGAATATTCAGTATGTTTGGCAGTTCGTAATACTAACACTCTTTCAATGGTAAGTTCATCTAACAACATTACAAACAAAAATGATACATTTACAACATGCAAGGAAATTATATTATATCTTCAACATTTTGATTAGTCAAGAGTCGTCAACCCAAGGCCCCACAGTAATGTGGCCCAACGTAATATTTTCTGTGGCCCAACAGCTACCTTATTCCTGTAGGAATATACAAGCCCTCTATTTTATAAGCCTAATATGATTTTTCATGCAATAGAAAATAATACCCGCAATGAAAGCTCTATATAACGAGAATTGATAAAATGAGGAAAACTTGGGGCTGAGCCGATACTCGATACTTAGTATCTGAATCAAAACTGATACCATGGTGTTCTGGTAATATCAGAACAAAAGATACTGATACTTGAGTTCTGCCCCCCCCCCTTCCCATCTCATACTGATATCAGTTGAGTTTGGATTAATTTGTGTAACTGTCATTGACACATAATAAGTAAAACTGACGAAATTACCGTATTATAATATAAACTTATCTAAGTAAACTAGAGATCTAAGCAGTTTGGATTCCGGTAGTATCTGTAAAATAAATTCTGGTCTTGAAAACTAATACTCGAGAAAGAGAGACTCCTCCCTTTCCATCCCTCTCCTTCACTATCAAGAGAGGTATCAATTAACATAGGAAATTAACCCTCTTTTATGTTTTTATATTTATTTTAATAAAAAATAATTATAAGTCAGCTAGTAGTGATTATTGTTATTATTTGGCCCATTGATTGATTGATTTTATTTGGAGTTTAAGGGTCTTTGAAAAACCAGCCCTGGCATCGCTGATTGTGCAAATATTATGTAACTAAAGCCTCCTCATTCTAGCTTTTATAATTTGCGTTGAAATATTTCTAGTCTCAAAATACTAAATTACTCACACAGCCCTAAATTACAGTATAAAAAGTTTTACTTTATTTGGATTTATAAACTTACATCAGTTTAATACGTATAAACTAGGCCTACATTAATATTCAATTACAGTACTCTATTTAAATAAATATAACCTTAAAGTTGAAAAAACAAATAAAAGAAGGTATACATAAAGCATACTGTATGTTTATTTTAAAATGTCATTTCACCTAACCTAACCTTATTTACTGGTAACAAAATTTGAAATTGTAGTTTGTCTAAACCTGCATGTGTTACTTTGTCCAAGGCATCATCCAAAACAGCAATTGATTGGATTGTTTGGTCACTCAACAACTGTCTACTATTGACAAAATCTGCACAAGACGTCAATATACACTGCGGATCACAAAGGGTTGGGTCTGTGTCAAGCGCCTCGGCTTTGCTGTCTGCTTCATCCTTGCCATCCTCCGCAACTTTCTACATATTCGTGTCTTTGGAAACTGTTGCAATGTCTTCCTCACTTAACTCACCGCATACAACCAGGTTATCGTCGAAGCTTACAAACTCCTCGAATATGGGATCTTTAACGTTGAGGAACTCTAATACTTTATTCCATCGTTCAGGGTATCAAGATCATTATAGATATCAATGGCAATGCCGCCTCTTCACTTTTCTATTTAAATCCACTTTTCTTAAAATAGTTGGTGATTGTGTTTTCTGTTACATTGTTTCAGCCCTTTGAAGCAATCCACATTGTGTCAAGTACATTAGTTTTTGTTTGATGTTTTCTACAATGTCACAAAGGAACTGTCACACATCTTCTTTCCTGTAAAGGACCTTAACATTTTTCATTATTTCAACCTGATCTAATGGTTGTAGCTTTGAAGTAGTGTTTGGGAGTAGGATCTGGATCTTGATTTTTTTTTAATGTTGGTAGATCGTCGTAATCTGTACAATTGTCAATAAACTGAAGAATCTTCATCTTTTTCTCCTTTTTTTTTCATCTGTTTGCCAGGGCTGGTTAGCCACTGAGAAAACAACTTAGATTTCATTCAAGACTTTTTGTTTGCTATATACTCCATAGGGAATTTTATCACTCTTTTGAAGCATCGTGGTTTCTGTGTTTTCCCGATCTTTAAGGGCTTAAGTTTCCTGGTGCCCGTTTGGTTAGCTCCAACCACCACTGTAATTCTCTAATTGCTGATCCCCCTGTGGCAAAATTCCCTTTGAACACTAAAGTTTTGTCAGGAAAGCACTGATAGTAAAGTCCTGTGTCTCGTCTGCGTTAAAACGTCTTTGGGGTTGTACATTTTAGTTAGTTCAGCCACTTTATCTTTCCATTTTGTGCACACCTCTACATCTACACTCGCACTTTCAGCTGTTATTTTTATATAGACTTCATTTCTCTTAAAATTCTGAAGCCAACCATTACTAGCTTTACAGTCTGGTTTGCCTAATTTAATCGCAAATGCTACTGTTTTTTCTTGAAGAGTCGGGCCACTTATGAGAATGTTCTTGTCACGGTATTGTTTTAAACACTGGGTAACACACTGTCATTTCTTTTTATCATAGGTGTTAACAGCGTCTACAACTTTCAGTTGGCTTCGTATGGCAGAGTTGTGTGGGCGTGTTTTGTCATCACATAAAGCCTTATTGGATAAAGAAACAATAACAACAGTCACTAAACACTTCAGTAAATAAACACACACTTTTAGTTAAACCTTCAAACTCAAACTGGATGACTGGACTAAACAATAACTGGATGCTTGATGCAAGTTACAAGTTGTAACATGAACCGTTTTGAATAAGTGAGTTTTATAATTGGTTTCCCATTCGGTTTTTAAAAACAACTTTGATTTGTAGTGGTTTTCTAGCCTAAAACTTTGATTTATAGAGGTCCAACCACAGGTCTATCAGACAAAGAAGAAAAAAATCTAATTATCGAAGTATTTTAATAGTTAAGGGATTATTCGTCAACCCTTTGTAAAGGTAAGATAATATAGGGAAGGGGAATGGAAAAAATTTTATATGGTTCGATGTAAGGTTCTACTTTCGTTGGACTTGAATGTGTTTGTTATATTTTTGTCCACAATTATTCATCTTATTATTATTACAAAAACTTCCAATTTTGATTCCTCTTATAAATGCTTCATATCAACAGTAAAGTCACGAAATTATGCATTTCTAATTCTTATATGTTTAAATACAATATAATAGGTGGTTATTTTAATTTAATTATGATTGGAAAATATAGAGACTACATTCAACAGCTAACAGATTTGAATTAGACACTCAATGCTATACGTTATTAAATAGGCCTATTCATTGGCACAGTCTGATACCACCAATCTCCCCCCCCCCAGCCTTGTAGTCTAGCAATTTACAAGAAATGTCTACAATTATAGAGAGAAACTTAAACTTGTACTGCATAGTAACTAAGACTATAGTGAATCATATCCTGCCTCCAGGCTTTATATTTATTCTAAGGTGCTACTGTCATAGAATATTTCTTTTCTTTTGATCATAGATATGAATTATTTATTATTTACAAAACCATCATTATAACGTATAGACTTAAGGTGTTTTTATATTTAAAAATTTTGATATTATTTATTTATTTTTGTATTGCTATTCTCAGATTTAAAAAGAAAAAATCAATAAATTTCTAATTTTGTTATTTTCATACAATTTGCAAATTGATATTTTCCAAAATGTTGCCACTATAACATTTTTTTTTTTTAATATTCGTATAATGTAGATCAAAATTTATATCATAGTTATATGCCAATTTGTCAATATAAATGAAGGAAACAATTTTATTATCTAACTTTCAAAATATCTCTTTACCCCACCGCCTCCACACTCTCTTTCCATATTATCTCTGCCCCCTTCCCATCTACCCTCTCTACATACTGTTACATTATAGTCAATGATATTACTATTGAATTGGCTAACAAATTTCAATGTAATCAAAATGATTATGTATAGTTTGTATTTATTTAAAGTGTGATCATCATTTAAAACTTGATGATCTAGTACAGTCACGGCAAACAAACTCGGTTGCGTGAACTAGGCGGAAACACGATCACCGTGCAATACGCTACAATTATGCGCTCTTATAAAATGCATATAAGACGCATTTATACTCTCTTGCGCTACTAAAATGCATATTTTGTATTAATTTATATTTGTGTTAATTTATTGCAAACCGATCCGGGTAACCGACTTAAAGGGGGTCGACTTAACGAGGTTGTACTGTATAAGAGTACAAGAAAGGGGTCAATAATAGTTACAATTCCAAAGTATAGAATAGTCATATTCAACAAATGTTTCACCATACCTGCGTGTTGCTTTTGAAACTCATTGCCAAATTTCATCAAATCTCTTCATAGCCATGCCCATTTTGCAAAATCACTCGAGGGTTTTTTATAGGGATCAGATAAAGATGTGTGGACTGATATTGCTTGGCATGTGATATGATTATTCCAAAGAATGTATGATAAATGAATGAGAATGTGAATATGAAAAATGGTAATGTTTTTTGCATTCGTTTTTTTATATACATCATATTGTTTATTAGTTTATCTTATTTTTATAATGATGTTAAATTTCCTTATTAATTATTATTGTTATTTTCCTTTATTTACTGTATTATATTTCTTTTTAAATATATTTAAGTTTTCTTTGTACTCATCTGGCATTAGATAAGAATAATTTTATTTTTGTATATTACTTTAGCTTATATTTTGTGTGTGTGTGTGTGTGTGTGTGTTTATTCTATATAGAATTAAATGGAAGAGAGGACCTGATGGTCCCAATTTCGCCCTTAATATAAAGGCAAAAATCTATCTCCTCCACAATGCTTTTCTGTATTATACTACCTCCTAACAACGGAATCGGGAATCTGAGGTATCAGTCTCAATGGATTGATATCGTCAATTCTGGTATCAACTCGGCCCTTAATAAAAAAAATAGTGTTATTTGAGATTGGATATGAAACAGAGATATTTATTTCTAGTTGCTCTTCACATGATATAAAACAAGTTTATAACATTGTAGACCATAAAAAGTTAACTAACAATTGAATTACCTTATATGGTTTCCGCCAGGTGACTTCTTTTTTAAACACTAAAGCGTTTCAAAGCATCTGCTCCATCTTCAGAGTTCTTTTCACTCAATGATGAAGCAGATGCTTTGAAACGCTTTAGTGTTTAAAAAAGAAGTCACCTGGCGGAAACCATATAAGGTAATTCAATTGTTAGTTAAAACAATAGTGACTTGGATACTAGCAACATGATTCATAAAAAGTTGCTAGGAAAAAGAAAAGCTGTTTCAGTGGAGCCCCAAATATTTGCTTCAAATATTATGACTTATGTCACCGCACATTACAATTCACCATGTTGATTCAGTAGTAGTGTCATTAATACTGTCAAATTGGTTACTGTGAGCCTATATTAATGAAAGGACATCACAAAGAACCACGATTTAACTGAAATAATCTATCAATAAAGAGGAGTTTTATTATTCAAAATTTTTAGAGTATTAAATAATAGAATCGTAATCTATTTTTGGAAGGGACTCGAACCGAATAACCCATGTTAAGCACTGAGGGGGTTGGAGAGATAATAATTATAGACGTGAAATAGACATTACTGATTTTATACAAGGAATACGAACTAGGCAGAAGCTTTATTTAAGAAAATGAAATTTAATTATTAAGTCATACCTGTTAATCTTGGCATCTTTTAAGTTTTTGTATTACATTAATTAGAAACAAATTATTTGGAATCTGTGAGTAGTGATTTTTCTGTTGGGTCGAATAAAAGAAAATTAATTCGGCTCTAGTAACAAAAAACAAACATGATTTTTCATGAATATGATAATAATTTCTGATATTGTACATTTAAATTGTTAAAATACTTTACCAAAATTCGCACACATTAATATCTCATATTTATAAATGTTATTACTATTACTTACGAAACCCATAGTTTTTTTTTCTTTTACTTGGCTCAATTTTTTTAATCCATAATTATTTGTCTGTAATAAAATATGTAATTGTTAAGATAATATATGAGTAAATGGGTTTGTAATATAATTTTATCCTAAAGGAAGTTTGTATTCTTTTTGTTAGATCGAGAGTGTCCATGTCCCGTCAATTACAGCTACCTCAAATTTTCTTCCGCACTGACTTCTCACTATAGATCAAGGTTATATTTCAATCTAAAATATTAATGGAAGCTCAAATAAAATTTGAACTCGTTGCAAGCTTTTTTAACCCGAGCTCGCACACCCCTTATTATCTTATGAAATATATAAAATTACTTGAATGAAAAATTTGATTGGTTTGAAAGAGAGAAAATGACATAAACTATTTTTATTTTCCTGAAGTAATCTTTTGTGCGTATGGGTGTGATAGCAGGGGATAGCTATTGGCAAGATGGGTGCCATTTTTGCTCACAGTTAACCTAAAACAATTTTGAAGCAGGGTTTGGTCATGTTCAAGTGCAATTCAGATGAGTTTTCAAATGTTATGTAACGTTGATGACACATGGATCCACTACTTTCCTCCAGAAATGAAAGAGCAGTCTGAACAGTAGGTTTCTCTTAGCAAATGTGTTCCATAGAAGGCAAATACAGTTCCATCGGCTGTAAAAATCAAGGCCAAAGTTTTCTGGGATTCATGTGGCATAAACTTCATTGAATACCTGGAAAATGGAAAACTATCAAAGGACAGTATTATGCCTCTTGTTGCACAAGACGCAGTGCCAGGGGCTTATTCTAATAAGCCCATTGCTTAATCTAATGTTTATGCCTCTTTTTTCGATCAATTTCACAGCGAATTGTTGAAAAGATGACGACAAAGATAAAATTCTCTTCCACCACAATAATGTACCGGCTTATACGTTTCCACTTATAATGGCTAAAAGTGTTAAATTATTCTACAATGTGTTCTCTCATCCACCCTATTTCTCCAGATTATCCCCTTAACGATGTTTGGTGGAAAAATATTTTCATCAAACAAGGACATCATCACTAAAACAAATGCCTATTGACAGAGTTTGAGAAATCATATTTTATGAATGCCTTAAAGAAGTTGGAAAACTATTGGACAAAATATATCGAGCTAAAAGGAGACTACTTGTAGAGAATAAAATGGAATTATCGTAAAAAAGACACAATTGTCCATTTCAAAATTGATTACAGCGTTAGATTAGATCCATTATAATTGTATATAGTAGCCTAGAAGATACTCATTTGTTTTTGAGTCAATATTCCAAACAATATTTTCATTTGAGAAAGATAATTTTTATTTGGTATTTATTCGTCTTGCCTGCATGTACATAATAGTAAATTGTGCCAGCTTACAAGTATTTTTAGCCACTAGACTCAAGCTATTTGAAGATAGGTCTACTCTTAACTTTTGTGTGTTAATCAAGTTCATTCAAATATTATTAAAAGTGTTTATCTCCAGTATTGTCTCTAGGTATTATAGTTTAAGTTGTATATTATTAGTTTGTATTATTTTTCAAAATTGTATTTCTTGAATTTGTGTTGCATGATTTTATATGTTGGTGGTCTATAGGTGGGCCTAGTTACAATTAAACTTAAATACAGTTTATTCTCAATTCAAATATTTTTATTCTCAGCTTTGTATACATACCTTGAAATTAAATAAGACGTAACAGTTAAAAGTGGACCTTGAAGTAGCTTTAGCCGCTTGTAAATTTATAGTAGTTCTGTAAATAAATATTGAGCTTAATTTGTGAGATAATATTAGTTGGGAAAACACTCGAACACAAGATCTCACAAATATTACATTTACTTAATCAAACACGTTTCAACGACAAAGTCGCCATCCTTAGTGGATACATGAGCTACAATAATTTAGCTATTGTAGCTCATGTATCACTGAGGATGACGAATTTGTCATTGAAACACGTTTGATTAAATAAACGTAATTTTTGTGAGATCTTGTGGTCGAATTTTTTTTTTCCATCTATAATAGTTCTATTACAACTCTTTGTAAAATGTCAATTAATATAATTGTTACATCACCAGATTTCCTTGCATTTCGAAGTAAATCATATTCTTGAGGTTTTACAGTTAATGGTATTATTGAAACTGCCTACCGAACCTTTCTGAAGCTTTCTGAAAAAGTTGATGAACAATACTATCTTATTTCAAGTGTCCAAGAACAATTTTTTCCTCAGTAAACGAGAATTTATCAACAAAATTATGATAAAATTGTTACCACTTCACAAAAGGAGGTATTTTAAATAAATGTTATTTCAACAACTATCTAATGTTGCTGAAACTAGTCTGTGACAATAATGAGAATTCATTCTTTTAACAAAGCTAACATATGTTGCATCTCCCTTTTTTATAATATGAAATTATAATATTAATGTATTGTTTTGTTCAAAAAACTCAATTATTAAATTGTGATATTTTAAAATATTGAATCTTTTAGGTATGTTTTGTTTTTGTCACATTTACAATTACCTTGGTACTAACTTAGTTATAGCAGCATTCCTAATACTGCACTTGATCATTTAACTAACTACACAATTTTAATCTACTGTTATAAGTCAATTATTAATCTCATGGAGAAATCTAGATGTAGCAATTCTAGATGTTATTCAGTTACCCACTTCCTTTGAGACTAAAGGCTTGACAGAACATAGACGAGGAGATAGATTTTTTTTTGTTTTTAGACAAAGACAGGACGGACAGAAAGACTAATAAACAGACGAGATAGACAAACTGAGCAATCCATAAGACTTTCAGTGTCAATTTAAAATTCCTCACAATAGGCAAGTCTAGTTTTACCATATCACATTTATTTCCAATGATCTAGCGTCAATTCAAATTACTGCCAATTATAAAGTGATTGTTACTTTATCAATCACTGCAAATTTTAAAGCTTTTTATCTTTTCTTGAATCAATAGTGAATTTTATATTATTTATTTTGCTTTCAACAAAGTAGTAATTTGTTATAATTTTTTTTTATTGAAAACAAACCTTGAAATAAAATATCTCACTAAAGGTTTGTTAGCTGTTTATGATTAATGGTTGTAATTTTCAGGGTGATACAAAGGTTATATCCAATTCTCCAGCACATTTGGCGTTTGTTCGAGTATACTGCGGTCCTGCCAATCAAGCTGTTGTCTTGAACTCGTCACTAGCAGCTGCTTATATCGATATGACAACAAAACCAGCAATTATATTTAGGATAGCAGCAAAAAATGACATGGGTTATGGGCCAGCGACACAAGTCAGGTGGTTACAAGGTCAGTTACTGCTTAAAGTTTAACAAGAGAATTGAAATTGCATGTAGTTCTATAATTTGGGATTCCTATTTGTATATTTATCCTGTATATTGGTGGTGGTTTTACTATATTATAAATACAACAAATAATTTATAAAGTTTCACTAATCTCTCAAGATGGCCATAGTAATGAAATACATTTAATATTTTTTTCTATATATCATTATTTGGTCATTAGAAATATGCACTTTTTTTCCTCAGCGTAATAATATCTTATAGATACCTCTTGAGGGGTATTTTTTCTAAATATTTCGGACACCATTGCTTCTACAGTAAAATAAGTCAATTCCTGTTTGAAGTTATTATTTTCAGCCAACATGCATGCAACACTCCTTAATCGTGGAATAATTTCAGATTATTCAATAATAAATCAACATAGTCCTATTGATTTCGCCACAACACAAACCATCATCCATATAGTCATTAACACACACTTCACGTACGTTACTCTGGAGTGGTGATGCATTGATAGAATCAAATGCCTGGATCCTGTTATTATTTTGCATGCCGAGAATCTTCTCTGTACAAAATCAAGAATCAGCCACCTAACTGTGCTTGGCAAGCAAGTTAACTAGTGTTAGCCCATTACTGATATGATCAAACTGAGTTAATAATTTTCCAGAAGTACATGGGTGGCTAGTTAGTAGAACCGTAACATCATATAGGAACTCACCTCTAAGTTTAAGGGGGCGTCTGAAGTCATTTATATTGGCTACCCCTTATTAGAACCCAGGAAGTAAGGAGATGGGTCTGTAATTGTTTATATCTTTGTTGTCACCATTTTTAAATAATGGAAGGACCTTGGTAATTTTTAATCTAGATGGAAATTTACCATCAGAAAACAAAGAGTTAACCAAAGCCTCTAGGCTTAACTAGTTCATCAGCACACTGTTTGATGAGTCAGGAGGAAACTCCATCATTATCAGTAGCTTTTTAACACGTTTTTATTAACTTGCTTTCTTGTTTGTCTGTTCTGTACAAATTTTGCAATCAATTTTAAACTATCTTTCCGATGTGCTAGAAACTTTAAACATAGCTCAGAACTGGATGACAACGCAATTTGAACTCGTTTTCTTGTCTGTCCGTCAATCACTGCTATGGTAAGAAAGCATTTAAAGTTGGGGCATTGATCGGAGTAGCGCCACGACTTGTAGGTGGAACAATGCTGCACACATTATTTAAATTACCAGTTGAGAAGTATGCAAAAATTGTAATTTGCGACCATTCACTAGCGACTCTTTGAAGGTCTTGCGAAATCAGTGGAAGGATATTCAATTCCTATTCATCGATGAGTTTTTCATGGTTGCATGATTGATTCTAGATTGAGACAACTGAAAAAGAAGGGAAATGAACCATTCGGTGGCATCAACTTTATGGTTTTTGGAGCTTTGTTAATCTCATCAAGATGTTTAAAATCGATTGCAAAATATCATACAGAATACTAAAAAGCAGAAAATAATTACTAAAAAAAATAATAATTGAAATCCACATTTGTTAAACGGACTAAAAAGTATAAAATAATTTCTTGTAGCCTCATACAGATTATCCTGAAAAAACTTCATAAGATTTAAAACAAAAAACATGGGACAAGAGATACCGATATCCTTGATCAGGTATTGTGTCACCTGAACTTTTTTGATAATTATTAACTCGTTGCAGTCCTGTAATTTTTTTATATTTTTTATTATTTTTTATTTATTTATTTTTTATTAAAGTTTACCATTGTTAATTAGATTTATTGTTGTTTTAAATTTTGTTTTGTTAATTGTTAATTAGTTTTTTGTTCGATTCTTTAGTATTTTGTTAAGTTGGCTCTTACGTTCGTTTTTTGTTAAGGCGATGATGATCGTGATGGTTTTCACTTTTAACCAAAAAATATAATAAAAAGAATGATACTTGACTTGACATTTTCATCTTCTGTATGTTTATATTGGAGTAAAAAACATATGAATGAAAGAAAACGAATATTGAAGACAAATATATAATTAATGTTTATTTTTATTCGGAATTAACATTAAGGGCATCTAGTAGTATTTTTATTTATGCTGTTGCCTCAATTTTAAGTAAAGCAACAGTTTAATTGAAGAGGATATAATATTAGAAATACTCCAAAGAGATTTTGAAGAAAAGACTTGAATAATGGTGGAACATGATCCTCAGTTCTACTTTATCTCAGGATTTCAAGGTAAGTTATTTCTTGTTTTAATAAGTGATAACAAAATATTATAAAATATATATTAATTTAATGCACTAATATTTAACTAAATCATAATATTTTATATGTTCAGACAGAACACATATGAAAAAGAAAAAAATTGGGGTGTTGTGTATTCAGAAAATGTACTTTGCACTGTGCATTAGATAAAGAACCACCTGTAAAATTAAAACTTGTCATAAATATATTTATTTTGTTAATTCTAATACCTATTTCAAATAACGACAAGTAAAAATATCAACTATGCAGAGTTTGTAATATTTGATTCTCAAATGTTTCTGCTACCCTTGTCGTCATGATATTGCATTTTCAGTTGTTTTTTTTTCTTCATAAATATGAGCCTTTAATTTTGCATAAACACCTTTGACCGGAATCATAAAATAGGTTCATTTTTCTTACTTTTTTTTTTTTTTTTTTTTTTTTTTTTTTTTTTTGGCTATAGCTTTAAACCTTTTTTTAAACTCAAATTGAAGTAAGGAAGAAGACCAACCCCATAGATCACCAGACTTGGAGCTGAAATGTCTAAAGAAGGAAAGTAATTGTCTAAAAATAGAAAACAAAAATATTTCCACAAAAATTCTTCATTTAACAGGAAATGAAAAACCCTATAAAATCCATTTTTTCTACCTCGTGATAGCAATTTATTTTATGGGAAACAATTCAGATGTTGAGATGCAATGTATATATTAGTTTTTATTTATATTGAATTGAATATATTGTTTTGTTTTCAAACTATAATTAATTGTAAAAAAATCATCTAATTTGAAATTCCGTTGTGAAACTTCTCTGTCTTGCTCTTCATTACATGATGTTTTTTCAGTGGCTGTTTTGATGTGTACGTTTTATTTATAAATTGTTGTAATGGTTCTATTTAACTTTCATGAAAATATATAAAGAAAAGTAGTCAAATATTATAAAGTTTAGTTTGACTTGGCAATTCCAAGGGATCTTTAACTTTTTTCTTGCAGTCTAGGGTTAAATCCCTCTCTTAGATCTTTCCTATCAGGTCTATCTTGACTAACATTTGTTCTTTCCCAACCCTTGTTACCAGGGGACTTAAATTTAAGAAAAGGCGGAACCAAAATGGTAACAATGTTTGAAAAAGAAAAGTAAAAAAGACAAAGACAAATTTAGTAATTAACAAGGCTCAAATTTATTGAAACAAAAGAATTTTCGACGGTTCAGATTTTGTCATTTACAACTTAGAAAGACATCCTGACACAAATCATCAGTAAAAAAAAACTTATGATTAACAAGATCATAATTAGTAAAAGTTATACGCCCTTAATGTAACATATAATAATTTAAATAAAAAAAATTAATCAATAGATTCTAAAAATTTATCCCCCCTTTTTAGTTTATATATATATAGTTACAAAATTTAACAATAAAAAGAAAGACAATGAGCACAGCTTAATAATTAACAGGATTATAATTAATCCAAAAAAAAAGATTATACGCCCTTAATGTAAAATTAGAATAAAAAAAAAGATGAAAAGATACTGATATTTATTCCCCCCCTTTTTACTTTATGAGATGATAGTTTTTCAAAACAGTTACAGAATTTAATAATGTAAAGATTTATAAATGAGTTTGATGTTTTAAATACGAAAAATTCATATCTATTGTAAACAGGTTTATCACTAGACTAAAGTTACATAATATTACTGGTTTGATAAATTTCTTAAATGCTATATTGGCCAATAAATTTATATATTTTAAAATACAAGAATTTATTATAAAAAGAGAAGTTTATAAAAAAAAATTAAAAAAAAAAAATATATATAAATTTTGAATATTGAAATTTTTAAATTGACGTCAATTATGTTAATTTAGAAAATAACCTCTTGGAGGTTGTTAGGACCAAAAGTTTGCATGCAGTCACCACCCAATTATTTGTTATATAATTTATAAATAACTACACAAGTCTACATCTAAAAGATAGCTTTAAGAAAAACATATTCGCTGAAGCAATTTAGACACATGTACAATGTAAGTTTAGTCAAGGTTCTGCAAAGTCAGTTTTTTTTTAAAAAAAAAAAAAAAAAAAACATCACTTTTGTGCACTTGAAACTCTGAAGATATATTAAACAAAACGTGTTTTGCAAACAGGTAGAAACATGTTAAGATCATTCGCTGGTCTATGCAATGTGAGGCAAGAATTGCTAGGTTTCTCCAACCAGCGTATTAGCTGGAAAATCCTGTCGCGGAGCACGTGATCTTGTGCCGTGAAAATAAGAATTTATTTAACTTTTTAGAACACTTGAGCGCACAAAACTGTAGACTAACATATTGAGACGAGAATGTAGTGATTTTGAGATGAGAAGGTTGTAAATTTTGAGACAAGAAGGAATGTGTCTCACGGAGCTATGAAAAGACGTTCACATGGCGAATAATTACAGGTAGACTAGACTAGAGTTTTAGATCCGATAGCCTGACCAGCGGATGGACTTTGCGCTTGCATGTCATGCGATGCTTAGTTTTGGAGAAGGTCGCCAGGTGCCAGCATCTGTCAAGGGACGGAAGTTGAATTTATGGAAGACGAGTGAATGAGATTTATTTGCAGATTTAGTTATGGAATTAGGATGTTACACCCTGATGCTGTTAAGAGTATTTGAGGGCTAGGAGTCTTTCTTTTATTTTTGCCTTATTAACACATATCAGGCAAGATGGGCTGGCAAGCAGTGTACAGGCGATATTCAAGCTTGGATCATCGAAGTGGAAATTGCAGGACCCTAACATGTATTCTATGTACCATGCTAAAACTTATGTCAATTGTAAAACTTATCCTTTTTGTGAAATGTACAGTATGTGAAATTATCCCAGTTGTTCATAACAACAGAGTGATTTTTGCAGAAGATATCACTCATTTTTGTAAAACAAAATTTTCCTTTTTTTAAAAAATCATTGTAGTTTTATGATCAGTTTTGCAATTCAACATTTCGCCCAATTACAATCGTCCTATCGCAATAAATAAAATACCGTTGGAAAGCAAATGTTCCGTAGATGCATAATCATGCAAAAAAAAAAAAAAAAATACCACTAAATGTTATAACTAATATTTCAAAAATTGCTAAAGTTTGCATATTCTTATGCGTAATATAAAAGATTTTTGAACTTTGCGGTTGTAAACAGAAATGACGCCATTCTTTCTCAGATGTTCTCACAAATCTATTTTTCTGTCAAACAGATCGACCAAAACACTGTTCTGTAGATCACATCTTTCTCTTTCAAACTATGCTTTCTAAATCTTTCTATCTGTTATAGTTCTCGAGAAATATCTATTCTACGAAGTAGTAACCAAACCGAACCAGACTCATTTTTCTTTCGGTACAGTTTACTAAATTGGATATATCGATTACTTACATCGATATTTTGTAACCGATCTTTTCAATATTTGGAAGATGTAATTTAGATCTTTCTGTTGGTACCACTCATTATGTCTTAGAGCTATTTTAGGTTATTTTTTTTTACTTGTAAGTTACCGTTTAGGTTATTATTTCTGACTTGTAAGTTACCGTTTTACTCAGGCTTGTTTGTGTACTAAAATGATGTATTGTGATAGGCGTAACTTGGGATTATTTCTGTTATTGTGAACTTGTTTTGTTAGGTATGTTTATTTATTTAATATAATTTGTGTATACAAATTATAATATCTGTATTATTGTTTGTAGAATTTATTGTTTTGAGTGAATGTTATTGTCAGACATCTAATACTGAGGCTGTCTAGAGATAGGTTATGTTGTATCTGGTCTAACCTTTTTAGCAAATTTACATTTGTTTACATATAAAAATAATTTTTTCTAATGAAAATTTTATAAATTGATTGTTTTTACCAAAATGTATATAAATTTATATAGAGGCCTATCTATAAATTCTTTGAAAAAAGCAGATATATGTAAATATAGGCATTCATTTGGCATTTTGCCTTTGGTTTTTGTAAGAATTTTTGAGATACTAACTAATGAAAATTTTATAAATTGATTTTTCTTTTTAGCATCTTTTATTGACAAATATAACAAATCTCTAGTAATACTTCCAAAAATTCAAAAAATAAATTTGTATGGTGTATGTTACCTTTTCTGTCCAATTTTTGCCTCGGCCATCGGACGATTTTTTGATTCCTGACCTAATAACTCAAAAATTTTTAGATCTAATTTTTTTTTTTTTCTGTTTGAAAATATGCCATCTTCAAAAGCTGTTTGATAAATCATTGACTTTGAAAAGAAATAATTTGATTACCAAAATTTGATTTATTTTTTGACATTTCTTTAAGTATTCATAAAATATTGTTTCTTGAACTCTGCAAAATAAGAGTTTATTTCAACAATCACCTCCTCATTTAACGCAAATCTTTTTCCACCTAACCATTTCATCGTGTATGCAAAAAAAAGAAGTCATTAGCAGCTAAATCTAGAGAATATGGTGTATGAGGGAGAAGTTTATAGCACATTAGGACAATGTTAGCCATAGCAATTACATACATGTGAGCGTGGTGAGGAAGAGTTCTAAACCAAGTGTTATTAATTTTTCTTTAATTCACTTTGAAATTGTTCCAATAAAGACACATGTACTGTCCTGTGATCATTTTTACTTTTCCAGATACTCAATGAAGAATATGTCATGCGAATCCCAGAAAATTATGGCCGATGAGCACATTTGCTAGAAGAAATCCACTGTTTTCACTATTCTTTCATTTTTGGATTATAGTGGTAGATACATGTTTCATAACTCCTGAAAAAACTCACTTGGATTGTGTTTGAGCATGTCCAAACACTGTTTTTAAATGATATGTGATTCAGTTTTTGGTCAACTGTTAACATGTGCGACACCAATCTTGGTGATTGCTTTCTTATACTCAAATGTTCATGCAGGATATTAAAAACCTGTTTATTTATGATATTTAACATTTTAGCTATCTCACACTTAGTTTCATTCGGTACTCGACCAACACAATATCATGGATTTTATTGACCATCTCTTCAGTTGTGATCTCATTCAGACATCCTAGATGCTCAGGATTTGTACTTGTACAACCACAACAAAATTCAGTGAACCACTTGTGAGCCGTTCTATGCGACACAGCAGAGTCCTAATAATACTTTTTTTACTTTCCTTCTATTTCCTAAATCGTTTTCCACACAAAAGGCATTGCTTTATTAGCATATGAAAATTCTTCTTTTTTTTTGCATTGCAGCAAAGAAACAAAAACTTATCCTCTTTCGGACGTGGTCCAAAATGTTCTATTTGCAAATCTATTTTTTAAACTTTGTGTATATATCTAAATAAGATAGTAACCGATAAATACCAAAGTAATCAGGCTTTGTAATAATTTTTATTGCTGTTGACCAACAGCATAAATGATTGCTTTTGGCTGTATACTTGAGTATATGAAATCTTGACTTGAAATCAGATGTAAATTGCATTTTAAATTGATCAAGTATGTTCACAGTTATGTTGACCCTTTAGTACTTTGACTAGTCAATCTGTTGAAATCTTGGTACTTAGATTGGATCTTAACTTCGTCTCTTCTAAGTATTAACTATAATCTAGGCTGAGTATTTTATTAATTGTTCAGATTAGGAATTCACAATCCTATTTGTCACCAGTACCATCTAGATTTTATATGATAATTTGGCGCACCTCTTAAATAATAGGAGGCTTGGGAATACTAGTGGCAAAATGACTACTGAGTTTAGTAAATACTAGTGAGTTTTTAGGCTTTTTAAGCCATCTTTTTGCTTTAGTAATAAACTAAAGAGGCTGAATATTTAAATAATTGTTTCTTATATAAATTATAAGCCGGATAGTTACATGTTTGTATACTTTGGACGAGAAAGGGTGACACCTAGTCACCTCAAAAAATATCAATTAGGGGAGGGGGGGTTTAAAAATGAACTGTATATGGAAATTTTTTTGCATCCTTTTTTTTGTACAACACAAATGTTACACATTGTGAGTAAATTATTAAATAACAGGATTGATAAAAATATGCTAAATTTAAAAATAACATTGACATTCTCTTATGATATGCTCGACAACTGTATCTAATGATTTGTAATTTTAAAGTTTTTAGTGTGAAACCTGTTGTTGTTTATTTTTAATCAGAGCATCAATGTCTGGGTGAATTGAGCTTACCTTCACACACAAGTTGTTTTCAATGTCGAGCCTATTCCTATATTTACTTTTTACGTACAACAGTTGTTTTTAAAAGGAATAGGTATACTGTTTTAGTTGATACTCAGAAAAAGTCAAAATTTTGTCTTGAAAAGCATCTTTCATCAAATTCTCACTAGTGATATCAAGGAACAAATCTTGTCTTCCATGTCTTTGGGAAATTTTAGAACGTCTGAGAATAGGATTCTAATGCAAGATAACAGACATTAAATCTTCATTTGGAGACTTAGATTTTTTTTTTTTTTTTTTCTGTCTTCGAAATAAAAAGATAAACTTCCATTAGAAAAAAAATTATTTTATCATGAACAGTAACCAATTTATGTTAAAATCAAAAAAGGGAATTTCGTAGTTAATTCTTCTCAGGCACGAAATTTCTGATTCATGATTAAGTAAATTGTAAATGCCTTTCATGAATTTTAGAGGCTGTTTAGTGTGTTAGAGATATTTTTCAAATCTGGGACCCAAACATAGTTGCCTAGTCGCCAATATATTGATCCTGTGCCAATATATTTTCTTCTACTTGTAACACCATCAGGTTATAGAGCAATCCTTGCCACCGCCCACAAAAAGGGGTGGCTATGGGAACAATTCCCGAACTAGTTGCTAGAGGCGACCATCAGCCGGACCAGGGAAACAGGATTTTAGAACAAACAAAAAGTGAACGTGCCCACTTGAATAGTACCAGTGATTCACTCAAGCAGACAGACTTAATTTTGGCGTGTTAGTATCTGAATTTGTGCCATATTACTGAATTATGTTTTCGATGTAAAGTGGTCATAATGGTGGGGGGGGGGCTAACCTCCCGAGATATCCTGGGCATGATATGCAATCCCCTTTCATAATTAAACACGAAAAGTGGATGAGATAAGATTTATTATGTCAACTCACCATCCCACATGTGCGGTGTAATTCGTTAGAATGTAAATTAACACCCCCCTCAATAGTGTTTATTCATCAAATACTGGCTATTATTTAATGTGTACTTTGGTATGGTGTTAGATGTCCCAGTAATAATTAATACCTCTGAAAAACTGTGACTCTTGCCAGATAATGACTGTCTAACGTGTCTTTTGGTATGATTGCTGTCTAACTCACAAGTTTATCAGTACCATTAACCACAACCAAACCATCACAACAACTATATATATACTCTTTGTTTTCTCTTGAGATACTTAGGTACCAAGAAACACAAGTACCTACTCTAATCATATTTTAAATATATTAAAGAGCATGTCATTTCTAAAAAAAAAAAAATCTGGATTTCCTATTTTTCAGCAGCAAAAGATAGTTTATACTCTGGAACTGCTCCACTGATATCAATGAATTTTTCAATTACAATTAGTGTTTAAATTGTATACCATCTTTTTTAGAGAAAATACATGTTGTCATTGAAAATTTAAAGAAAATGCATAAAATTTGTTGTCAATTATAGTTTTCATATTACCTGTGCAGACAAATATTGCAGTAACTTGGGAACTACTGAATAAATTTTAATCAGATAAAGACTAAAACTTGAGACCTGATATTGTACCTACATAGGCAGTCAAACTGCACAAAAATCGGATCAGCGGTTTTCGAGATAGACAGACAGAGAAACGTTGCAGTACCTGTCTTCTGTGGCCGGAAAATGATTGATTCCACCATTTGGTTTGATCCTCATTCACCCACCTTGTCGGAGGACAATTTTCATGAAATGAGGTCACCATGACATCCATCAACCTACTTGCCACCTACTTTTAATTCATGTGAGTTACCAATCGATCTCCCAAATTCCTGAAGGTTAATTTTAGGCTATCCTCATAACTCCCCCCTCCCTCCCATTTAGTGTTCCTGAGATTTTGGAAAGTATTAACTCATTTGTTGTCTGCTCAGAAATCAATCACTGCTCTTGGGTCGTAGTACGGGAGATCGGGGAGGGGATAAGTGTATGGGCGAGGTTGTGGTGAAAGGGGAGTAAGGGATCGCCACGCCAGGCGAGGTGTTGGAGTTTGGCACTTAAAAGAGCCGTAAACTTGCGGCTCGGGAGTTGTATTTTCCTGGCCCTGAAAATGACCTTTTGCTGTTGACGATGCCTTCTGGAGACTCTGGCGCAGTTCTCGACTAATTCGCCGTTGGACTCGTCTCACGGCCCTTCGTTGTTGGTTCTGTTGCCTCCCCGGCATTTAGCCAGGGGTCCGCCGGGTAGCCACTACCCTACTATATTTCCCAATCGGGAGGCGGTGAGGTAGTAGCTCGCCGGGTTTCCCCTATTTGGCCATTTCCCTGTCGGGAGGCGAGTTTGATGAATCAAGGTAGTTGGTTGAAAGTAAAACACAAGTTATGAGTCCTTTGAGTTCTTGAGGCACCTTTACTGCTGGTAGTGTGTGTTGAGTAGCTAGTGGATCCAAGGTTGCAGGTTTTCTGGTGACTGAACAGTGTCTACTGTTCAGTGAGAGCAGACTGATGTGTGATCAGAGTGTGATCGGTAGTCTGGTATGAGCAGACTGATGATTTTTTTAAGAAAAGTCTGGTTTTATACGTTTTTGGAGCGTCGAACAATGGAGACGCCATTGTTCGACTTTTACTGTAATGCTATCCAATCACAGGCCGGCTAGAGGCGTGGGTGGCGTAGCGTGCTGTGATTGGGTCGCACAGTTAGAAGTGTTTGTGTTCGGCAAGAGACCGTCCGCGGCCCCTCGCGAGTTGAGTCTGGACCAGTCACAAGCTGCCCTTGACTGTTCGACAGTAAGGGAGATGTAGATGTTTGGTTGGCCCAGGGTTTCCGGCACAGAGGTCCGGGAGAAGTGCGGGGAAGTGTTCTCAGTGTTTGGTGTGACCAAACGCTGAGAAGTGTTGGTTTGAGTGAGTCGGGTAAATTAGTTCCAATGTAAAGGGCGATGGCAGTGTCTATGATCGGACATAGATGGCTCACTTGAGACATACCACTTACTTTTCACTTCATTTTTATCACATATTCAAACAATGTACACATGATGAAATGAATGGCGTCAGAATTTAAATCTAATTCTAGCTAAAATAACTTAAGCTAAAATATTCCTCAATGGATTCTTTAATATAAAGATCTTTAGTAATTTCCTAAATTTGTTATACTTATTTTTATTCATGATGTCACTTGGTAATAATACATTTATAAACTTTGAACCCATATAAGTTGTTTTCTTCTCAAAAAAATTTAATTTGTGGATTGGTATAACAAGTTTGTTCCTGTACCTACTAAAATAACTATGGTTATCTCCCATCAGTGAGAAAATGCTGGAATGCTGTCTAGTGTACTAGATGCATTGATAAATGTAGTAGCTGTACACTGTCGTTATTTTGAGATTCCTGAACTCGCTCTTTACAGAATACCCCCAATCTAATATGAAAACAATATATATTGCTCTTTTTGTATTAGCAATGTCCTGTCCGAATTCTTTTTAGAAGTGGCACCACACACTAATCCCAAAAGCTATATGTGAATGAATGTGTGCGAAAAAACCATTTTCAGAATATCCAGGCTACAGAATTTAGATAATCTGTACAGGGCAAATAGGCCAGAGGAAATCCTATTTGCTATATGTTCAACATGAAGATCCCAACTCAACTTTTTGTCTATAATTAAAACTAGAAATTTGGTTTTATTGACTTCTTTTAAGGCAGTTCCATCTATATGCATTTGCATTGAAAAAGCACTACAGTAGAACCCCTCAAACTCGACACAATATGGACTTTAAGGTTGTCGAGTTTTAGGGAACTTTGGTATTTAATGGTTAGGTTTGCAACAAATACTCAAAATTACTTTAAATAACTGTACATTTATTGATTATTAATGATTACACGTTTATTGCAAAAAAGTCCCTGCCTGACAACAACAAAAATAGTGCGTTCAATCACACATTAAAATGAAATTTATCGATGGGTCAAATGAGATTTAAAAAGTATTGGCCTTGTACAATAGGCTCAGTAAACTAAAAAGACCTATCCTAATATGCTGTAATAAAATTTACAGTAAAGTCTACAGTAAAAAACAGACAGTCCATTAACCCCTTAAGTGTTTATGTCGGTTTAAGCCGACGCTACAAATATCGATAAAAAGTGCCGCTGTCGGCTAAAGCCGACGCTCTTAACTTGCCCTATTCTATTTCGTTCTCTGTCGTAATATTACGTTGTAGTTGCTAGTATTGCCGCTAGATAGTGTTGGCATGCTCTCTAGAGCATAACTTATAAAACTACCGCTTTATTTTTGTTCTCTTTGGATCCGCCGTGAACATTATATTTACAAGGAGTCGCGATATGTCCGCAAGGAGTCGCGATACCAGTGTAGCGAATGTGATGTTGGGCTGTGTGCTGCCCCATGTTTTAAAATATATCACACCCAAAAAAATTACTAAACATTAGTAAGAAACTGTAAACAATCTTTATTGTGTGTACTTTTATTTTTAACAATGGTTTTATTACATTTTACTTTTTTTTAATTGTTAGGTAAATGTGTTTTTAATGTATTTGCAGAAATTTTTTAAATTATATTAAACATGACATTTATACTTTTGATGTTGCTTATATTTTCTTTTAATGCCTATTTTTTAACTTCCAAGTTAACAAACATTAAAATAATCAAATAAAAAAAATAGGCATTTTTGGGTTGATTTAGGCAAAAAAAAAAAAACACTTAAGGGGTTAAATATTTTTAAAGATTAAAGCAATTTATATTTTTAAAAAACATTAGAGCAAAGTTCGCATTGTTTGAAAAAACTTTTGATTGATCTTTGTTTTTCATTTTCGACAAAAGACTTGCCACTTATTTTAATGGAATCGGTGCTAATGACGGGTAGCATCCGGGTGGTTAGGCGCTTGGGTTCACAACAATATGAATGTTTTGACAACAGATGATTAGGGCTGTCCCGGTCTACCTGGACCCTTTATCTTTAACTTTGGCCTCTACTATACAGTGGGATTAGAAAGTGGCTAGACAAAGGAGCAACCCTCACAGCTGTATAAACAAAAGTGACAAGCCTCAACCTCCCGACATCTGGTAGGCGCACATGGCGTAAAACAATGCAGTGAATGACCTTGGAAATCCCACGCTCCTGGTCACTGGCCCTGTCGAGTTTGAGGGGTTCTACTGTATTATTAATTTTGATATTGAATTGAATATAATTGGTCTTTGACAAGTTTACTTTAACTTTATGATTGGTAACACCGTGGTTACGGTCAGGTCATTTTAAGGATGAATCCCGCTCGCCTACCTCAAGCACCTTCCATAAGACACCGGTTGCCAACTTTAGAAATACCCAGATACACTCTGTAGCCCACTGCCTGAAGTGATTTCAGTGAGACATCATCAATCACAATCACTCTGTTCTGGTGACAATAATACCTGGCAGTTTTGGTACTCGGATCAACACCTTCGTTGTTCTAAGCACTGCCTCAAACCAGATCAACTTTCAACTGTAGTCCCTTTTCCACATTAATTTAGGGGATCTTATCATTCACCCACTTGTTGGCCATCTTATCGACGCATGTGATAAGGAGAGCTCCTTTATTCAAATAGGCATTATGGAATATCTTCCTGATAAAGGACAATACTTCCCCTACAATGACTCCTGAATCACATCCAGTTGGTTTCCTGTGAGAATTTTCTATGGAAATTTTGATGGCACGATCGTCTTCTTGTAAGCTTTCAGGACTTCCTTGGATAACAAGCTTCTAGTCTTTTAATCCGTGCTCTTGTCCACTGTTCCTTCATAGCGAGGTTTTTTTCTTTCCTCAGTCTTCAGTGAACTCCCATCGGACCTTATCCTCTTTGGGTTATGCTGACTCGCAATGTGTGACTCCCGAGCTTTCCCTTTCAGGTGTAGAGCATCACTCTACATAGGGTCTGTGTCTATGTTGCTTCCTATATCTGGGTTTTATAGGTAACCCTGAGCTACTGCCTCTGCTCTTCTCAACTTCCATTTCTGCGCTCCTGAGAGTCACCTCTTACCTATGTTAAGATGATAGACTGCTTCTACAGCCAGTTGGTTTTGTCCTGCTGAGTAGATAGAAGAACGGGTTCCACAGGGGTTTTTTCTACCACCTCTTTCACTCTTTGAGTTGTCTCTTCCTAAGGTCATCTATGTTTAACCCTAGCACTGCTGCATGTTAACTTTCTTCGTTTGTTAAAAAATTAATTAAATATATTATTTCTATACAAAACCTAACTTATAAGATATCATTTTTCTCAGAAAGATGCATAGAATCCATCTATGCAATAAAAAAAAAATTTTTTGAAACGGTTTTGGAGTAAGTATGTTACATGTCAAAAACGAAGTTACCAATTTTCAGGAAAAACCTGTATATTCCAAAATCAATAGCTTACTACCTTTTTCTAAGATATACAAAAGTTTTGTGTAATATTTTTGAATATATTTAGGGGGGAAAAAAATAAAATTTGTTATATTATCAAAAAAACAAAAAATAGTTTACGAAAAAATGTAAAATGATAATTTTTTTTTCAAAAAATCACAAAAAATAGTAATATTTATCTTATACAAAAGTTCTATATCTCATTATGTTCAGAAAGGTGCATAGAATGTAGGTGTGTAGTGAAAAAAAATGTTAGATGTATCACATTTGGTGTTTTTTGGTCAAATACCAAAAAATCAAAGAGTAACGGAGCAGAAATTTCACAGAAATGGTAATGAATAACATACTAATAGATTTTTAGGATTTTTTTCAACCATTTCTTGAGATTTGTCATATATTTGTGAATATATTTAGGGGAAAAAAATAATAATATGTTACATTTTCTAAATAAAAATACCGATTTTCCCTAAAAAGGTAACTTTTACAAGTGAGGTTAGGTTTGTAACCTCCACATATTAGACTCACTAGTACCAATTTGAAGATAGATCAAAGACAAAACTTATAGATTTAACTAAGAAAATATATACTTTACAAAGAATAACACATATATTCACTTTTATAATCATATAAAACACTAAATATAAGAAAATATGCATATAGGCTACACTTACAATATTGGCCTAGGTTATCCCAAATATGAACCGTTCAAAAACTAAACTATCACTGAAAAACATAAGCTTTAGATATTAAAACACATATATTGTAACTTGTATACACAATTTATATACAATTTGTATACACAAACCTTCAAAATAACAAAAATCTAATCCCAAAACCAATATTTGCCACACCAAATATTAGTGTTCACGTCAGACATTTTCTACGTTTGGACGTTGGACTTCACTTCAAAACAACAAATTGTAAGTAAGCAATATCTCAACTCAAGTGGTACCAACTTATAGAATGGAATTTCCCCTACAACTTAGTGTAAAGAAAAATAATTTTAAAACCAAAGAGAAACGAATACGTGTATTCCTAACACTGCCAACTGTATTTCGTCTTGTCAAGTTTGTTCTACGTTCAAGTAGGAATATCTCTGGATCTATGAGACGCAGAAAAATTTGTAATCTATGGTTGGAAAGAGAAACATGTGATCTATAGAACAGTGTTTTAGTTGACTTCAATGACAGATAAATAGAGTTGGAATAATATCGGGAAAAATGGCGTCGCGCTAACGATAAGGCGCAGAGTTCAAATCTACGATTTTACGCATCAAAAATATGCGAACTTCACCAATTTTTGGAATATTATTTATAACGTTTTGTCGTATTTTTTTTGCATGATTATGCATCTACGGAACATTAGCTTTCCAACGGTATTTTATTTATTGCGATCGGACAATTTTAAGTGGGCGTAACGTTGAATGGCAAAATACGTGTTTTATAGAAATCAGACTAGTTATGGACGAAGCGCTTAGGTCGATTCTGGGTCGAGTATCACATGCAGAGTTAACAGTTATTGAGTTTCCATTAAAGTCCCACGAGTAGCTAAGGAAAAATGAAGTCCACCCTTATAGAGCCCCCCCCCCCATGTGTATAGGTAATATTAAATCAAGCTGGAGGTCCCCCGGTATCCAAGTTTGCATATCCAAGACCAAACTCTGCTTTAGCCACGCAGCCGTTGGCATATCCTGTTCAGCCTTGGTTTGTGATAGATAACGTCTTACACTTCTGTCACATTGAAGCTGCATTCCAAAAGTTCTGCCACACCAATACGTTGCCCACTCTGCACCATGTGGAAGCGTGCAAGTCCCCACTAGTAAACACACACTCACCCCCACACCACCTCACCCTCGAGAAAATGTTTGATTCAGGCATTTGTATGGTCTCTTCGTAGACCACGAACATATTTACACAAGATAAAACACAATTTTCAACAATAATTACTTTATTTGTTCGAGACTACTTTAATGACTTATCATCCTCAGTCATTACATATACACAAAATTTTGTTTTTTGTTGTTTCTTTTGATTAGTTTACATTTTATATTTGTGTTTTTGTGATGTTATTTCTTTAATTTTTACTTTATTTAATTTCTTATCTCTGTTGTGTTTTCTCTTGTTTAGTAGTCATGTATTCTATACGAGTTATGATATATATGGTCTTTTTTAATTTTTAATTTATTTTTTTTGTGGTCTGCTATTTCCTACTCTGTCTTTTATATTCTACTCTTGTACCTCTTATTTTGATTCATCTATTTTATATATATTTCTTCTTGTTTAAAGGCAAAAAACCTCTGTCATCATTCCCTTATAAAAATAGAAGAAAAGAACAAAATGAAGACCCCCTCCCTTCCATAGCCCTGGAATACTCTTATAGAGTCGAAATTGTAAGAAAACAACAGTTGGTCAAGAGAGACCAGTTAGTAAAGATGAAACCAAGGGATCTAACCCAAGACTACATGAAAGAAGGTATAAATCCAGTTAGGTCCCTCCAGATTTCCACTCCCGAACTGTATATAATAAGCTCCTTATGGTGCTATTATATATTTAAAATGAAGCATCACAAATTCACCATGTGTTGCAACATTACATCAACCTCCATGTGTAAAAATATTGAACCATCATACAATTTTTATTTTTTCAAAATCAGATTCAGAATGAAAAACCGTAACTATGTACAGGGGGTCGTGACAGTGGTGGGAAAACACTTGTTGTGTTCCGACAATTGGGCAATTTCAGTTGCTAACACGCCTTGGAACATTGATTACAGTAAGTTTGCTCTGCGGCGGATTTTTTACTATCGGTAAATCTGAGACACAGGCTCAATGAGATTTCTGTAATCATTTTAATATCGTGAATGGTTGCAGTGTACCTGATCATAATATGATTTTGAGACGGGTGAATGAATTTAACATGACTGAATCTGTCTTTAAGAAGAAACCTCCTGGACCGCAATGTACGCCCAAAAAAATTGCGAGAGTGAAAGTCGCCACCATGCAGAGCAAAGCTGTTTGGTTTTGGTTGTGAGCTACATCTCTCTAGATGAGTGAGATGTCCGTTCAGGGAGCTTTAAAAGAAGATCTCAGATTTGATTTTGTTGATAGGTGTTGAAGCTCATTTTCATATATAAACAGATTTGTCAATAAACAGAACTTCAGGTACTGGTGTGCAATATCAAAGTATTGCACAAAAGATCACTTCACAGCCCTAAGGTTACTGTAAGTTAGGGTGGAAGGGGTTATTCGACCCTAATTTTTAGAAACAATTGCTGTAAATTCTGATTGATACATCGAAATGTTAACTCTTTCTTCTTCCCTCAATTTCATCGCCGACAGATTGCTTTAAGGAACATTTGGTTGCAACAAGACTAAGCCGCTGCCCATATTATATCTATGGTAGTTATTCGGCAGCAGTTTCCTGGACACATCATTTCTCAGTTTGGTGACATCCACTGGCCTCTTGTTTATGTTAACAACCCTCGCACTTTAAGAGAATTTAAGGCGATTATTAATTATATCCCACAGCAGATGTTAATTGACGCAGTATGCAATTTCAGGGAGCGTACAAACATACATTTTAGAAAATGGACAGCATCTTCGTGGTGTTATTTTTAGTTAATGATAAATTAATGGTGAAATCAATTTGCCACATTTCCTCTGTAATTTAGTGACAATAAAATTGTTTTAAATACAAAACTTTCTGATTAAAATGTGTTTTCCTTGGTGGATCCTGTAATCCATCTTAATTAATATAGTCGAAAAACAGTTCTTGATGTACAAGTACAAGGTAACGTGATTAAAAACAGACAACACGATAGTATGCCTAGAATATAAATAGTTTAACGATTTGTATATAGAAATTGTAACAAATTTAGCTTTGTTGAACCAACTCGTTCTGGATATTTTAATATTAAAAATCATTTATTATACTGCCTCAAAAGTCCCACCCCCCTATTAATTTTTGAAGTGGTGAAAATAACAAGATTTAATTCAGGGAATGTTTAAATGACCAAAAGTGGAGTTTTTTGTATTTAAAAAAATACCCCTCCCCCAAGAATAGGAGTTTGGGGAGTAAGTCAAAAAATTTAAATATCCCCCCGCACTGAGTGATATCTCATATTGTTTTTTACATTACAAACTACTTTATGGTGGTAAAATTCTTAGAGGCTTAGCTTGATTGTTTAGTTTAGATTATGTGCTCGAAATGACTACCATTTACTTCTTGGCAGATATAGAGTCTGGACTCAAAAGCTTGTTGCACGTTTTTTAACATTTCCGGTGTAATAAGCTAGCAGAGTTTACAATCCTTGTCCTTAAGTCATCAAGGTTTTGTGGTTTCGTCTCATAAACTTTACTTTGAGAAACCCCTAAAAAAAATCAAGTGGTGGTGGTGATTATAAGATAAACATACAGTGTCATGCAAATTTCTCCTAGCTTCACCATAAAGCATAATCATGTCCACTTTATCTTCATTTAACCGAACTTTTTTTATTATCACAAATAACTAGTGATAGAATGATGCGGACATAGCCAGCTTTGTTGTCTGTTTTTACTTTCTAACTTATATGTAATATAGAGAAAGGCATGTATTGGTTTTAAAAAAATCGATGTTGAGTTTGTTGCGTATATGTCCATTATGAGGTCCTCTGTATCCATAAAAGTGCTTTTTGGAATGATGTCTATAGCTTGTGCAGTGCTCTGCATGCGAGGACTCATAATTGGCCATAACTTGGGATCTTTTTTTTATTAACTCAAAGCTTGGTAGTTACCATAGGGAAAATATTCAAAATTACAATTTTCTCATTGATCAAATTTTGCTCAGGTGTAGACTTCAAGAACACAAACTAAATGTTTCAGTCAATATCTCTTCAAAAAAGTCAGTTCATGAGTTATCATTAAGAAACAAAAAAATTGATGATGAGGCCGTTGTAAGAGACTGATTTCTCAAAATCTGATATATATATATATATTTTTTTGTTTTTTATACATATATAAATATATATTTATATATTATATTATAATATTATTTATATATTATATTATAATATTATTTATATATTATAAATATATAATATATTTTTATACATTTATTTGTATATATATTTGTATATATATATATATATATATATTTGTATATATATATATATATATATATATATATATATATATATATATGATTCAGGAATAATTAACAAAAAACAAAAATGTACCTTTGACCAACTTGATTTAAATTAGATATGATTTTTTTCACTGAGGGCGCATTTATGGCAGAAGCGAAGCAAGTGTAGGCCCTATTTAAAAATCTAAATATTATTTTACGAATGTGTCAATGGTTTAGTTTCACTTTTTACTGACATTTTTGGTGATGAATAGTTTTGGTTGCTTTTTATTTGGGTTTTGGAGATTTGTGAGTGATAAAGTTTGTGCAATGATTATATTGTTTATTAATACTTCTATTACCATCACTACTGGTTGTCAAGCTTTTGTTCACAGTAAAGTACATATTGACAAAATTGTAATATTTAATGTATTTCATAAGGAACTTATAATTTATTTTATTCATAAAATTTGTGAAATAAATTAAATTACAAAAACACTTTTAAATATAAATGTAACAATATGTAACAAACCCGATTAATAGAGTATAGAACATCCATTCCGTGTTAATATAAATTGTATTATCTACTTATTGAGAATAAAAATTAGTATAACCAATAGAAACATTTATGGAAGAACCAGTAACACGATTAGCTATTTAGAGTTATTTAACATTACGATTATTTTTTCAATATGGTGGTGTCAGACTGTTAAATTATTATACATACTGAATATTAATATTAATGTTAGTCATAATCTAAGTGAAATATTTTTCTCGATGGCTCCTGAACCGGCATTTTTTTGTCCAATGTGTTTTGTTTACATCTTTTTTAAAGTTTAAAAATGAATTTGATGAAAAACTAATTTTCATGTTTTTGTCAGCTATATTACTACGAATTTTAAACTTTACATTAAGTAATTTTTGTAAAATCATTTTTATTGCCAAAATACGCTTACACATTTTTATTATATCAGTCCATATGTTTTAGTTGTAGTGTTGTTAAATGTTTTATTTTTTGTAGTGTCTCACGACTTTAAAACAGATTTCTTCATAAAAGTCGAATGTCAATTTTTTTTAACAGTACTTACACTATGATCAGTGAGAAAAACGAAATTTCACAGAGTTAAATCATAAATAAATGTTGTTTCGATTATTCTTAAAGTTTTTAAAGAATACATGTAATGTATGCTACAGAGTGACTACTACAGTCACTACTACAATACAAATTATTAATTAGTGCAAAGTTTATACTCATGAGAAGGGGCAGGGAGCTTCCCAATAGCATGAATTAATGGACATTCTAAAATAAATGTTAATGTAGACATCACAATAAATAATATTATATATTGCTCGATTTTTTTGTAAACAATAGAACATCAGGTCGGTGGTACCGATATAGTGTGATCACCTTGATATGAATAATGCCACAGAAGCTTTTAAGCTATACAGTGAAATAAAAATAAATATATTAAAATTCATCATAAAATATAAATTATGAAAACATGTTTGAGTTATGGCAATTTTAACTTGATCTATTTTCATTACCTCACTCGGACATTTTGTAAATGGCGGAACAGGAGAGTGTCTTTTGTCAGCAGTATTGATATATAGCGTGATCACCTTGATAAGATACAATGCTGCGAATTGTTATTTCTTTGAAGTCCGTATGGTACCGTCCTTGTGCCCATTTATATTTATAAATAAATTCGCTATTCACATTAACGCTATAATTTCTGAAATTATAGATTTTTATGGGAAAGTTAAGCAAAAGCGACAGGGAATTTTCTGAAAAAGGACAAGAATTTCAGTAGCAAGTGTAGACATCCTAATTATTCATTGTATATAACTTAAATCCTATATAAAATATTAAATGGGTCAAAAAAGGTCCATATAATGAAAACTAAATGCCAAAATGAATAAATTAATTGTACCAAGGGTGGCATCTGCCTCAACATGGTTTTGAATGAACAGTGCTGGGGTGGAAAGAGCCCAATTCTCGTTCAGGATATGGGATCCATACAGGAATTTGAGATGGTCTTGGGAAACAAAAAACTTTATTAATAGGAATATAAGTATAGTACATGAAACAGGAACAATATGATATATGGTGGGAATCAAGGATGTCCTTCTGTCTCATGGGAACTGCTTGTCCTGGTACTTGGATTTACTAGTATTTTTTGTTTATAACTTTCCAGGACAAAGTTAATCAATACCCCAGACATCCCATCACTTTGACTTAGCCCTGTTGTAATATTGCCTTAGTTTGTAACACAAAAAGGTTGTAATGGTTGATTCTGAACACCAACTCTACTTTTACTATTTTCTAGTCACATTTTCACAAACCTTATTATTTTATCCAAACTCTTTCTTTTTTTCATCTATTTTCTCTTTCTTTCATTCTGTCTTATGCTTGTTTGAAGGTCACATATATATGGTGCAGGACAATATTTTACTGTGTTCATTATAATTTTGGTTTGCGATCTAGTAGACAAAATAAATTATTGTATTAACAGTTTTTTATTAAATCTTATATTTAATTTTGCATTCTAGTAAGAAACTGAATAAATTATTGTAATTTGTATTATTTTTTATCAAAACTTAGATATTTGTTTTAAAACTTTATAAGGAATGAAATAAATTATTATATTAATGTTTGTATTTGTTTTTATTGAATCAGAGGTTTTTTGCATACTTAATAAGAAACAAATAAATTATTGTATTATTTTTGTATATCCAGCCTTAGATACAGTATTTGTTTTACAACTTAATAAGAAATTAAATAAATTATTATATTAATGTTTTTTTTTATTTTTTATTATTGAATCAGATGTTTTTTCATACTTAATAAGAAACGAATAGATGATTGTGTTATTTTTATATCAACTCATAGATATTTGTTTTACAACTTAATAAGAAATGAAATAAGTTATTGTATTGATGCTTTTGATTGAATCTTATAGTTTTAACTGGCTTTATTAATGTTTATTTCAATTTGGTTTAGCAACTTATTTCAATATTACATCCAACTGATTTATATTTTATTAATCTATAACTCTCAACCTGATATAATTTTCTAATGTCTTAAGTTGTTGAATAATAATAATTTATTGAAAACTCATCACAAAGCAGGATCGTAGTGTAAGTTAATTAGGAGTGGAGGCTATGTAAGATGTCTATTGTTTTAATGAAAAAGTACAACAATAGTTTTCAAAAGTGTAGGTACTCCAAAACTCGTTTTGAAATAAAATCAATAGTGTGAATTTAGGGGGTCGAAAGAAAATTGTACTCAAAGAAAGTTAATCGGAGTAATTATGCAAGTCCTAGCAGAAATGAAGAAATAATATTTTTAATAATAAATATAGCTGTTTCATTATATAGATTAGAATGAAGTTTGTCCTGGGGAAACCACTAGATTTGATTATTATAGAAGGATCTAGACCAAATAATTTACAGTATCTGCACTCTGCTTTAAAGATTAATTCACTGTATACAATAGTTATCACTTAAAAACACACACAAATAAAAGATTTAAAATGTACTTTTCTTTATTTCGGCACAGTTAGAAACTGTTTTCCTTTTATCCTGATATAAAAACATTGGTTACAGCTACAAAGCTATTTACTTTTTCCAAGAAGATGATTTGTAGAATAATTAACAAAAATGGAATAATAATGACAATTCTTGTGTTCATATAAATCAGTTAGTGTTGTTCTCTATTTTAATTTTGTTTCAGCAAAAGAAACATAAGAAGATGAAGACGGTTTTTTTTTTTTTCACCTTTATCTTTAATAAAAAAACACCACTCTGTACATAATCTGGTAAGTTTAAAAAAAAAAAAGCAAATTTATTGCTTTATGCTCAACTTAATAGATTAGTAAATTTCATCACTCTCTTAATTGTTGTTAAATGTCAATAAACAGTGCAAAATTATCGTTCAAACTTTCTCACTTACTCAAAAAAAAAAAAAAAAAAAAAAAAAAAAAAAAAAAAAAAAAAAAAAAAAGATGATTTATCAAAAAGTCAAAGTATCAATCAAATATTAGGTAAGATTTATGCTTCACACCCATTTGCCAAACCAAAATTCATGTAATAAAAAAAATTACAGTTCATAACTATTTGTTTATTTTTATTTCACTATTAGTTTGGATCATAAACCTTCATATCTCATCAAAATTTGATTGAAATAGGTATGGCCCATTTCGAGATATTCAACCTTCAAAGGATGGTTTACTTTCAGTTGGGATATTTTTCGGAGGCTCCTCTCTCCTTGACCCGTACTTTTTGATTTTGAGTACGTGAGAAAGTCTGTGTAATATTTTTACGTTGTCTATTTATGTTTTAATACATTAATACAAATTTGTACATTTATAAATAATATTTAATCTACTATTTAGTTATCCCTAAAGAAAATATTCATTTTTGTGTATGTGTGTGTCGCCAAGCATGTATAGAAATTATGAAAGTGTTTTTTTGTTGACTGAATCAATAATTCACTGATATCTAACTGAAACCTTTTTTTTCTGGCTATATGTAGTGATATATTTTCTAAATGTGTTATAGTCACCTCCAATAAAATAAGACCCTTCAGCTATATATCACACTGGGTCACCTTTGTTATTGTTATATTGTTTTAGAGCCTTTCAGCTGTTAGTAGTACTTGATCTCTTCTGTTGAAGATATCCTATTATGGGTGGGGGGGTTTTCAGATTTGAGTGTGTGTATCACTATATCACCCTTGTATTAGTTCTGTTTGATATAAAGGAAACAAAATGAGAGTAATTATAGTTATTAATATAGTCTATTCACTGTTATAGTTCAAGGGATAATTATTCAATATTAATGAAACCTTTTTGATTTCTTAATGAAATTAAGCAAAGCTATTATAAATTATGATTAATTGACGTGTGTGTTGTGATTTGGGTTTACTGTTAAACTATTGCAGAATTTTATAGTTCTATATTTCGTTCATCGAGAGTAGAGTGAAGCGCCGCCCCAGCCGAGAATTATGGTCCAGGCATGCTATGTTTCATGCGGCCTACCGTAGTGACCGTCTCGCCCATATAAACACAAGCCGGCACAATCGTCAGCACCAAATTCAGTTCTAATTTATTCGTCAGTTTATTAAAAGTGTTTATTTAAAAAAAAATTTTTTTTTAATTATTGCTACAGGATAAACGATTGAAAATAGAATATTGTTAATTTGTTTTTAAAATTTGTTAAACTAAAAACTTACTTTTAAAAACTTTATAAAAATTAATACTTTTATGTTTGAGTTAAAAATGACCGGTGGAATGTAGTGAAAAGCCCCTAAAGGATGTCAACCTCTACCACCATCTCAGGGAACATCTCATTTAAGGAAAAGAGGCTCCCACAGGCCTAGGTCATATAAACGTCTGGTACGGAGAAACCCAGTATACCATTCTACTTCAATCACTGTACTGCAGTTCTTCGGCTAGGTCTGATTCGCTGTCATCTTGTAAATTTATGACCATCCTTTCTTCCATTTCTTCTACAATTTTGTCCAATCTCCACATCTTTTATTCTTTGTCTTTCACGTGTTCAATACACTTGTTCCAATCTTCCTCAGTCACTTTTTTAAATCCTGCTGCTAAAAGAGGTTTTAAATCTTTCATCTTAAATGAAACATTTTTTGAGGATACATATCCTTTAACTTGAGCCCAAATTAAGTTGGCAATGGTAGGGTGGTAGTCTTAAAACAGTTTTCCGGCTAAGTTTTGCCTCTTCATCTATAATAAATTTGTCATATTTTTTCCCCTCTCTTCATATGCCATCTGAATAAACTCTTTTTTGAGTATATTAGTGTTAGTAATTATTCCCTTTAGTGCAAGCCACTCAACTAATTGTTTTTTATTCCATGATTTTGTTGGTAGTTTTTCAATTTTTTCCGAATGATGTGGTGCGTTATCTAAGACAACGACAGCATTTTCCTTCAAAAGGGGCAACACACGCTTGAAATAATCAAGGAAAACTTCCCCATATCGTCATGATAATCTTGAGTGGATTTCAACTCAAATACTAATTCGCCATTTTCAACAAAGCCGTCTTCATTTCCGATGTGGGATATTATGAGCTGTTTTCCTTTCCCAGTTGGGTTCTTTACGCCAGTGGAAATCCCATTGAGGAAAGCTTCCTTTCTGCTTTTCATTGTAGTATCCACCCATACCTTTACACGTATCCCTCGTTGAGCCATGTCTCATCTTTAGTAAATTGGCCTACCTTCTTGACGAAATCTTTTGATTTTCCGTAGATAATCTCGTCGCCACAAAATAACATCATCTCTGTCTATAAGTAAACAATTCCTTCCTCTTGCAGAAAATTTAAATCCTAACTATTTGAGCAGTTTTTTTGTTGTCCTCTTGAAGTTCGGCAATTGGTCGTCTTCATTTACTGCTTCCAAAACTTTATTCAAGGTGGGTTGCTCATTTCTAAAAAAAAATGCATGTACCTTTCTTCTAATAGCACACTTTGTCAGTTCGTTAATTTTTTCAAAGGCATTCTGCCGCTTTTTCTTGTTAACGGGAGATTTTAGCCCCAACTGTTGATTATAACCATCAATTATCTTGTAAACATTACACCTTCCTATTCCAATCATATTCGCCACTTTTTTAACGGCACATTCTTTAAGATTCCCGGTTTTTGTTCCAACACATTTTTGTAAACATTCACAACACATTGTTTCTTGGTACTACATATCACCTGTCCTGGTTTATTCTTCTTTACTGGAGAAAAAAAATCTCCGTCGTTATAGTAAAAACTATATTGTATAGTCACTTATATAAAAAACCTTAAAATGCAATCACTAATCTAATTCTTGAAGTACACTGAAATTATAATATTAAATAACTCTAAATAACATACTTTTACACGGATTACACGACAGAGTTTAGACAGTTCAGCAACTGACAGACAAATGATTGAGCGACAGCAACGGGTACAAGGGAGGGTTAGGGAAGAGAAAGTTGTTCACAGAACTACTACTGTGAATCATCCCCAGCAACACCCGCCGTTCACGTGTTGTCCCTTTTCCTTATTGGCCCCAACCCCCAACGCGAGCCATTGTAACGCGGTGCTTCACTCTAGACTCTCGATGAACAAATTATAGAACTCTTCTGCTGTGTTGTGAGACACTAGGTCACCTTTTTTATAGTTATGATGTTCTATAGACTTTGATCAAATATTTCTATGGTAAAATATAAAATAATGTTTTGTTCAAATGTTTTAGATAATCATGATGATGCTATTATATCTTGATTAACTTGTACACTTCAATTGATAGAAGAATATCTGAGTTCAGAAGGAAGAAGAGGACACTGGACTATGAACATTTTCATTGGACATATAACTTAAATTATAGCCATCTAGTAAAATATAACATTATATTGTAAAATTATGTAAATAGTTTATATAACATAAATTATCTGTGTAGTCCCATATAACAACAATTAAAGTAATTTTATAAAATTGCAAAATCACAAAAGATATTGTTAAATTCATTTCAAAAACCAAAATCTTTAAGATCTGCAAAGTGTTCAAGGTGTTCAGTAATATAAACCTTGTGTATATTTTATATAGTAAGTAAAATATAATTTAATATAAATCGGTCCAACACATCCAGACACCTTTAGACATATTTTATTCAGAAATTCAAATCTGAATACTTAAAATTATGTTTGCTAAATGATCAAAGTTATGTATGCATATATAAAAGATTAATTCATTTTGGATAAGAGATCTTACACTTAAGTCCTGTACTTGATGAATGCCTCCAGCAAGTATAATATTTATCTTGTAACCATTTCTTGAGCTGTTGTTTAAGCTATCCAGTTTCAAGTCCTCTGGTATGGTAATCCATATTTTGGGAGTTAGTGGACAGGGAGGCTTAGTTGCTCTTTTGTTACAACCGTCAAAATATATAGGTTTAATGATGAGAAGCTTAAAATACTTACAGTGGTCTGGTGTTCTTTAAATTTCTCTTGAAGTTTTCTTAGGTTCTTATTTGATGAAGTAGTATTCGCTAAATGTTTGACTATGTTGAGTCTCCCCATATGGGGAGATGTGATTAAAAGATAATGTGATATACAATCTTTTCTGTATGCTGCGTCACAATGTTTTTATTTCCCGTAACATATGCAGACCCATACTTTGCCTGTTGCATAAAGAATCAATTGCTTCAGTATCCTTGAGTTCAAGATGTTTTGCAACAATTAGTTTTGCCTTTCCTGGGCGAGCTGTATTTTTGATTAATTTACTACTATAAGTTTTTTTAATGTATAGTTATGTAATCATTATTATATAGGTGTTTTCCACCAACTGCACAAATGCAGTAGTTTACTCAGCTTTGCTGTGATATGTTTGATTAATGTAAAACAAACACTACTTAAACATGAGAATATTTTTCTGGTTTTTAATATACAAATCGGTTCAAATGAGATGTACATTCGTCACTAAAGCAAATATTTTTTGGACATTAGGGTTAGAAGTGACAAGCTCGCTCATTTGTTCACAAAATTCTTTCTTCCAATCAAAGTCATTTTCACTGAGTTTCTGGTAAATTTGTATTTTATATTTGTTAATTTTTATTACATTATGGACAACGCCAAGAGAATTTCCTGTGAGAAAATAGATTGCAATTTTGATCCTATCTCTCCTCTGTTCTTTAAATAGATAGAATTAACTACCAAATGAAATATTATTAACTCAGCATGGTTCCAATGTTATGGCTCTATTGTACTTTTAGTATTAAACAATTACAAGTTTTCCAATATGTAAAACTTCTTCTCTCTATCTTAATGGCAATCCTATTAAACCAATATAAAAATTATTCTATATGTTGTAAAATTTGTATACAAAGCTTATCAAAACATGAGAACTTTAAGATATTTTATATGAAGAAAAAACAAAAATCCTGTGCGCAACAGTGTATGAAGGGCCTAGATATGATAGCCAGCTTTTTCAATCGGGATGATGTATGTTCAGCACGTGGGTTCCTTTGGCAGGAATTTTAGCATTCACAATTAGAATTTGCAACCAATCTTAGCTCCCCGGGAATTGAATCCAGGACCTTTTACACATAAAGTGAAAGTACTAGACCAACCAAGAGCTCTTTTATATATATACAAGTCTATAATAATATAAATATATACCTAAAAATAGATAAATTATAGAACAACAAAATTATACTTTGAAGAACAAAGATATTATACAACTTTTACATAGCATTAATTATATACAATTTACAAATAATAGTATAAACATGTAGTACAATAATGTTTTTTAATGTTTATTTGTTAGCTTCCGATAGCATTGTATGTTATAATAGTTTTTCTTTACTGTCCAGTTTACGTATCCATATATATATATATATATATATATATAAGATTATACTACTGGATATACGTATCCAGTTTCAAAAGTTTTCTTACTGGCCGTGCATTGACCTTGTTTTGTTTTGAGCAATTTGTTGTTGTTTGTATGTGTTATATTGCTCTGTTAAGTAAGAAAGACAATATGACTTTATACATGTTTCATGATTAAGTGTTTTATGTACATTGTTTTGAAAATGTGAATTATCGTGAAACAGATGCAGCACAAAACAAAAACAAACATATGGTGGTAAGGAAAAAATATTATTATATCTTTTAAAACCTAACATAAGATTAAATAATATCTAATAAAGATAAAAACTATTTCATATCTGAAAGGTTATTCCATAATGTTCTAATTAAAAAGCCATAAGTTTTCATATACAAAGTTGTTTTGAATTTGTATATAAAAACTTTGTGGGCATTTCGAAGTTTTCTGATAATTCGAAAATTCCAATCATTTTTATTATTTTCATATTTCCACGATTTTTATAAAACACTTTGTATATGTATCTTAAAACCAAAGTTCCTAAACCTTTAAAGGAGTTCCACCCACTTCAGTAATTGCATGTGTGAAGCATTTGATTATTGATTTTGCGACAGTTGTGTTGGAAAGGCAGGACCAATTCCATGTACCTTATTCCTTTAGATTTTCTTTAGGAGAGGGGGCGTCAAGAACATGGTCTACGCAGGGAAAAATACATGATCTCAACCATCTTTGATAGAGGATCATTGTATCTGTGGCATCCATCATTCCAGACAGGATAGTAAGGATGTGGAAAGAGGTCGATTATCACTTAGGTGTTTGCAGAGCGACTGATAGGGATAAACATTGAATTTGATTAAACATTAAAAAAAAACTTGATAATACAACCTTTCAGAATATATGTTCACTTTACAATATTTATAAAACTCTGAAGTTCTTTTATAGACACCCATATATATTTATTAATGATTTTTTTTTTTTTTTTTTTTTAATTTGAAATATTTTATAGAATAGTCACCCTAAAATCATGAGATAGACAAAATTGTGTTAACGTTAACATAAATATGTGGTTTCAGCTCGAATATTTTTGTAAGGTTTCGCAAAGAATAGAAATAAGCTGTTCGATCACACAGATGAACCTGTTCACTGTAGGTAAAATCTAGGTTTCGTACACAAATGTTTAAGTAATACAATGGCGACACTCACCATCTCCGATAACAAAAAACTTTTAAGCAAGTACGTTCTGCTTCAAAAAGCATGACCACTGTCTTATTAATTGATTTTGTGAAATGATTATTAACATTGACGTGTTCTGTGAAACTAAGAGGCTATACAAAACAAAATACATTTCTTGTTATCCAGTGCGATTGTATATTTGCCCAATAATGCTCGACCTTGTGCAAGCAGGTCAAACTGTTCATTTGTCATACAAATTTTACTGGAAATCTATGACCACTATCCTATAGCTCTGATCTCGCACCAAGTTGGTTACCACTTATTCCTGCATTTAAAGAAATAGCTTGGATTGCAGCACTTAGAAAATGATAATGAACCGAAGGCCGATGTTACTAACTGTCAAGAAACTGGCAACGAACTTTTACGAAGATGGAATAAGGAAGCTGTTGATATGATATCAAAACTACGTGGAAGTCTTTTATATATGATAAATGATTGTTCAAAACCAATTATTATAATAAAAAAAAAAAAATTCTAACTAAGATGTACTGAAAAAATTTTGTGTTCAATTTTTTGTTTCAAGGTGAAAAACCATTTCTGTCATCATTGTCTTAACAAACAAAAAGATAGCATTAAAAGTTCTTCAACATAAGACCAACTAATTTAACTAAAATCAAACAACAGTAACATTAAAAAGTGTATATTCACTGAAGAGCATTCTACTGGGGATTTGACCCCCCACCCCAAGTACCGTAGTCAAATAAACCTTCTTTTCACTATTTTTTAAATTAAATTTATAGCTTGAAAAGAGACACCTTCACCTCCTGGCCCTTGAATACTCTATTAATGTCTTAGTAGGAACAGAACAAAAGTTGGTCAAAAAAGACCTAATAGCAAAGATGAAGGAGAGGAGTCTAACCCATTAAGAAAATTGTAGATCCAGCTGATACCTCAGGATTGTCACACCTGTACTGACTAAGTAAGCCCCTGGAATGGAAGAGGTGTGTTATACAATATCTCTTGACCAAATATATTGTTTGAATGTAACAGTATAGTGGGGGGGGGGTAATAATTTTTGTAGTTCTGATTTTTTTCCCTCAACAACTTATAAACTGTCTAAAAACCCTAATAATAATATACAGTGCTTTATTATAATATAAAATATTGTAATATCTTTCATCACAATATAACAAATATTTCAGTCAAGGTACGGTTTTGACATTTGAAAAATTCGCATAGTGGAAAAATACATGGCAAAATATTTCTAAGCAGATGTAGAACAAGTTAAAAAACATAACTAAATAGTTTGGCACAGTATTTTTTAACATTTTTATTTATTTAATTTTTTTCCAAATAACTCCATTCATTTAGCTCCTAGCTAGATTTTACCTCTGATCAATTTGAAAGATGTGAAAATTTTACACAAATTTCATCTAAGGTACTCTTTTCTAAAAGCAAGCGCGGCAGCATATTTTGCTAACTTATACACTTACATTATACCGCGTGAATGCATTGAGCAGAAAGCTATGTGGCTTACTCTAAATAAGTGTTACTTCATTTTATACTAATAAAATCAATACAAAAAGAAAATCCATTTTAATAATTATATTCCTCGGAAAATATTTTTACACTGGTTTGTTTTAGGTAAATATTAAATAAAATAAGTTGTAACTAATTTTAAAATATTGTGCCATAATATATTTCAATTTGAAATGTTACTTGGTTAACACTTGTTTCTTATCCTTATAGATAATAGATATTTTCCCGTTAGTTCCGTATTCAAAGGTAAGCTCTTACTTTAATGTAATAGCAGATATTTCTTGTTGAAACTCCATATTCAAGGATAAATAAAGCAAAAGCTTAAAGTTTCAAATATTTTAATAGTATGAATGAGCTACAATTGTTTCGCCTTGCGTGATGATGAGTTGCCCGATGATGCCGCAAGGCGAAACAATTGTAGCTCATTCATACTATTAAAATATTTGAAACTTTAAGCTTTTGCTTTATTTATCCTTAAGCTCTTACTGATAATAGAGGACCACATGACTATTGTTATTGAATTTCTTTGTTAATTTTTTACTGGATTTTATCGGTTATGATTTTGTATTTTTATTTGTTAATAACAATTACTATCCAAACTATTTAGTTACAGTTTTTATAAACTTATTCTACATCCGCTTTAGGAACATTTTGCCACATTTTTTTCCCACTATACAAATATTTCGAATACTTTCTACTTTTTTTCTGTATCTTGACTGAACTAAATTGTACATACCAATAATAAACTAATATTTTTCTCTATATGTTTAAAATTAAATTATAATAAATCTACTTACTAAATCAAAATAAAAACAACAAAGAAAAATGAAATTACTGTCTAACCGCACTGCTACAACATGATCCAAGGGAACGTCTGCTGGGCTGACAGAAATACTAATATTATTTAATTTTAAATAAAAAACAATATTAATAACTCAAGTACAATCACTCAGACAAAATACATTATCACATATCATACACTGTTACATTGATATAGTTATTCATAAAATTAAACACACCCTCATGTCTTCACTCTCCTATACTGATAACATATACATACATACACACATATATAAACACTGTTTCTAAACAATATTCAACAGCAAAACTTTACCAACTTATTTAAATATTTTGAATAATATAAATATACAAATTATCCCCTTACATAATAATAATAAAAAATAAAAATAGTGCTTTATTATAATACAAAATATTATTAGGTCTATATCTTTATGCATATACACACACACACATATTATATGTGTGTGTGTGTGTGTAATTTAAACACTGTTTAGAAGGAACATGCAACAAAATGTGACCAACTTTTTTTTGTCTTAGCTTCTTTAAATAAGTTTACATACATAATAATTTTAATAATTAATCTATTTTATGACTTGCCAACTATATTCCCAAGCATCCTTTAAATAATTATCTAGTCTTTGCCAATACTGTCCATTTAAATAAGCAAAAAATTCATATTTACCTAATTCTGTTTTAAAAAACAAAAATCTTGTAATATTAATCAAAAATGGGACATCTTGCGACAAAGTGGAAGACAGTTTCATTCTCAATTAAATTAGAATTCAACTCTGGCCTTAAAAGCCCAACGCTTAATACCGATAGAGACGTTATCGTACAAGAAAGATCTGTTGCCCAGCTCAATATTGTATATGATATTGAGATTTGTTCGCCACCCAAATACATGTTTCTCGACATTTACCTTTAACTGACTCTAAAATAAATAACAGCACAATGTTTTTAAATATCTATACCAGCAAATATTTTTATTAATTACTTGCTCAACTAGCATATACTTAGACTGTTTGGAGGCAAATGTATAACTCGAATTAAATAATGTAAATGCATACTGAGTGTATAAACGAACTCTTTTTCTAAACCTGTTTCCAAATAAAGAGTATAATTTGGAGTATTATTTGGTAAAATGGAAAAAATTCTTGATAAACTTATGCAGAACCCCTTCAATTTGGTCACTTTCCCTATATCTCCACACTTGGCAATCATAACACAATGTTGCTCTGATAATCGCCTTAAAACACGTGAACTTTAATTCTAATGATTCTTTGTTTTCACTTTAAAGATTCCCCCAAACACTAATCAAAAGCCATTAGCAGTAGCTCTCTTTTCTTTTAGGTGAGATTCCTATGATAATCTTGTAGTTAGCATTATCCCCAATTACTTATAATTATTAACTACTTTCACTCTTATAGTACCACCTATCTTTAGCATCCAATTTACTACCATTTCTAAAAATCATTATTTTAGATTTTTTTAAAATTAACTTTCAAGTTACAATGGTTACATACAGTACTCCTCAAGATTGCTGATCATATTCTGGAGGCTAGCAGCTGTAAGAGCGACAACAACAATGTCGTCTGCGTACATTAAAGCCCTGACTTTAATCCCCCCAAAATTACAACTTATTTCTAAAATGTCTGAAATGTTGTTAATAAATTATCAGAGGTAATTTTGAACACTCTTGATATCAGCTTCTAAAAACCTTATATAATTATACATTTATATAATCCACATAAAAAAGTAAAACTTATATTTTGAATTTTTCCAAAGATATATAATTTAATGTGCTAGCTCAATGAACTCTTAACCCTTCGCACGCTGAATAAAATTTGCCTTATTTCATCTCAACGCTGAAATAACTTTAAAAATCTTTTTTCAAAGTTAATTTTTGTTTTCGTTTTGTATGTGAAAGGTTAATTTAAAAAAAAATGTCATCATTGGTTTTCGGCTGCATTTAACATTTTTTTACTACATACAACAAAATAGTAAAATATTGCAAAAAAAAATTTAGTTTTTATTAATTCTTCTAAATTGGAACAGTTATATTGTGGAATAATATATAAAAAATACAAGGTAATGTTAAAAAAACAAAAAACAATACTTCTTCAAAACAATGCTCAAATGCAAACACGGAGGTTGTCGCCTATCAGACTAATGAGATCGCGAGTATAGACGTTATCAGCTCTGTAGAAGCTATAGAATGCGTGCGCCGCCAGGCAATTCCAGACAAAATAGAGCCCCCCTCCATTGCCTCGAGGCGTAGAACTTTCAACAAAATGTTTTTCTATTCCTGAATAGACAGCGGACATGCCTCTGCATTCTACCGGAACTTTGCTGAACTAATTAACTAACCATAGGCTAAAATATATTATTGCGACTTTAATCGTCATCCGCGTTTGGGTCAAAGTCTACCATTGCGGGCTATACTCGTTTGCCGCGTGGAAGGGTTAAGTTAAGAAGAAATATGGAGGGAGAAAAATATCCAGTTTTTACATTGTAGAAAATTACAATTACTTTATCAAAAAATACAGTACCAATAATTTTAAGTAAGGAAATATATAACAAAACTGTGCCATCATGTTTAGTAACAACTTGTTGAAGGTTGAAAAATGAAGCGAATCTTACAGTACAGAATCACAACACCGCTCAAGTGTTACTATTGTTTATAACAACATTAAGAATTCACATTGTACTGTAAACATTATTAGTGTAATCTGTATTCCTGTGTACAGATTTATTTCACAAATTGATTGTTCCCACATTACTGAAGTAAAGGTTATAGTTATGAGTTAATGTTTCTAAATATGGAACATGCAAATTGCATGCACCTCTTTTCTACCTATTTTTGGTGTCACAAAATATTTCGATTTATATACATTTGGTGCTTTAAAAATGGAATTGCATATGAAAATAAAATTACAGAATCATTAAATTTTTGAAATCTTAATTTTGTTGACTACTGTGGTAGTTTAGTAGGCCAAAGTAGCAAAATGTAGTCCTATTTGTTTTTCTCATTCAGAGTTGGGCTGGACTTCACGTTAAAGCAGTTCTCCCTTTCAAATGATAATTCTACTGACTTTAATAATTTTTTTTCCTGGTTTTATATACTCTAATTCAAAAAGTACAAAAAAGTTATTGTATTTTGTGACATTGCGTTACTTTTCTGTTCAGTTGTACAAGGTTTTATTGCAAAAAGTGTTTTAACAGCAGTTTTTGTTTGTCTGAAGTGTATTCAAAGTATCTAAAACATATACTTAGTATCTGTCCATCCAGATTTTTAGGCAATCTTTTGCAAATTATTAAAATCCTTTGCAATATCAAGAGATTAAAGTTGTTTTTTAATAAAATAACCTAAATTGTAGGATGGGTTGCTACTGAGCCATTTGTTGCTAGTTTTCAGGTTTTTTTTAATCACTAATAAATAATTTGTTTATCTAATTATGATTTAGAAAGAAAGTTTAAGTGTTAATGATGTAAAAAATTGTAGACCACAATAGTTAAATTTCATAGTTGTAAACCATAATTGTTTAAGTGTGTGGTTTAAAACCATCATGGCCATCAACACTTTAACAAAAAACAAAACATAAAATAGAGACTTCCTAGCCCTCGAATACTATTATAGTATAAGGGTCAGAAGGCAACAAGAGTTGGTCAAGTGAGATCTGATGAAAGAGAGGGATTTAATCCAAGATGAAGAAAAGTATAGATCCAACTAGGATACAAAAGTTGGCAAAGTAGTCAAATAAAACCTTTCATGGCTGACTACAAAATTACTATTGTAACACAACTACAGTAATCTAATTTTAGGTAATTTTATAACAAACTACTTTGTTCTCTTGACATTTTAACTCTTAACCCTTTTAGGACCAACCATTTTTCAGGGGGTGTGTAAAAAGTGTAATCTGAATTTCGGCAACAGGTTTTAAAAACTGCACACTATAAGAATAGACTTATTTGGCAAGTTTTTTTTAAAAAGTCACAAAATATTTATTTATAAATGGAATTAAAAATTTTTTTTTTTTTTAATTGAAGATAAATAAATGGACTTTTTAATAAATGAACATTTTAGCGGAAATAATATATATTTTTATTTTAAAACGCCAAAATTGGGAAAAAATTTTTATTTAAATTTTAAATTCAAATTTTCCTATTTTAAAAACAAACAAAAATTTTATTGTGGGAAACTTGATTTTTATTATGTTCTATATTAATCCTGAAAATTTCATAAAGATAAGTACAGAAACAACAAAAATATAGAAAAAATTAAAACCTAACCTAACCTATACAGCTGATCGCACAGATACGCGCAGAAAATAAACACAGTTTGTTTGTCTATTTTAAAATATTTATTCATATTATGAGTTAATAATGATTATTACATTTATTATAAATGACATTATTTAGTCTTCAAAAATAACAATTTTATTACTTTTACCTATTTAATTACGTTGAAATTAATTTTTTCGCAAATGACGAAATATCGTCAAATGGTCTTTTACGCATTGAAATAATTTGACGATATTTCGTCAGATGGTCTTTTGCGCATATTTTAAAATTGACGAAATATCGTCAGATGGTCCTAAAAGGGTTAAGATGTGTTGGAAACGAGTTAATCTATAAAAGCTTTGTGTGTAAGAGGTTTCGGGTTTAATCCATTCGGAGACTACAATATTTACAGTGATGACCCAGGATTGTGAGGTCTGAGGTTGATTGTGAGTCTGAAGCTACAATTTAGTAGTGAATTCTGATTTACAAAACCTGAAATTACAACATGAATTAGATGTGCTAACCTTACAGCATTTGTTTAGCAGACTTAGACCCACAATCAACTGAAACACCAGGGATGTTTTAAATTTATATGTCCTCAGCCTAATTTATCTTGTCTGATTCATGTTAATAGCCAATAACTAAGTCTTTATTTTGTTATTCCTTCTCCCCTTACCCACTTTGTGGTTACCAAATATTTTGTTTTGTATATACTGGCCAACATATGTATAGTAGTAAACTAGACTCTGATGGTAAAAATAAATCATGTTTTATTAACAGAGATTTTATTAACATATATCAGTTGACTTTATTTTTGTTATTTGGTTTCAGATATTGTTGCTTCATCCAGTGGAATAACCAAATCTTTCAAAAGAGAAGGTCTCCCCACAAATCAACCAACATTAATCAAGAGAATAAAAACGGAAGATATGTAACTTCAACTTGTGCATTTTTTAAAACAAAACATTTATACCCTTACATTTTTGATGGGAAAATGAAAAAAATAATAGTGATTAATGATTTTTTTTTTAAATACATATATATATATATATATAAATTTAAGTAAATATTTTATTGCTTGTATTGAGTTTCATCTCACCATTTTCTTATATGATTTTGAGTTTCATATTACTTCTTCTATCCCATATTTCAAAGTACAGGGGAAGTTTACACTTTAAAAAAATATATTTTTAATCACTGTATAAGTTTTATAAGCGATGTATTGTCACTAAAATTTATTATGTAAGTTTTATATTGCTTTTTCAAACTGTGAGCATTTTCCATGACCAAAACTTTGAACATAAAAATGTATCAAAACCCTAATTCATTTTGATAATATGAATCTCTAAAACATTGGATATAGTGAAAAATAACTCTAAGTCTATGGAAAGGCATTCTCTATTTGCTGTGACTAGTTTTAATTGATATGTAAAATTCATTTGAATTATGAAATTAATATGAAACCTGCTTTTGTTAGTAATGAATAACTGATTTGAAATATGTAGGATTAGTAGACTCCTTTTAAATAACATAAATGTAATATGGTATAATGGAAATTATCTATCTTCAAATTGTAATTGTTGCACGTTCATTTATAAAATAAATTGAAAATGACTTCAAGTACAGTGGAGTGCAGATTATCCAAATTAACCAGATTTAAATTTCTATCATTTATGAGGATAGTTTGAGAATGTTATAGTGAATAAGAAGTGTGAGAGATTAGCTTATGATAAAGTACTTGTAGGGTGAACACATTCATCTTTGATAACTGCAAATTAGTCAGTCCTACTACACCATTCTTTAAATTCTGTTTATAATGTGTTTAATCATGTATTTAAATATATTTACGTTTGTTTTTTTGGTGATTATTTAGTTACTATATATTTTTTATTATGTAAAACCACCTTCCAGTACTGTATTCTGTTTTATTATATGCCATACTGATAATGTATACAGTATATCACATACAAAATGGTACAGTATTTGTATAGTAATAAATAATTTATCATTTTTAAACATGCATTTATTTACCCTTGTTGCCAAATGCGGATCAGCTGACACTGAAAAATCTATATAATCTCTGCTCTACTATACTCTGGTAAAATTACTGTATTCATTTCTACCTCGCCACTGGTAAGCTGTGTATGCTTGAGATAGTTCTTTATTGTTTAAAAGTTATTTTCCCTTAAATCAGAAACAAATATTTTTGAGTTTTCTATTTGTAATAATATACAGAATTGTACAGTGGTGTTGGCAAATAAAATTATTTACCGCTAAGCTAACAATTATGGCCTCCATCAGGTGAAAATATTGATTCAATGATTTATTTTAATACTTCCTTTTAAAATATTTGTTTTATTTATTTTTTGTTTTCTATAAAATATTCTTTAATCATAAATGGTTGTACTAATCACCATTTCTCCTGTAATTCCTCCGAGAAAAACGATCACACAAGTCTCCCTGCACACTTTGTTTGAAGCCATCTCCTCATGTCATTCCATCCAACCTCAATTCCTGTCCTTGAGGATTACATTCCATTACCACTTCCTCTCTTATATTTAATTTTGAAGGGATTTAATTGGTGTGTTTACAGCTGCTCTCATGAAACTAGTAGTGGCAATCTTACCACTAATATAGATCTTGAACATTTATTTTCGAAGGCTTGATTGATTTGGTTTGCTGTTTTTGTTCAACTACTTCCAGGTTTCAGAGATTGTACAAGAGGACAGACTTAACATTTGTCTCGAACCATCTCAGCTTTACTTTTAAGTTCAGCTCAGTTGACCTCCAAATTGAAATCTGCCGAACAAATGTCCATTGTTTTTTTTTCTAAATTTTGTTAATTACTTCTTTGTCTATTCCACCACAACTGAATATTAAACTCCCCAAGTAGCAAAATTCTATCCCTTCTATAATTAATGGTTCCTCACATGTGTTGTTTATTCTGAGATCTTTTGTTTGTGATATATTAATCTTTAAGCTCACTCTACCAGCTTTCTTTTTAAAATCCTGCACCTTCTCTGTTATGTCGTGGTATCTTTGAGACAAAAGACAAATGTTGTCTGTAAAATCCTGGTCATCTAGACAGTCTTAAAGGTCTCTTCTGCCTCTAGCTACAACCTTTTTCAACACATGGTCAATCATCACTGTGAAGAGAAGTGGTGTGCATGCATCATTGGCGCTCCCCAATTTTACTGGAAAAGAGATTTATAATTCACCTATGCCCTAAACAACACACTAAAAATCTTCTTATTTAAAAAAAATTTGAACTACAAAGCCCCGGTAATTGGTGTACCTGGTGAAATACTCAAGCATTACCCAAGAAAAATGGGTAATTATGCATTGAAGCTTGCCTTAAAATTTCATTAAGAAAATTGTTTACTACCTAGCTTATTTTGAAATAATGAAATCATATTAGGTGTCACCAGACTCTATTGAAGTAGCTCAATCAATTATTTTACTATAAAATATTAAATAAAAAAGTACAAAATCTAGGTTTGAATAGTTTATTACGAATGGAAATCCAGTCTATATTATTCAAATTAGTATTAATTCTAATTATTGTTTTATTAGATCTGGATGGGCGACTATATATATAACTATTACAGTGTAATATGCATGTGATATAGTCACCTAGCCAGACCTAATAAAAGAAGCAAGATACAATCACTAACTTGACTAATGCAGTCATAAATATTAATGTATGCATTCATAAACTAAGCTGTATTTCGTACTTTTATATTTCTCATTTTTTAATAAACTAATGTTTTGGTACTTCATAAGTGTCTGGCGACAACTAATATGATCTCATTTTTCAAAATAAGGTAGGTATTAAAAATGATTGTCTTAATTAAAATTGAACGCAAGCCTCAATACATAATTACCGAAAAATGTTAAACATATTATTACCATTGTTTATTAGAATCAGGGAAGGGAAAAAGGTGGCAAGTAGCTTAAAAAAAAGATAATGTTAGTGATTCTCATGAAAGGAGATATGGTAAAGTGTGAAAAATACAGGAGAATAACACTCTTCTCAGTTTAAATAAATTATTCACACGGGTAATATCATGAAGGAGAAGATCATTGACAGGAATGTCTGTGAGGAGTGGAACACAGTTAGCTTGGGGAAAGACCATTGACACAATAATGGAGAGTAGTGAAATAAGAGGAACATCTAGGAGGGGTAGAACATAGTAAATGTGGGGAAGGAGCTTTGACATAGAAGAGAGGAAACAGACAGAAATTTCTATGAATGGAGGAACATAGTTAGCGTGGAAAAAGAACATTGACACAATAGTGGAGAGTAGTGAAATAACAGGAAGATTTAGGAGGGGGAGAACATAGTAAATGTGGGGAAGGAGTATTGACATAGAAGTGGGGAAACAGACAAGAAAGTCTATGAGGGGAGGAACATGGTTAGCTTGGGAAAAGATATCTCTTGATTTTGGTTATGGGTTACAATATCTATGAAGTTAGTTAGAACCTGATCGCCGTCAATAATATAGCGATATACACAATAACGACTTACAAAACACTTGTGGAACAACTATTTAAATAAAATTATCTCCTTGAGCTACCAATAAAATTTAACAATTAATTAAGAATAACATTTAGAGGAAATGCTGTATCACATTATATGATGGGGCTGAGTAAGTACCATGATGGTATTTAAACAAATTATTGTTTTAATCAGAGCTAATCAAGTTGATGTGTGAAATATTGTGGTACTTACACAGCCAAATCGTACAATGTAATTTAAGGGGAGGCGGAATCCCTATACTGCTACATGTTGACATAAGGAACATTTTCTCACAATCCTTTAGAGCAATCACTTTCAAATTTTTTTTTTTGGAGTAATATTCATCTTTGGTACATATCCTGAGTTTTTTTTTAGTACCTATGTCTAAAAGAACTGTTATAAAAAAATATTTTACTAAGTAGTGTTTAAATATTGAATGTATTTAATTTTTTTAAAGTATGTAAATATTATTTTTTTATAAAAAAACTCAGCATATGTATTAATATGGGTGTATGACTGTGTAAAAATTTCAATAAATTCAGACAATAACTTTCTGAGAAAATGTTCCTTTAATGCAGAAAATACAAAATTTCGGAGAAATGCGAAAAACCATAAAAATCAGGTTAGGTTAGGTTTTCAACTTACAAATTAGTACATTCCTGGGTCATAAGCTGGATTTTCATCAAAATCTTCTTCAATTATTCTTTTCTTCAACCTGTTTGCTCTCCTGGCCTGCCTTTCATAGTCACTAATAGCTTTTTCAGCACGGCGTATCCGTTCATAGTCGAGACGTTACATTGCATTGATTTTTCGAGATCCAGATTGAAGGCCTAATGTGATCAAGACTTCACATTTAGTTATGTTACCATCATTAACACCAAATTCAAGAGTTTTTTTAGACACAAATGTACTTTTTAGGATTCTGGTCCATATAACATTATTCAAACTCTCATTCACATTTTGGGTTTTCCCACGCAGACATTTTTTAAAGTAAATTTGGGTCAGAAAGGGATCTGTAAATTGGTATAGCTTCTGGAATACTATTGTTATGTAAAAATATTTCACCATTTGCAAGAGCTTTTATACTTACACCAGGAATCTTTTCCCTTGGGACAAAGTCCGTGGCTAGGCCTGTCATCGGTTGAAAGTTTATGGAAGTATGGAGCCCATACAGATTGTGTCATGGCTTACAAGTCTGAAACATTTTGTATAATAGCTTTGCCATAATAAAATTATAGTTGAGTTGGTCAATCCTAGCATCAGTTAGTCTATTTTTACCGCCTAGTGAAAGACCATCTGAAAGTTTTTCTTTTGCATTTTCCTTTTTCATCTTTCGCAATCTTGCTCCCATTCTCTTTTGGACATGACCCACACATTCTAATTTCTTTGTTTCCATAGGGATTTTTGTCAACAATGGTTTTATAGCTATTAGTATCACCATCACTCAAGAAATTTGCGTATCTAACATTATGCTTTGAGATAAACTTGTTGAAAATCTCAACTACTCCGGCTCCCTCCATTGGACCACTTGATCCTTGATAATTAGCTGTACAGTTTGAATCATGGCTATGTTTATCAAGACACAAGTATTTTGTGAGAACTTCTACATCTATTATTTTGCCTGTATCAACACTTGTACAAATAACAACACCATTGAGAGATTTAAAACCTCGCTTCTGCCATGTTCCGACTAAAGCAGCTGAAATGTCTCTAGGATCTTCATCATTTTGAGGAAGTTTATTTTCTTCATTCCCTATTGATTTGGTGACAACAGATGCAGTTCCTTTTCTTAGTAACTCTGTGTATGCTAAAAACTTAGTTGATGGCTGAGGTTGGTTCATTATGTTGCAAAGCATTTGTCCAGCTTTCAAACCTCTACCGATGCAGAGGTACTTATACTATTTATTTGTGTAATGAAATACTCATACAAAGTATACTTATTATATATCATTCTATTCACAAAAAGTTCTACTTTCATACAAAAATTTTTTTTTTTAAATGACAAAAATTTTTTTTGACTACCGCCTCTCCAGAAGACTCATTAAATGTACAGTAGAACCCCTCTAATCTGCCCTCGGGTGGTCCATTACTCCAGTTAATCCGACTGTGTTCGAGTTTGCAATATTGTGCCGACTGGCAACTTGTCGATGACTCACGGCCCGTCTGGCGCCATTCTTTCCGGTTTGTTATCACTTTCCCGCTTCAGTGCTGTGTCATCTCTCTTATTGTTTCTCTTGATTTGCTATAGTACTTTCAAAGTTTATATATATATATATAGACTTTTAAAAGTTTATATTTCACTTTTAAAAAAATCTCTTTATATAATATATAATAAATATTGACTTTTTTTCGGATAATCCGACCTTTTTTGCGTTCCAATCATGCCCCCAGCCCCGAAGGTGACGGATTAGAGGGATTCTACTGTAATGTGAAAAAGTTAGTTTCTTGAGCTTGTAGGATATGTTTGTATTGGTAGAAGGTTATAAAATTTCGTTCGATGAATTAATTAATATTAAAGAGACAAAGTTCCAAAGCATAATGTGACGTTCAACATGTTTTGTTTTTTTTTTAATTTCATAGGAGAGGTGGAACATTTTAAAGAGACATATTATCTTCCCATTACTGTGAGATTGTTACTCACTAAAAACCACCTTCCTTCCTGTTAGTACCAATGTTTAATTGGTGCATGCTGTTTTTGAATTGGGACGATAGATGGTAACACTAGAACCTTTAATTTCTGAACTTCAAACACATCTTATTTATTTTGTGTGTACATTAAAAGCTACAAGTGATTTCTCGCTTTTGTAATGAAAAGGAAATAAATTCAAATAAGTTTAGATAAAATTAAGATTTCGAGTCGAAATTTACTATAAACAATTTTTATGCTGCGTTCTACCAGTATACCGGTACCAGGAATCACAACAATATATTTAACATATTAAAAATATACAGCGGTTTACATTTTTTGTAAAATTCATTGTTTTAGAGATGTTCAACATTAAAATTTTCAACCGGCGCCATTTTGATAATTTATAATATAATGTTTTGATTCTTGGCAGTGACGTAAATAAGAGGGGTGATCAATCACCCCCCAAAGACTAATAATAATATTTAGAACAAAAAAAATTCTAAAATAAAATCTAAAAGTTTTAAAATACTGCTGTTTTAACATATACCATATATTCATATCAGTTATATTGTTCTTAAATGCTACTACGCAAAACAAAAAAGTTGCTAAAATCGTGCTTTTAAGAATATAAATTTTCAAAATTCTCCAGGGTAAGATCCCCGGACCCCCTGATTTGAGTTGGGGATCCCTCGGTAGTGTCACCCCCCAAATTAAAATCCTATTTACGCCACTGATTCTTGGTATACTGGTAAAACACAGCTTAGAAAATGTGATACCAAATGTCAACACACTTCGGATATATTTATAAGAATTATTTTCCTTAATTTTTATGGCCTGAATCATTTCCCAAATTATATAAAATTATTAATAGACTGTAAGAGTGATAAATCCCTAGTATGACATGATTCCCCCCCCCTTATTTTTATACAGTACTTCATGCCGGAAGTAGTTGACTGTGAGAACAAACTTTTAACAAATCCACTCTAACTTTATTAGTTCTTGTAATATCTTGCAATACATTTAGTAAAAATTGATTACCTTTTATTTATTTTTAACTAAGTTCAAAGAAAAATTATTAAAATTTTGAGGATACTATAAATTAAAAATGGTAATTGTTTTTCTCTAGAGCCTACTATGAATTCTATATCATAAAATTAAAATTATAAGTGTATTGATTTAAAAAACATATTGTAAATTATTTTTTGAAATTCTAAAACAAAAATAATAATGTAAAATGTATACATACATGAGTGAAAATATAACAAAACTCAGTTCAGTGATCTTCCTCATGAGAGTGTTAGCACAGTATTGTCCATTAACAGTTTTGAGGCTTGCTTATTTTGGACTTTTTTCGTGTCATGCGAATTATGGAATCGCTCTATGGGATAACTCTATGGTATAAACACCACAGTATTTAGCCATGATAATTTTAGTTAAAATGAATGAGAATATCATTTTAGTTACAAAATATTATAATTCTAGAACCAACTTATTAGATTAAAATATGTTTATAAAATAATTCAAAAATATTGACAGAAAAGATGAAGAACCCACTATAACTCCATTTAGTAATAAGGAAAGTGCTTTTAAAAAGTCAATGCACATCTAACCGGAAGCGCCCGCCATGCTCAGATTCCCGTAGTGAACTCTCCTGTGTTTACAAGGTGTTTCTATCCCTCCCCCATAGTACCATGCATCATTCAAATTAATGCAAGTAAAGTTTGGTTTTTAGAAAGGATGAACTGAGTTTGTATTTAAACCATTTTTGTTTATTTAAACCCTAGTTATGTTACAGCTTGCAACAATCAGTTTGAATACCTAGGGTTAAAGATTTTAATAACTATAGCCACTTTAATTTACTCTGGAAACAATTAATTAAATGTTAAAGTTTCATTACAAACATTAGTCCCTACAGATGCTATAACATTTCCTATGACTTTATTTAAACTTGTAGAGGTATTTTATCATACACTGGCAATTTACAATAACTTGTGCAATTAAAAATTTCTTCAGAATAAGAAAAAAAGAGTTGTGTTATTTTGTGGGGTGAGTAGTGTGGCTCATTTAGTTTAAGCACATGTTTAGTTGAGACTAATAAACTGTTAAAGGTTCACCTGTTGAAGATTGGTTGATGGAACTGCATTTTTCTATGTGCTTTTACTACTCCGTTTTCATTAGTTTAATGGGGACAAATACATTAATCAAATAGAAGCAAGGAAATTGTTTATATTCTCAATTTTTAAACAATCTAAATGTTAATTAAAGCTAATATTACTGAAATTGGAACAAAAAGTTAAATTCGTTCGCCATTTATTTGAACAGACGATAATAATTTTATAAAAATAAATTTTCATTGCTTATGGGGTCCCCATGTTAAAAATATTAGAAGAATAATAATTTACTATCTACAACATATTATGAGTAGAGTAGTAAGTTATTGTTATTATATATTCTATATATTTTCTTTATTTGTTGACAATTTTTTATTTTTAATAAAAATAATTAACAAGAGTGATGGTATACCTATAGGAAATTGTGTTAGATCTGATGCTTATTGTAATTTTTTAATTTTGTATAAAATTAATTCAGTAAGAGTTATGGTATACTTAGTATTATTATTAGGGTTATAGTTTTATAGGACACATAGCCTATTATGTTTAGATTTCACATGGATAAGAGACACAGGCTTACCTTGGAAAGTGGTCTTTGGTTGTTACCTAGTAGTACACAAATAGAAAAACACATAATGAAACACTAAAGTTCTGAAATATGTCGTGAACAATGTTCACATTCTCAATCAGTAGAGAGTATAAAGAAACACCAAACTGTTGTATTTTGGTTGCAGAAAATGGATCTGCCTTGAACCATAGTTTTACTATTATTTTTGTAATTATCATTTTATTTTTTTAATTAATTTTAAATTAGCTTGTTGGGAGAGGGAAAAGGATAAAGGATGATTTATCTAAGATTAAGCTTAGGGGGTTCTTTAGATTTGTGACCCATTGATGAGACAGTTCCCGTCTTCTTAGTTCTGAAGTTCTGAGAGGTTGCATTTTAGAGGCAGTACTTTCATAATCTTTATTGTAAAGTACCTAGTTATCAACAATGGAACTGTTGTGGGTTGGTACATGTTGTGCAGTTGGTTTCTCTATATCCATGACTTTTACATCATGTCTGTGACCATTCGTCCTAGTGCTTAGGGCCAATATATTGAGCTGGGCAAAACATTCACTGTGATGATAAGTATCTGATGGTTACTATTTTCAACCCTTTTACAAATTTGATTATGGATTTTAAATAATTCCACCACTATGCAAAGATTTAAAGAGAAAAATATTTACATTTGTAATGAAATAGTTAATTGCTCTTGATAAGAATTTTCTGTGACAATATACAATAGACAATTTTTTTGTCAAAATATACAGTTTTTCAAATTTAACACTTTGTTTTGAAACTTTAATTATAAATATTTTTCCCACTTCGCATAGATTAAAACTACAAAATATATGTGCAATGAATTGTTATATGGTGATGATAAGTATCTGATGGTCAGTAACCATTTATTATGGTTAGATATATGGATTTTTAATATATCAGCCGCTACGGAAAGATTTAAAGAGAAAAATATTTACATTTGTAATGAAATAATAACTTGCAAATTATAAGAATTGTTTGGTAACAATTGTTCAGAATATACTATTTTTTTAATAAAAGTTCCAAATAATTGACTTTTTTCTTTTGAAGGACATTTTAAAAGTATTATGAAAAACAATAACAATTAAAACAATAAGAAAAAGACAACAAAGCACTAATAAATACTGTATGAAAACACTTGAAATATTGATTTTAAAAGACAGAAACGATTTTGTAAAAATCTACTATTTTAAAATATTAATTTAGATAATTTCAAAATGCATATTACTTTAAGAAGATGTAATTGAATTTACAGTAATTACAATAAAATATTTACATACCCAATGCATAAACCTCTCTGTGAGAGAGATGCAATTTGCGCGAATTACAAAAATAAACAGCAGAATATTAGTCTTGCTAGTAGTTACAAAAGAGCCCCTTAAAGTACAAGTGGTGTAACTCACATTATTCTTGTTTTGAGATATTTAATGTTTTGTTAGAATCGTTATAGGAAAATCAGTGGTGTATATTTTTGTTTTTCTTTCATAAATATCATTAAAAAAGTAAGTAATAACTTAATTCTTCTTTTTTTATAAATTTTTACAAGTCATTATCATTGTACATAGACCTAAATGTAGTTACACCACTTGTGCTGTTAACGGGTTAAGGTTAATGTTGATTATTAAAACATGCATTGCAGTAAAAACATTGTATTATCAACTAAAAAATTATATCAAATAATAGTTTTTTTATCAACTGAAAAAAAAAACAAAAAACATGTACTATTTACACTAAAAAAACACTCAAAAGACATAACTTTTTACACAGGATGACCCTCAGTGTCTTTCTTCCTTTAGTGATATTTTGTAACAGGTTTTCAACTGACAAAAGTTAAAGTATTATTATGTGTGACATAACAGTTACATGAAAGGGATTTTTTCTTTCTTGACCTAGTACCAATCATTAGGAGTAAAAATATCCTGCATTCTGCTGAAGTTTCCTATAGAGGCGAAGTCGCCGTCATTGGGGAGTTAGGAATGTACACTTTGCATGATCTTTTGGTCTATTACTTCAATGTTGTTGTCTTCACTTTGAACAACTTTCATTAATTTCATGGCAATTTTCCAGTTTCTGTTCTGACTTGTACAGGTATCGCTGTACATAACTACATGATTTGCTCCTGAGGCTCTGTTTTCAATGTGTTTAGCCAGACAAGCATTTTTTGTGGACCTTTAGATCCAGTCATTTCATCCCAACAATACATGAATCCTAACCTTAATGACAACCTAAGTTATTCACATATTAGTTGTGTTTGTAGTATGCCAGCTGGCAAGAGAGTTTTGGGAATGCTAAAGACTTCTCCAAATCAAATGTAAAAGCGTAATACGAACCATTAGATTCTTCGCAGTCTGCTTTCATTTATTCCCGGGCTTTTTCTGCCTTTCTTAGATGCAGTTAGTGGTTCTGCTGAAGCCTTGCTTTTTCTTCTACATCTGTACAATGTTTGAGTTTATTTTATGTAGTATTACACTTGTCATCTTCTGAAACAAAAAGTTTTTATTAGTAAATCTTGTAAAACTAGGCTTAAGGAAAATTTATAAAAGTTGTTAACATACAACTTTAATAATGATAGAGGTAGAGGTTAGGTTAGGTGTAAAGGTTACAGGCAGGCTTAAAGATTACAGGTTTTTTCATAGTTTTTGCTACTTTGAAGGCACCCAGACCGCTCAGATATAAAATTTAGGCTACATGCTATAGGCCTAAGTTTTGACAAAATAAGTGGTCCAACTCCATTTTTAGGTTATAAAAACAACATTGATAAATTAGAAAAATATAATATGTTTTGAGTCTTTAGCTACTCATATTACAAAATTTTGTAGTAATGCAAATTAAAAAACATCTTAAACTTTAAAGAGTTAAAGGAAATCAGAAAAAAAAATTAGAAATAAACAACCTTACCTTGAGTAGAAAATATGTTTGAGACTGATTGAAAATATTCATCTTCAGATCCATTCTCAGCCAAAATACTTGGGGTACCAATAATCTTTTCATCACTGGAGTTCATAATAAGCCACACTTAGCGATCTAACAATTTAATAAAACTCTTCTTCTTGTTTTTTTTTTTAATTTCGCAGCATAGGTGGAAAATCTTCAAAAGACAAAGGGAGAAATCCGCTCTTCCCAATAGTGTGAGATTCTTACTCACTAAAAACCACCTTCCTTCCTGTTAGTACACCTATCGCGTGGGACAAGGAAACATGAAAGGTTTTTCATGTAACAAACTGAGAAGCTCTTTCCATGTGCGTATCGAGATTGTAAATGTGGAAGAAAGCAGAACATTATGTATCTGCGGGAAGGGCGAGGTAAAGACCTGACTTGACAGAGTCCAGTCGGGTAAAACCTCGCGACAGATCATGCAGATGCCCAGGTTCGGTAGATGTGGCGTGCAAGGTGAAGGATGGGAGTTACCTTACAAATACCTTGTTAGTAAATTCATTGGAGGAGCTACAAGCTACATCTTCTTCTGCTGCCTACTCGATACTGAAATAAGCGTGCAAGATTAGACTGCATGCAACTGCATCCTGGTGGCAACAGCTTGGCTCATGCCGCTGTGGTGACCCATTGGTTTGAAACAGAGCTAGAAAGCAAAGAGGTGAAATTTAGGTATGCAGTAGGCTAAGCATGGCTTTATAGGCCCAAATGAGAGATCAAGGTCGGTCGTGCGAATAAAGACAGCGGCCGTCTGTGTTTGTCAAATGTTGTGTCATATCTACCTAGTGAAGAGATTAGTGTTGATGTTGGGTGTGCGTGGGCCCCCTTGTAGAGATTAACTGATAATCATGGAATGTGTTGTTTGATGAACGGCACATTTAAGTCTTTATGTAAGGTCCTAACTCTGGTGCACATTGGTGCTTTAGTGATTATTTTCAAAACCTTACTTTGGAATATCTGTAGCCTGCGCATGTGTGTGTCTCCAGACAGGCGCTGCATAGGTGATGGTGCTTTTAAGTATAGATAAATAGATTGTGGTGGCTGTTCTCAATTCAAGAGAACTTGTTTTATTGAGCAATGGATATAGTTGTGACAGTGTTATGTTTGCTCTTTTAATTGTGTCGAATATGCGGGCAGACCAAGTCAGTTTCCTATCTAGGATGACCCCCGAGGTACTTGATCTGACCATGCCAGTGTAATAAAACTCTATAGTTTTACAAACTACACCAGTTGTGCTGCTACCAATGCGGTTGCTATGCCAACTACAACTTACACCGTTGTCCACTTGAGCCGTTAACAAAATGAATTTTTCTAAACAAGATACTGTACAATCTCTAACTCAGAAAAAACAAAAAAATGGAGTTACACCACTATATATATATATATTAGGATGTATATAATTCACCATGGTAGCTATCTCCCCAGTTACCACATAAGCATTTATTTTGACAAGGGGGATTCGCTACATACTCATATAAGTAGATATAGCATTGTTTTATTGACATTACATACTTATTTAGAGGCATAATTACATAATTCAATTTAATTTTCGTGGGTAGTTTTTATTTTCTGAAAAAATTTATTTATTGAAAATTATATCTAGATTATTTTATAATGCAATATGGATCTAAAATTTTAAATCGGTAAATAACATCATCTATTATTTCTTGGAATGTATTATCAGCTTCTATACGTAAACAAATATTATTGTTTCAACCTTGAATGATGGAATAAATATTTTATAATCCCTTAGGAATGTTGACATTACCATTTAACTTGCAACTTAAGTATTCACTTTTGACTCCTATATTTTATAACCTCCGTGTAATGTTGACAATATCCTTGAGTTCAACCATTATTTTACCGATTTTGAAAGGATTTATTTTAGAGTTATTGTGGGTACACACCATGACCTCAAAAGGGACCTAATGGTTGTCCTCATATTCTCTTATGTATGTTTATTGCTATAGCTAGAAAAGGTAGGGTTTAAAGCAGTTTCAGTATCACTATTAATTTGTTTACTGAGTTTACCATTAAGATTTGAAATTACATCCAAATTTTGTTCATTGTGTGTTTTTATTAATATACTTTCTACACCTTTTTTAGTTCCAATATCATTTTCAGAGATTTCCATTTTTAGAAAAAGATGAACTTAAGTGGGTACTTCTGATTTTAATTCGTCCAGCCTAATTTCACTAAATGTAAATATAAGTAACTTGTATATATAACTAATAGAAATAAAATTTAAAAAAGATAGTATTTTAAAAGGGTGTATTGAATAAACTCAAAATTTCTTAATTTACAACATATTGAAGAGGAAATGAAACATAAAATATAACGCATAGACAGGACTTAACACGCACAAAAAATGTGCATAGAAGTTTTGATTGAATCATACACTTTAAAGCTTTCAACCGGCACTGAAACATTGAATTTATATCAAGAAGAAGTTCAATACCACATGAATATGTGAGGCTCAATATGTAGGTTGAACGGTTAGGTTTGCTCATTGGGCCCGTATTGTTCAATATCTACATCAACGACATTCCAACACTTGATAACACCAATGTTATCAGCTGTATACGCTGACGACACCGCGATATCCGCACAGTCATGGCAACCATGTATGATCTACAGTAGGTTACAAAACAAGGTTTTGAAAATAACCACAAAAGCACCAATTCGCACACTAGGTAGATACGACACAACATTTGACATACACAGACGGCCGCTGACCTTATTCACACGACCAACCTTGATCTCTCATTTGAGCCCATAAAGCCATGTGCATAGCCGACTGCAGACCCAAATTTCACCTCTTTGCTTTCTAGCTCAGTTTTAGACCAAAGGGTGCACCGCAACGGCATGTGCCAAGCTGTCGCCACCAGGACGCAGTTGCATGCAGTCTAATCTTGCACGATTATTTCAGTATCGAGTAGACAGCAGAAGAAGATGTAGCTTATACTTCCTCCTATAAATTCACTAACAAGGTATTTGTAAGGTAACTCCCACTCTTCACCTTGCACACCACATCTACCAAACCTGGGCTCCTGCATGATCTGTCGCGAGGTTTTACCTGACTGGACTCTGTGTCCCAGCCAGTGCTTTACCTTAACCTTCGTACGGATACATAACGTCCTGCTTTTACCCACATTTACTATCTCGGTATGCCCATGGAAAGAGCTTCTTACCTTGGTACATGGAAAATGATTCCTGTTTCCTTGTCCTACGCGATAGGGGTATTAACAGGAAAAAAGGTGGTTTTTAGTGAGTAAGAATCTCATACTATTAGGAAGAGCGGATTTCTCCCTTTGTCTTTTGAAGATTTTCCACCTATCCTGAGAAATATTTTTTCTTTTAAGTAGTTTTGTGGGTTAAGGTACAGAATGCGCTAGTTAAAGAAAAGTCGGAGCATACAGTACGGCATGCATTTATGTTTTTTCTGGGAAATAAATTTATTAACATTTAATCAACCTGGGTATACAAATAAATTAGGTAGGTCTTGGTTTTAATTGAAAGTTCGTCTGAATTGTAATCCATAGATTAAGTGCAACATAGACAATGTTTTAGTTGTATAGTTTAATCTTCTATGTTATTGCTTTTTATACTTATTCTTATTCTTAGTTACGTAAAATATGTTGTGTTGGAGTTGACGTGACAGTTGTTTTAGTGCAATATATATTTTTGGTGAAGGTTTTTTGCGATTTAAATAAAGTTTATGCATTTAGGTTATAAAAATGCTAACGAAGTTCGAGACTAAATCAGCGCGTGTTAAAGGATTATCATTTCATCCGAAAAGACCGTGGGTGTTATCCAGGTAAGCTTGGGAGACTTTTAGGTAATTGTTTACCAAGAAAGTTACTGCTTTCTTTTGAGATTTTTTAAACATGTTCTACATACTTCATTTCTTAATAATAAAATAAGTTTTCAATGCGGAGGTAACTTTTTAATGGGAAAAAAACGTAATTTCAACTTTTCTAGGTTAAGGTCCATTGAGTGAATTATGGGTTAAAATAGGTATGTACGCGACTTTTTACCTTACAAGGTTAAGTAAGGTGGCTATATAATATATCCACCATAAATGACCTATGCTTAAATTTATTTAAAAAAATAAATTGTGGGTAATTTCCCAAGGGGTCACCCATCCAAATGCTAACCACGCTTGATGTTGCTTGACTTCGATGATGTATGTATAAATGAATTGAATTCTGTAGAATTATTGTAATTGTGATTTTTCGGTGAAAAAGTTAGCTCTACGTTGAAAACTTATTTTATTATTAAGAAATAAGGTATGTAGAATATGTTTTAAAAAAATCTCAAAAGAGCAGTAACTTTCTTTGTAAACAATTACCGACTTTTAAAATAGAATTTAGTTATGAATCCTGCAAGAGATTCTAATTATATTTTTTAAATGGGTATTGGAGACAGTCCTATTTCCATAGTAAATAAGACAGGCTGTTGATTTCAATTTTATTAATGAAGTACATAAAATAAAGGTTAGGAAATCTAGGCTGAGGCAAGCAAGATGAACGACTGGTAAATATTAGGTTAATTGTTTACTGTAGCACCCCAATTTAATTTGTTTTATTTAGATCAAAGGATAACAACAGAGTTTATAACAAAATAAAAACATAATTTCTTTACATCCAGAAGTTTATGATATAATTTATTCGTTATTGTTATTGGATGTATTACTCATGTTGCATGGCTATATGGCTATCTGGTAAAACCCTCTCTCACTCACCCATACTTACAGATAAGCTGCTTAATTAGTGACTCTTTTGACCCACTGCAAACTCTTTTGATACAAAGACAACTTTCTTAGGGCTTCTTAATTGTTAAATAATAGGCCTACCTACTGAATGTGAATGTTAATAAAATTTCATTAAAAATGATTCCAAAAGACCCATGGTTAAAATAACGGAGAAATAATGTGAATAAAAGAAAAGTAGAATAGTAAAGAAAGAATGTTGAAATATATTTGTCATATGATTGATAGAAACTTATTGATTAATTACATAAAACAAAAATATTATCAAACATGTTCTAACTTAAAATGTATACATAAAAAACATAACTATGTACAAACATTGAAAAACAAAGCATTAAGAACTACATCCTATTTCCTTTTTTGAACTGAAACCTCATATGAAATAGAGATTCAGTCGATACAGTATTATAAAAAAACATCATTATGTCATATTAAAAGAATATATTAAATACAAAATATTGTTATGATTTAGAAAAACAACCCACAGATATCAATTGATTTGAATAAACATAATCCATTAAAGCTGCACATAAATCAAGCTATGAATGTCAATATCCTATTGTAAATTGTAATTTTTCAGTGAAAAAGATTGACCTCCGCAATGGAAACATTATTTATTCTTAACAAGTAAGGTATGTAGTAGACGTTTAAAAAACCCTGAAAATTACATGTTACCTCTAGGCTATGTAAACAATTACCTAAATAGCTACCAAGGTAAAAACAATATCCGATCGCCGAAGTCAAGCAACATAGAGCTTGGTTAGTCAGTACTTGGATGTGAGAGTGCTTGGATGGGAACACTACATGAAACATTTCAATTGTCATTAGCGTTATCATATCATACGTAGGTTTATTTATGCGTATGTCAAGTAAGGTGGTTATATATAAGGTAAAAACAATTTGAGTACAAACCTCTTTTAATGTGTAATTCACTTAATTGGACCTTAACCTAGAAAACTTGAAATTATGTTTTTTTTCCTGTTAAAAACATTTTTCCTCATAAAAAAATGTTACTATTCTTATGAAGACGGGTATGTAGTACAAAAATAATGGGAAAAATAATTAAAATTGGGGCGCTACAGTAAACAATTATCTTTAAATGTTTCCCGTAGTGGTAAAGATTTAGTAAGTTAATATAAAGATTAGTTTACAAAATTTGTCAAATTCGTTTAGTACAAACCTTATTTTGTAAATTTAAAGTAGGGTAATATTGTTACGTGGAATTCACTTTTTCACTGAAAATAAATTGAAAAGTACCACGTTCATATAAAAACAGGCTGTGCAAAGTCTAATAAATTGTTGTGGCTGAAGTAATTGCAAATGAAGTGCTAATAGATCAAAGCTAACATTACTAGATATTACACAATAAAGTGAGTAGCCTATCAACTAGTTTCGATTATCTATCAGACTAACTGCGGACATGTAGGGTTTATATATATATATATATATATATATAACCACATTTTATAACCTAACCTATTTGTATTGATTCTTGCCGAATCGGTAAATATTTATTATACTTTATCATTGGATTTTATTATTACAAATTATGAAATCGTTAACTATTTACCTTGTATTCATTTCACACAGATATTTAGCTGATGAAAACAAGTTTGGCTGGTCCAAGCTCTCTAATTTTATTAAAAAGTCAAACATTGTTACAAACTTTATATAGACTGTAGCACATTCTCCATTAGCCTCAAGTAATGCATTTGCTATTAAGTTCAAACTTGACTCCATTTTTCGTTCATTGATTAGATTTCGCTCCTCAAATAATTTCTTACCCTTGCTAACAACTGTGGTCTCTTCTAATGTTTCTTTACCTTCTGAAGAAGATTCATCAAAAAACTTCTTCTTTTTTCGTTTTCTCTCTGAAGCTGTTTCACTCTTTTCTGCCAAGAATATATTTTGTGTTTTAAACGTTTCTTTGTTTAACTTTTTAGTTTTCTGATGGTAATCTTTAAATGATTTTTTAAATTCTTCAATGTAGCTAACCGAGGAATCACTCAGTAATACAGCTCGAGAAACATCCATATCTTCTTTTTGTAACTGTCATTGTTTTGCCATATTGTGCAAAAATAACATCCCATACTATAGACATAAAAGCAGTATCATGTTTTATAAGTTGTTTCAAAATTGCTTTGGCTTGGTTCTTTTATGTATCTTTCTGGCTGTCATCATTTATAAACTGTTCCAAGGCCATGCAGCTTGCTTGCCAATTCAAGCCCAGGCTTCTCAGCAATTTGAAAACAGCATCTGCTAGGATTTCTCTAGTATGTCCTCGGTTTGCTATATATAAAGCACAGAAACCTCTCTTCAGCAATACAGTTTTTGTTCACATAACATAAAATGAAACTGTGTTGGTCAGTGTGCATTATATCAATTGTATAACAATTGAAACAATTTTATTGTAGCTCATTTATATTATTAAAATATTTGAAACTCTAAGCTTTTGCTTTATTTTATCCTTGAGTATGTATATAATGTTATATTGGTGAACGATGTATATATGTTTAGTTGCAAGTGCAAAAAATCAAACATACATTTGTAAATGTAAAACAAAAAAGGTTTTTCCAAAATGTCTGTGAAAGGGCATAATAACATTGATAAGGAATAAGTTTTTTTAATAAGCAATGACACCCCTATTTATTTTCATTCGTAATAATACTGAAATAACACCACTGGTTGTATCACTAAAAAGAAAAACAAAATAATTTTTAGAAAATTTCCCGCCCTGTGCAGATGCACATATTGCGCATGCAGAATTCCAGTCCTGATAACACCAGATATAGCCTATAACATTCATCTATTGTGAAAGAACACCTTTTTTGTATTAGACTGTTATGAGATTTATCTTTGGCAATAGTTTGGAATACTTAGACTGATGCTAGATGTCAGTAGGAAAAACTGTATAGACTGCACCTGAAAAGAAGGGTAATTATGCATTGAAGCTTCCCCCAGATTTTAGTTGCTAAAAAATCATGCACATTTAAACTTTTTTTTGGTCATTAGAGCTAATTAGATATTTTTTAACAACATGAAACTATTTTCAAGTCTCATAATCCATTAATATTGAAGAAACTGACAATTTTTTACACAAAGATTAAGGCTTATTTGGTTTATGATGAATGTGTACATTACACAACGTGAGTCAAGTTTGTGACTGCATTACCAGTCTTTGTTTACAAGGGTCTGGAAAGGTAATTATATATATATATATATATATATATGTGTGTGTGTGTCTGTATACTTTGATATGTACATGATTTACAGTAATATAATGTATAGCGTGTAACATAAATATAGACTGGTAATGCAGTCACAAACTTGACTCACGTTGTCATTATACAAATTTCATCATAACCCAAATAAGACTAAATTTCTTGTATCTAAAATTGTAAGTTTCTTCAATATTATAGGATTTTAAGGCTTGAAATTTGTTTAGCAATGATAAAAAATATCTGATTAATGACAAATAAGTTAAATAGTTTAAGTTTATATGATTTTTAGCAACTAAAATCTAGGGAAGCTTCAATATATAAATTACCAAAAAAAGTGCAGATAACAAAAATTTTGTTTTTGGAGTAATTAATTAACTACAAGAAAAACATTATACAAATTGAAACAGTGACGCTAGCAATATCTGTTATTAATATTGAATAACCTACTCTTCATACATATGCAATATTATCCTAAGTAGTATAAGAATAATCATGTAATTAAAATCACCTGGTAATTTGAGAGAGTGAATTTTACATATGTGTGTATTGTAAATACTTGGAGAGAAGTGAAAGCACTTGCTGGAGACAGGGACAGATGGAGAGCTCTTCTGGACGCCCTATGCTCCAATAGGAGATAAAAGGAAATAAGTCAAGTGTATTGTAAATAATATTATATATTTCTGGAATTAAATAAAGCAATAAAGCTAAAGTTTCAAAATTTTAATATCTGCTGTTACATTCAATATTATATATTTCTATCAACAAATTCAAAGACAAGTGAATGACGAGGCCTTTACTGGATCTAGAGTGTGACGTTTATAACCATCAGACCCCATGATGTCATAAACAGTTCCGGAAGTTGGTGTAAATAACATGGCATTTGAAGATATGCGTGTATGCACTCAAAGATTAGTGTTTACGTATAACTTAAAAAAAGTTTAGCTTATGAATACCCCTACTCTGTGTAGAACACATTGAACATGTTAAGAATTCATATTTTTTGGCATATACCGTATGTGTAGGCTATAATCAAGTTAGGCTTACCCTGTAAGACTGTAACTATGGATAACAATTAATTATAATTGCAGTTTTTGGTTTGATTTTTTTTAGATAATTTTTTCACATGGGTTTTTTGTTTCATAATTGATTTGATTAATAATTGAGATTTATAACCTACATAACTAATAATCCACTTGTAATATGTGAAATTATTATTTACAAAGAAAAACTTATAGGTACCCTACTAGATATTTTATTTTACTAGAAACTCTGTGTCAACTATCAAAATCTCCTAAGTATTTGTATAAATTTCATTTAGGGAACCTAATGAGTGTTCAGGAATTCAGCGACTCCACTCTTATTTTATTTTTGAAATGAGATAATTTTACTAGGCCTACTTGATATAGCCTATGTAAGTGGATTTAATATGAATATAAAATCAAAATGTAGGCTATTAGATGCAAAATATTCATTGTGTAACTTTTAAACATAACTCATTAAATGAGCCATTGAATTTTTTAAGTACCTTTCTGGCTAAATGCGTTCTTAGATGTGTGATGTTGATCGGCAAACATATAATTGTACTAGGTTAATTAGTCAATTTTACTAATTTTTTAGACAACATGACATTCTAAATATTTTTCAAAAAGACACTTGTAGCTAAATTGGAAGATTAAAAAGAAAATGTTAATGTCACGCTACATAGTAAAATTAATTAACAGATCTAAGAAAAACAAAAATTGTTTTACAGTGTTAAATTCTATATTTTTGATGGGTTTGTTCAAATTTATAATTTAATTGGTTTGACATATTTATCAATTATTAAAGTGAATAGAGTTAAACTTGTTCACAGTAATAATTATAGTTGAATTGATTACAAAATAGGACTGGCCGTTGACAAGGGAGAGAAAGCGTTGACAAGCGAGCCACATTGACAGCCTGGCTCGCTTGGCTATACACTGCAGAACAACCACATTCAATTAACACTCTTTCCTCAATTGATGTCATTATGTTTTATTATAATTACTCCTTCATTTTTTTTTAAATGCACACGGATATGCAGCTTTTGATATTTAATACTTTAAAAATCTGCAACGAAGTATAATTATTCTTATGATTTGAAATTTTCTTTTTTTAAATTGACTGGAAAATATGTTATTATTTAAAACCATGTCCTGTATTTATAATGCGAATCATAGGAATTTAAAGTATTATATTAATAAAAAATTAACAGTTCTTCTGCATTTTCATTCATTACTTTTACAAACATTTCATAAAGATAAAAATTTTATAGAGATTTTGTTTTAATCTATTTATTAAAAAAAAAAATACCAATGCACTTTTGCTTTTTGTAATATGTCCATAATATTACATAACCTTTTACCATTATAAAGGTAATGGTAACGGTATATATTTGAGGCATATTTTTAAATGCAAAGTTTTCTTTTGTGTTAGCATGAAATATTATTCTCAATGACACACAGTATACTTTTTATAAATTTTGTATTCTTACAAAACAATACTGATTTATAAGTAACTTATATTGTTTAAGTAGCACTTGCAATAATAATTGGAAGAACAAAATAAATTGACTAATATTATTGCTCGTTTATTTAGACACATAAAACGAAAACATTACAGAGAATATATTCAATATAAAACATTGTGTGTGTGTGTGTGATTACTAAAATCAATATAACAAAATACTAGGGTTTGATGTGTAATATTTTGTAGTATTATTGTCTTTTTAATGTTACACTACGTATAGTTATTAAAATTCATCAAAATTTAGCTCTCTGCCTTGTGGTGATAATTGTTCAACTCCACTTAAGTCATTGACACTTTCCTCTTCATTGTCACTTTGATACTCGTCAGAAGACATGTCAACCAAACGATCTTCTTCATCTGAAAAAGCAGAACTGTTGTTACTGGAGTCCTCGTCGCTGGTTAATGAAATTATGAATTCTCCAACCGCAGTTTCCAAGAGACTTTCATTTTCCCAGGCATCTGTAGGCCTAAAGGTTTTCCTATTGTGTGAAACAACTTTTGCCCATTTCTCTTCTATTATTAAACTTATCCTTGCATTGGTTAGTTTTGTAACTTCTGTTAGTGTAAATCTTTTTTTTCTTTTAGCAATGTATCCTGTAATTTGTGCTCAAATCAACTCAATAGGATTGTGAAGTGGCAGTGGTATGGAGGTAAATGATTTACAGTGTGACCATGTTCCTTGGCCAGCTCATCAACAATATACTTTGGAAAATGAGGCTTTTGTAAATTTATCACTTCCAAAAGTTCTGCTTTTTTCATGTCCAAGACGGCTAAATTACTAACAGAGCAGGTGGCTCAATTATTGGCCATTTTCTTCCAAGTAACATTAATCTTACTGAAAGTCACTTAACTCCATTCACTTCTATCCTAGGTTCTAGGAATAAGACATAAAAAGTCACATCTGGGACAAAGGTAAAGTCTTCGTCACCAGCAATAAAACAACAATAAAAAAAAAACAAGTCTCTTTCTTGTTATTCTTCAACAGGTTTGTTGAAGTGAAACTGATTAACTTTATCAGACAGTTGCCTGCCCCATTTCTTTTGGTGGGTTATTTTAATGCTCTCTATTATCATATGGGGATCAAACTCCTGCAGCCGTAGAGGTAACCACATTGACAGGATTGATCCAATTTGGATTTGATTTTGCTCAATGACTGCTCACCAACTCATTTAGGAGTTACTACTGGTGGTTGGACAACGGTTGACTTGACATTTTGTAGTACATGTCTTGCCATTAAATTTGAGTGGTCCATTCTATCTGACACTTACAGTATTGATCACACAACTAAGAAGCTTACCGTTTCTCACTTTTCTCGTTGTAATGATTGCCTTCTCAAATGGATTTTGCGCAGAGCAAAATGGGAAGATTTTGCCGAAGTTTTGGGTATCACCTAATATTAATAATAATGTTCCTATTCATGAAGAAGTACATTATTTTATAACAGCACTTCTTACAGCAGCAGACAACATTTCAAAAAAGTCGGTAAGATCACTATGTCCACCAGTTCAGTGGTGGAACGACGAATGTAGTGACACTGTCCGTTAATATCGTAAAGTTATAAGGAAATTTAAGTAAGACGTACTAGTGAAAATCTTTATAGGTATAAAATTCTCCTCCTCCTGCTCCCTTATTGGGACTTAAGCAGTGGGTTTAGACTACTAATAATTATGATGTTGCTAATGTATGGTTCATCATTTGCAAACTTTTCCCCAATTGTTGATTAAGCAATGCTTTTTATTTATATAGAAATGATTACAAGCAATTCCTTGCAATGCAGGTCTAGCAGAAGAATGTCCATTAAATACCCCATTTTTCTTACAGGAATTAGATTCTGCTCTGTTGTCAGGTCAGGATTCTGCTCCAGGTCCTGACAACATAGTTTATTCTATGATTAAACACCTCCCAACTTCGGGGAAACTGACTCTCCTAAAATATTTAATCATATATTCGAGGAGCATTGTTTTTCCGATACTTGATTGGAGGCTACACTATTTTCTCATCTAAAACTAAGTAATGAAAAATTGAACCAAGACATCGCCCCATTTCTTTCATTAGTGTGTTTTGTAAACTGGTAGGGAAAATGGCCAATTGGTACCTTGATGGTACCTCGAAAGTAACCGGTTGCTTTGTAATGAAAAATGTGGTCATAGACGGGAGTTGATTATCTACGTATCAGCTAGTTTCATTGGAGTCTGCTAATCAAGATGACTTTTTCTTGCGTTAAACAGTGATTTTTATTTTTTTACCTATAAAAGGCCTATGGATATGGATTGGTAAAGAAGAATTCTGAATGCATTAAAATCTTTGGGTATAAATGGTAAATGGTACAAAACTTCCTTTGCCACAGATATTTCAGAATGTGTGATGGAACTAATCTGTTACATTGTTTTCATTTAGAGCAGGGGTTTCCAACTTCTAAGGGCATGATTGCTGCCTGCACTTTAATAATAGGTCAATTATCATAAATATCCACAAATAGAACAGAGGTACCAGTATGAAATAATATCCATAGTTTAATTCAAACAAAGGTTTAATCATTTTAATTGGTTAACACACTATTTTACAATTGGATGAAAAGAGTGAAATAAAAATAAACAAACCTATTATAATCAGATTAATTGAATTTTGAAGAAGAGCACTCAACAATGTCAGTTTTTTGAATTAATATTTGGGGGAAAAAAAATAACCTAAAGAAAAATTAATTATGTAGTCAAAACATAACTTAAAAGGAGAATTTAGTAGGATTACTGTGGTCGATCAGCTGCATCAACCAATGAACGAATGTCCACCTCCAGTTCTGTTTTTGATAATCTCAGAAGATGCAGCAAGGAAGAATCTGCTAGTCGACTTCTATGCTGATTTTTATTGGATTTCTTACAAGGAAAAACATTTTCACATATGTACGTGCTCCCAAACATTTAAGTAATTTTTAGTCCAAATTCTCTTAAGTTTGGGTACCCTATTTTTCGTTGGATAGCAGTTTATTATGGGGGATAAAAAATGCTATTACTTTTCTGTCTGGCCTGTAGGAATGTATCGGTTTGTAGACTGCACAGCTCAAGTTGTAGGTGTGGTTCTTGTTTCTCAATTATAGCACCAATAATAGAATTCGTGTAAAAATATACACTGCTTTTCAGTGTTTCAGTTTCCTTGAATTCTTCAATGATCTCTTGAATGTGTGAACTGAAATCTGAAAAATCTATAGTTTCCTGACCTTTCTCTGCCGCTAATTGCAGACAGCAAGGGAAACCTGTCAATTCATTGTTTTCCAATGAAGGTTTGAAAATTTTTAACTTGTTCCAAAATCTATTTACAATTCCCATCATATTGTAAAATACCACCTTGTTTCTTCCTTGAAGATTCAGGTTTAAGGTCTTTTGTCTTGTCTGTTAGGAAAGCTAACTGCTTTAAATATTTTGGACTTTGAATTTTGTCTTCTAGTTTTGTGTATTCAGAGATTTCCGCACTGTGCGAAATGTGATAGTATCGATAATGTAATATCGTGTATAAATGGTATTTTATGTAAATAATAGTTATAATATTTAAATATATTCAATTTAACCTTAGCTAACTTTTCCTAGGGATGTGGTAAATATCATGTGTGTCCCATCAAAAATAATTATCTAAACTACAACCTTTGACATACAGGATAAGTTAGGTAAAGTGAAGTCTTTGATCTTTATGATATTAAGCAAATGTTATATTCCCATTTTATGGAATTCTTCAAAAGTTGTATTATGTATGCACAATTAGTCTGATGAATAATCGATACTGACTTTATTCTCCAATATATATAATCTCGTAGCCTATAATTAGTTCAGTAAAAGTAATTGCCTACTAGACATTAACGACTTTACATAAACTGTAAATTTACATGTATTTTGAACTTTTCATTTTCAATTTTTACGGTGAAAAAGCACATTAAATTTTATTTTTCCTTTTCAAGTTAAGGTTTGAAGTTATTGAATATTGAAAATGGGGAAAAGTAAAATTTCAATAGAGGAAGTACATCTTGGAGTTTTACTAAAATATCTTGCACTGTAACTCTGAATTAGGACTTCACTTCCCATATTTGATGTAAAAAACACACAGGTATGTAACTCTTATGTAATTGAATAACAATCATTTAAAAGATTGAAAATAATTGGAATTAAAATATTTGACTAAAATTTTTTCGTCTAGCCTACTAATATCTAAAGGGATTTTCCCATTAGCAGTGTTGAACTGTGTACTAAATTACATTCACACATCAATATAAGCCCTAATAACAGTTTTGAATACATGATTGTGAAAGTTTAGAATGCTACCTTTACAATAGTATCTGATTTTAATAATATTATTGGGCATAATATTCATTTGTTTTTTAAATGGTCTCTTTCATTAGGTCTGGTCGAATAGCCATGGAGAATGACTTGGTTTCTACTCACTCCAGTCTAACAGCTGGTCTTGGCTTAACCTTCTTTATAAATATAGTTGTACTCTGCTAATATTTGTGACCATATTATAAATAATCTTTGTTTTTCCAAGTATTCAGATTATCCAAAATCATTTCGTGAATATGGGGACTTCAAAATGCCGAAATGTTGTCATATAGAATATTACTGGCATTCTCATACTTTTTAATAATCTTTTCCCCCTTTGTTTTCTTGTTTTTTAAAGACAATCCGCTCTGTCATAATCACACTATAAAAAAGGGGGAAAAAAACATAAAATATAAACTCTTAGCCCTCCAATGTTCTAATAGTGTCAGGGTCGGAAAAGAACAAAACTTGGTCAAGAGAGACCTGATAGAAAATATGAAAGAGGGATGTAACCCTAGACTAAATGAAATAGTATAGATTCATCTAGTATTTAGAAATCTCACATCCGAAACAGATAATTATTAATTAATTTCACAAAATATTGAAGGGGAAAAATATTATACTAAAATTGAGAATTTTTAGAACTTTTTTTGAATTTGTAAGTGAATGTTCAGTGTTTTTGTACAAATTGAACTAACATAGATTTGTTTATTTATTATTCATTTCATTTGATATTATCAATCGTCTTTAAAACCAACGAATAATGAAAAGTGTCTGTCTTAATAAAAAAGCTTACTGTATTGAAAATTCCTAATTCCTCATGATGTTTGTTTTCTTTTAATGTTAATTTTTATCATGGTTATTTTTACTATTAATGAAATAACACTGTTTATTTGATTTTGATTTATTTAAAAACACAATTAAACTGAATTTTCACTGCCATATATTGTATTTATGTTCATCTGTATAATAGTCTAAAATTTGATTTGGATTATCTGAAATTTTGGATTAGCAGGATTTGGATGAACGGGATTCTACTGTATTAGTACACAGTATCGTATATTTTAAATATCATTAAAAATTGGAGGGAAGAAAAAATGTTGTTGTACGACTCACCTGCACACTTCTTAGAAGCAAATAAGTTATATCGCTACTAGTCCTAATATGTTAGGTCTATTGAAACTTCTAGATGTTGATAGGACAATGGTTCCATTTTGCTTTTGTAGACACCTCTAAAATAACTCATCTTAGTTCCCTGCAAAGTTTAATTTTTTTGATAGATATTAATAATTTGATTGAGGATTCGTTCGCTAGATAGCGCATATCTTTTTTCGCTTGGTTATGTTGGTTTTTGGCATATTCATTAGTCTTATGGATCAGAGGTGGTATAACTGAAAGCTCTTGGAGTCAGCTGACCGCTCTAAAATTTGATCAGGGTGGACAGAAAATAAATGGATGTTGGCAGCTAAACTGATGTTCAAAATTATTTTCATATAAACATTTTTGTTTTAATGTATTAATCACGAACAATAAAATTACTGTACTCAAATATAAGAGTTATACTAAATCATTGATTAGTAATACATTTTTACAAATTACTGATCAGCAATACAATTTTACATATTTTATAACCGTCCTATAAGATTTTACAGGTTTTATAAGATGGGGGGGGGATCGTCCTCATAAATTCTGACTCCCTTATGAAAACCACATTCTGCTTCCCCTGTTATGAATGTTAACAACAAGTAAATTAACAATTCAGTTAAAAATATAAGATAGTTATAGTAATTTTCACATTCTACAGGTTGTTCAAACTGTGCTCTTTGAGGTTATTATGTAAAGAAAAAAAACATTAGACTCAGGTCTCTCTACATGTTTGTAATTACCAGTTACAATTCTAAAATAATAAGTATCAATTTTTTACCAATTAATATGTCTGTTGAATATAATTTTAAAGTACATGAGAAGTACAGTAATCCTACGATGAAAATAATGAATAGAATATTTTGTTTATATACAGTTATTCAAATTTTAATGTTAAATAATTTTCTTCCATGTTATTATTTGTAATAGTTGAAATGTTCTGCTTGTCTAGTTGTAGTCTGAATTGACTTTGTTACTACTCACTACTTTCAGTAGTGGAATTTTCTTCTGTCAAGTTATCAGATATAGTTGCGGTTGTAGTTGTGTTAGAACCTGTGGACTCATCTTCATCACTTGTTGATTCCTGATTTAAAACATTTTCACTATCAGTGTTATCCAGTGATTTAGGTTGATCAGTGGTTATTGTTAAATCGTTATCTTTAGTAGTAGAATCTTCATTCTCACTTGGTGTAGAGGTAGACAACTTTTCACTATCTGTAGATACACTTAAACCATTATTTATTTCAGTAGTAGTTGATGGACTCAGAGATGTAGAGGAATCCTCAGGCTCTTCATTTTCAATTGATCTTAACTCTTCGGTAGATGAATCAGGTTTTGTTTCAACTGAGTCATCGTTAACACTAGATATGCTTAAACCGTTATCACTATTTTCAGTGTCCTCATCTCTTAGTTTTGCTGTACTTGGATTTTCTGACATAGATGCAAATCCAAACTGATTTAGAAAATTTGGTTGTCCATTAAAAAAAGGAGGAGCAAAATATGAGGCTCCCGCTTGGAAATGGTTGACTTGTATTGGTGGAAAATAATATCCTGATGGAGATAGAGGATTGTTTTGTTTTGTAGGTGGAATTATAAAATTTTGTTCCGGTACAACTGATTCTATTTCGGCCTCAGATGTTCGTATGTTTTCTTCTTTTTTGGTTATATTTTGTTTGATGTCCAGTGATTTATTAAGTGTTACTGAAGGAACTGGGATGTCTACAGTTCCTAATGCTTTGAAAGAGTCTTGAAGAAGAGAATTTGCTTCTGATCCTCTCATGAAACCTACTTGACTAATTCCTCCATAAATATCTAAAGTTTGATATGTAAATCCTCTGTAAGTGTTTTCAGGTGGGGTATAAATGTGTGTCACTTGTTGAGGATATGGTGATATAAAAGGTGGTGGAATATCTGAGAGTTCCATTGGGTAGTGATGTGAAAAATATTGATGCGCGATTGGTTGATTATCAAAACTTTGAGCAGTGTAATCAATGAATCTGCACAGTGCTGGGACAGCCATTATGGTGAACAAAATCTGAAAGAAAACAATTTGAGTAATAATAAACTGACACAACTCGTTAATAATTGTAATTGGTTTCTCTCTTTTATAATCCTCTTAAAATACAAATACTGTGTATTTATGTTTGTAAATAAAATTGTATTGCAAATAAACTATATGTTTTGCTGAAAATAAAAATAATTGTAGAGTTCATTTGTTGTATTTTGGCATAGATCGGACTAATAATAGATTTTGTCACTTTTCAGTGGTGGGGGAAACTAGTGGTTCATAGTTCGTCCATAGATTTACTTTGTGCACTACAGTGAACTCTACAGCTAGTGAAGCTTACAGGCTATTAAAAAAAAATATCTTGTTAATAATGTACATACAGATCTCAAAATTTCAAACTTTTGTTAAGAATAACACAATTGCTGAAAAGGTGACATCAGTATTGTTTACTCATATATTAGAGACGAAAGTTCTGCAAAAGGTTTTACAAAAACTAATTTTTTTACTTGATTAATTTCCTTAAGAGTTAATAACAGATAAAAAATAATTGTTTACATGACATAATAGAGAACGAAATAACAAAACCAGTGGTAAAATTATGTGACTTTACTGTGATGTAGCCTAAAGTCAGAGTGGGTTATGCAGCTCTTCCTCCAAACTTCATAATACGGTGTTAGTAGAGATGTATTTAATGATTTCTTCTAAACCACAAGTATACAAAGACAATTTTAGTATTTAACATTTCTTGTTTTGTATTTTGAAATGTAATAATATTAATTACTGATATATTATTATCAAAGTCTATAAAAATAAGAAAAAAAAGTGTAGGTAAATACCATATAGGTTAACAGCAAATTAACACAAATTAATGTTAATTATGTTCCATTAACACTCCCAAAAAATATAAATGAATTAATGTATCCTTTGAACGTAACTTCCTAAAATATAATACCATTCCAATTGTTATCGAGTAATACAAGGTATGTAAAATATGTGGCCCTGCAGTGCTTAGAAAAAAGTAGGTCAATAGATTAATGAGTAAAATATATTTTGAACAACATCAAATATTTATGGAAATAAATATACATTTGACATTTAAACTGATAAATTATGACATTGCCATTGACATTATACCAGTAGGGGGCTATAAGATGTATCTATTGTGTTACTGCAATCTGGGTGGGAAACTAGTTGATATTTAGCTTTGTGCCTTGTCCTTGATATACAAACAACTTTTAATAGCCATGCTTAAAAGTCATATTTAAGTAAGCCTTCGATTATCTACCTATGGATTTATCTTTCTGAGCTTTCTAATTCTGAAACAAAACTATATTGCATTAGGACCTACAACTTTCAGTAAGGCAAAAAAGTGTTTAAAATAAAGTTAATGAACTACTAAAGTTTATGTTAGTTGTTAATTTTTTTAACTATGCCATAACACGGGTTTGATATTTTGTCCACCTAAAATGAATAGGTAAATAATTTACGTAAAGTTGGTAGTATTTATTTAACTCATTAGAACATTTTTGCAAGTGACACTAAAAGTCTACCTAATTAAAGTGTTTTTAAATACCCTTTTTTTAGAGGGTCGTAAACTTAATAATTAGGTTTAAATTATATTTTATAGTAAGTATTCACCTAGGTTATATCTGGTTTGAAAAATTTCATTAACATCATATACAGTTGGAGCAATAAATTTGAAGTACTGGTTCGTTTATGATATTTCATCTAGCCATTATTGTACCTCTGTTTTTAAAGAACTCTTTGTTGCTGATATCATCTTGCAGATGAATTTCCGCCATATTCTTAACATGCAGTGTCATTGAATTTCTGATTGTTCAGTTACATGTACCTTCATCTGCTAGAAATGCTGTAGCGCTCTTAGTACACCTCTCAAATGAGTCAAATTTGTTACTCGTGTATTCAATGAAAAATGACGTACAATTTTGTTAGAAAAAATTATGTAATTTATAGTTTCAAATATCTTAATGTCTTATACATTGTAATTATTTTTTTGGTGTTTTTGTTTTTCAAAATTTGTTTTATTTTGATTACAAATTATAAATTACAATTATAGGAATCATGTTTTTATTTATGTTCTTGAAATACATATTATTTTAAAACTAAGTAATAAATGTAGTATCAATATTATCAAACAAAAAATGTATAAAAAATAATAAAGAATGCATTGGAATAACTAAACGGATAAAAGATTATGAGAAAAGAGATGGTTCAAGTAGTCTGAGTAGGCCAAGTTGAGTAAATATGCATCTCTCAGATATTTAGCATATTGTAGGTAGGACATCAAGAATGACTACAACAGGTTAAGAAAAAATTTTGAATAAATAATGTTTAAAAAAATTATTTATGTGTAATGAAGAGTTGCAGGCTTTTAACTTTAGGGCAGTAGTTCAGTCTCCACTATATTACCTCCTCCGTTTTAAATGGGATGGACCACTGAGGGTCTGTTTTGTGAAAATTGTAATTGATGAGGAAAGAGGAGAGAACTATGCTGGGTTCTGGTGACTCCCAAAATTATAAGTACTTAATGTGTGGTATATTCTTAATTATAATTCACATATTAATTTGGTATCTTAATCAAATTTTAAAAAAAGAAAAAGTTAACCTGTATGGACATTTTTTGCTCAAATTCTTAAATTTTTCCTGTTGTCTAAATGTGACCAAATATTCTGTACCAAATCACATGACCACAATTTCATGGATACCTTTTATTGACAGTTCATTAATATTATTGGTTTCATCTTACGGTATCAAAGCACACAAAATCTTATACATCTCTAACAAATACTTTTCAATTTGTTTGCACTATTTAAAACTTCCATCCTATTTATAATTAGTATATTAGGAGCTAAAGTAAACATACATTTTTTGTTTTTTAAGTGTTCAAAATACATGTTCTTTGGCCTTGTTATCACAATTACCCTAGTCCAAAATACTCTTAGTTAATACTAGAGTATCATTAACACATTTGAAAAGCAATTTTCACAAAATCTTAAATTAGTTTTTTTCACCCTATTACAATATGTGTGGTATATATTTTTGTTGAAATGATGTTACAAATTTTCAATGTAGGGATTACAAAAAAATCTTTAACTTCCAAAAAAAAATGTAAATTTATTCTTTAAAATATAATAAGGGCTTTTATATCCTATGTGACCAAGAACTATGAAAGAGTTATAAAAAATTAATTTACCCAAAAAGAAAAATATGGATATATTTAAAAGCAAATTTTTTTTTTCTAATTTCAGAAATTCATAAAAATTAATTAATTTGGGTCAGTAAGTGCAAAAATAATGTAAAATAAAAAACACTTTACCCTAATTTCAAATTTGGTTTTTTGTCAATGTACTGTTAAAATTAGTAACTTTAAGTACGGAAGTAGACTCTAGAGTTTAAACATGATTTGCTTTTCTATAATCATAAAAAAGTACAAATATAAATATGTTTCTTTTTTATATATTTATTTTCTCACAAGCACATAGTAGAGAGAAATGTATGTGTTTAATAAAAAAAAAAAAAAGATGTAGAGTTTTTTTCACATATATATGTCGAGTTTTGTGGTTTGATAAAGTGGTTTTAGAAATGTTGGTCGTCTGTTTATATGACATCTGTTGTCTTTACAGTGCTCTACAGCCCAAATGTGTAGATTGATTTTAACCTAATTTATACTTTCATCACACTATGAATGCAGCTGAACGAAGTCACTTTACTCACACAAGCGCAGAGGATTAGTATGTCCGGTGTCCTACTCCCATGCCATCCGTATGAGTCACCTTAACTTATGGGTTTAAATTTATAAAACTTTAATTTATTGTATCTGATATTTGAAAATAAAATCTATAATATATTTTTATTTTACAAAAAAAAAAAACAACGTATAATTTACTGAATGTTTATAAATAGAAATATATGTTTTTGCATTAAAAAAATATATATTTGTTACGTTTTCAATATTAGTAGGGAATTTTTGCTGTTTTCAACATTATTCTCAGTATTACTATTGCTTAGATGAGCAAATGTAAAATTTACAACAAATAAATTGTGTAAATGACAATATTTTCTTACAGTTTTAATACATATTTATTCGTACACAGCTTAATGTAAATAATAAAGTACAAATTATGTTTTATACTATTATTATATTGTGCTCCTTTGTTTCATTAAAATTGAAAAGTACATATTTTTTGATAAAGATATACGTTAGTGTTGTTTATTCACACTTATTAGTCATCATGTACTGTCATTCATTTTGTAGCAAACATTGTTGATTTTGGACTTTATTAAAGTAAATTATACATTGTTTGATCTCATTTTTCTTGTAATGAAGCGTAGAATAAAAATATATTACAGATTTTATTTAAAAATATCAAATGAAATAAATGTAAGTTTGATCAAGTGAAGCACAGTAGGTAACTCATGCGGGGTGGCCCACGGCAGGAACCAGCCAGTCCTAATACTCTGCACGCCTGTATGTGATAGCGTGTACCTTAAAGTGAGACGATCTTTCGTCCAGCCACATTCGCTGTTTGATAATAGTGTAGTATGTGGATATATTTTGGCCATATCTCGGGACTTTTGTTTCATTTTTCAATAACTTAAAAATTTGGTGTAGGTGCTATAAAAGAAAATGAAGATTTTCTCAAAATCAGCTAAGTTTAGCCTAAAAGTCCAAAACTAAACATTGTTTACCATATCTCCAAAAGGCCGGTTTGAAGATTAATGATTCAAACCCCCTGTGCAAAGTCGCAAGTAATAAAATACTGTATGTATATAGTTCAGGAATAAATTGACATAAAACAAAAATGGATCTTGACTGCCATTATTAAAAGCTTAATTTTAATGAAATATCATTTACACTGAAGAAGAATTTGTGACAAAGTTAAGCAATTTTAGGCCCTGTTTAAAAATACAAACATTTTTTCATGGTTCATTTTCACTTTTTGCCTGACAGCTAGTTAATTGATATTTTTGGTGACAAATAGTTTTGGCGGATGGGCAGGTGAGAAAGCTTGTCCAATGTTTGTGCACTGTTTATCTAAAAAGTGTCCTAAATGTACATATTTTGAACATGAGGACTTAAAAAATATTTGATTTGTTTTGCTTTATTATTAATTTAATTTATATTAGTCACAGAATGTTTCTGTGTGACTAATATTAACATCCCAGTGACTAATAAAATAGCATCAACATTAAGCATTGAACAAGCTACACTTGTGTAAAAACAAGAAACGTGTTAAACTTCCGTAACAAATCTCTTCACCGCCAAGTTACATTAAGTTGAGTTAAAATGTCATATTATAAACAAAGAAAAAATTAATTTATCAGCAAAACAAGACAATTTAATTTATTTTTTGGCAGTTTACAGTGTTATTGTGATTTTTAAAAAAATTTGCTCATCAATTTAATTTATCCAACCTTTTTTATTTGCACTTCAGTTAAGATAGTGTTATTTGTCAAAGCTTTAATTTTGTAGCACAAATTTCTTTAATATTTTAATTTTTTGTTTGATCGGACAGAACGATATTTAGCGTAGTTTTTTGCATTGTTTATTAATTTTTATAACATTTTACTCATAACTTATAATTAACTACTTGCTAAAAAAGATATTATTGTGTGAACTTACTAACAAGCACCAAGCCATGGTAGAGACTGAACACTACATATGTCATTGGACATTGATTATCTAAGCTGTAGACCAATTTATGACCATTGGAGTACATGTAGGAGGGAGAAGGGCCTGACCCAAATTCAGATCATGGACCGCCCTGTTTGCCATGACATTGAGTACACCTCAACCTTATTAAAACTATTCCTTTTCACTACGCTCTCCTTCTTTTATTGTTAGTGGTTTTCAAGTTGGATTTTTTTCCATAATGTACCGATTAAATTTTATTGTATTTGGGACTTCTCTCTTTACTGACTTGATTTTATCATTGTTAAGTAGCGAGTGTCCTTTTTTATATTATTATGATTTTCACTATGTGTAATTGTATTATAATGGAGGTTGCTATTTATTTTTATATGTTTTTAGGTATCAGTTTAAAAGATTCCCGTATAAATTAAATAATTATTTAACATTTCTATAATCCATTTTGTTTCTTATTTTTTACAAAAATGTTACACACTTATTAATGTAATTTATATAGATTAAAAAAATAATAATAATTTGGTTCTAAAATTGACCCTTGTGTGGCCAATTGCATTATACTCTTAAAATCTGAATAGTAATCTGTATTTATAGCTATTAAATTATTTTTACTTAAACATACAGAAAATAGATTTAACAAATAACTCTGAAACCACTGTAGCAAAACACCTAGAGTTCTATCAATATCTATTATTCAAATCATAGTTAGTCCACGAAGTCATGGTGTGGTATCATATCGTTAGATTATTTCAATAAAGGATACTATACAGGGTGGTTATAAAGTCCCTTCCCCCCTACTTTCCCTCTACAATTTATATTTAAAGTGTTTTTCAATGACAACATTCATTATATAGGTAGAAACCCTAACTTTCGAGGTATTCTAAAATATTGGAAGTTACCTGAGGTCTAAGATATAGGAGTCAACTTCAGAATTCTTTATGAGAAGACAGTCATGTGACATGTGGATTAACACTGCCCTTTTCCCTGGAAACAATGGTGCAATTAAAATTCAAAAAGGTTGTACCGTTTCCAAGAAATCAGTAGGTGAAAGATGTAAGAGTCGACTTTTTATAATTTTTATAGCTATCATTATCAAGTGTTTTTATTTTGTAAGGTTTAATTAGTCAATAATTACCTCTTTAGTTAAACTAAATTTAGGGTAATAATTTTAAAAATAAACCCTTAACATCAGCATCAATTTTAAATAAATTTCAAACTAAAAAAAAATTACTGTCCTTTTGCACTTTCATTGCACAGCTATTATCAGTAAAAAAGTCAGTTTTAAACAAAATATCACATGGCTCTCTTCTCATTACAACTTAAGTCAACTCCTACATCTTTGACCTAAAGATTTCTTGGAAACTGTAATACCCTTTTGAATTTTACTTGCACCATTGTTTTCAGGGAAAAAAGGCAGTGTTAATCGACATGTCACATGACTATCTTCTCATTACAACTTTTAAGTTGACTCCTACATCTTTGACCTACTGATTTCTTGGAAACTGTAATACCCTTTTGAATTTTACTTGCACCATTGTTTTCAGGGAAAAAGGGCAGTGTTAATCGACATGTCACATGACTATCTTCTCATAAACGGTTCTGAAGTTGACTCCTATATCTTAGACCTCAAGTAACTTCCAATATTTTAGAATACCTCAAAAGTTAGAGTTTCTACCTATATAATGAATGGTATCATTGAAAAACACTTTAAATATAAAAATTAGGGGGGGGAGGGACTTTATAACCAACCCTGTATATGTAAAGGACACCAAGTTTTCTTCTGATGAATTTGGTAGGACTGATGATAAAGACAGAGGAGGGGCAAACAGTTGTGTAAGCATCAAACTTGTTGAGTGGTTAATAACACAAAATGCTGATGTTGTAAAGGAAAGGTTAGCATGTTTTATAGCTTGCAAAATTTGAATCTGTGACCCTTGTACAATGTGAGTACTGATAACAAAGAATTACCCATTTGTTGAGAATAAACAGGCTAAAAGAAACAGGAAGCTTAATTGACAGACACTGAACTGAACAGTCATCTGTTAGTTGAAGACATATTCATAATTAATACTTAAATTTGCTTGATAAGTTGATCTGTCAAAAACTACATTTCAGAAGGTACTGTAATAAAATAATACTTCAGTTATTGTTCTATTAATCCGGCCATGTGATAATAATTGTTAAGTGTTTAAATGTGGAAAATAAATCTTTGGTATAAAAAACTATATTTCAGAAGGTAATAAAATAAGGTGTAGGCCTACACTTCAGTTGTTCCATCAATGTGTTCAGGTGATAATCATAAAAAATATGATATTTACTGTATTCTTTAAGGAGATTGAAAAGATGAACAGTAATATTCAGTTATTAGACCACTGAACATTTTTTTTTTTTTTTGGCATATCTATTGATATAACATTAGAATATAGACTATCAAATGTCCCCCATAAGTTCAATAGAAACATAATAGTTAAACTATGAAAGTGTAGTATTCTATTTGCATAATTGGTCTGTTTTTCTTTGTGTAAAGTACTGAGATATTACACTTCTATCTCGGCGTGTTAGAATTGTTTACAGTTTCTCAAATCGGTGATGGCTATGTGATTTCCCAGATAAATTTTCCTGTATATTAGGCAAATATTGTTTGGGAATTCCTTGATGGACATTTTTTGCACACTGATAGAGAGGTGGATGGAAGCTACTATGCTTTCTGAACTTAACATGTCTGAATTTTTACTTGCGGCAATAGTGAATATTGTAGTTATTCAATATAATTTTTGTTATGAGGAAGTAATTGGTTAAATTTAATAAATATAACAATTTAAAATAGCATTATAATTTTTCAAGCATACTAAATTGAAAGTTTTATCAATCTTCCTTTTATGAAATCATGTTGGTTTTCTTAACTAATCAGGAAAATTACCAGGATGAAAAAAATAAAAAATAAATTGTAACAGTAATTTTAAAATTATATTTTTAGTAACTAGAAAATTTGGTATAAAACTAACAACTGTGGATTTCTTTTATTACTTTTTGTTATTGTGTGTGTGTAAAATATAATGATTACAAATCACATTCACCTAAAAGTTGTTGTCTCCAGTTTTCATGAGAATCATCTTTAGAAAACTAAAATAAATAATCCGTTCTTTATGTTAATCAAAGTTTAATTTGTAAATAGTTAAATAATTCAGTACAGCATCCAAAATGTATTAAGATAAAACATGACTTAGTTGGTTGTATTAATGAGATCATTAGTTGGGCAACATAGTAGTCTCCACCCACATTAGATCTGGGTCACTTATCAGAGTATAAAGTAGGGCTACAATAGTATCAAAGTAGATTTTACTCGACCCTCTGAGAGAATGGGAACTCATTTTTAAATTGCATATGTCAAGATATTGCAACAACTAGTGAGCTAGTCATGCATGAACCACTGATATATACAACCGCTTACCCAACACTCAATACTATTGCTCACTTGCCAGAAAATGAGTATAATAATTTTACACATCATTGGGAAATTATTTTTAAATGCTTTATAATGAGCTATGGAACTGTATGTAATATTAACTTGTGTAGTTAAAATTGTGTTAATTTCTAAAGTGCAATCAGTTGCTTTTGTATGTTTTGAGTTGAATGGCATTTGAAACAGTAATTAAGGAACCTTTATTTCTACACAAGCCTACTTACTTAGACTTGCATGTCATTTAGGCCTAGGTTTTGAAATGATTGGCTTCATGCTGACAAGTTCATATTTGTAGCTTAATTTATTAAAAAAACTGTCTACAGTACTGAACTTTTGTTTTAATAGGTAGTTCATTTCTGTTTGTATCAAACTTTATTCAAATATAGGTCAAGTGTTACCACAGCAATAAAAATAAATAAAGTCATAAAAATAATAGTATTCACAATCAATAAAATGAAAGTAATTAAAATTTTGACATACACAACTCTCACTTTGTAAATTTACTAATTTAGATGTTGTTTAAAGGAATATTTTATTACAGCCTACTTGTTTCATAAAAACTACTTTTAGCTAATTTCCTAAAATTGAGCAATTATTTCGGATTGCATATATGTGTATTTGATACTACAATAACTTCAGAAGAGTTGTCTATTCAGAATAAAACTCAGTAGAATCATCAATTTGGATAAACCAGATAAATCGCTACAGGAAAACTCACACTTGAATTTTGGGAGTTGTTAACAATAATAAATAATCTTAATATTTTATTTATTATTGAGTCTGTAAACTATTCCTATGTATTTAAACTTGAGAAATATAGTGGTGACATTGCATTTGCTACAACGAATAGTTTGGAGCATTTAAATTTAAAAATTTGATTTTTGAAATTTGTGGACAACCATGGAAAATTTACTAAGTACATGGGAAATATTAGGCTCTATTTTACTTTTTGTTAGTTATTGTGTGAGATATTAGTTTTATAAGTCATTATTTTGTCTTATCATATTATGAAAATATAATTTTTGTAAATTTGATCCTCTGATTACACTTCCTCGGCTGGTCTAGTGGTTAGCGCTCTTGCTTCACGAGTGAGAGGTTCTATGTTTGTAAAAAAATGTACAGTGTGCCCCAGATTGTGAGAAAGCTACAAGCCCCAGGGAAGCTACAATTAGTAGTGAACTCTGGACAAGAAAGCTAAAACAACAGGAATGGGAATTTTGATCTAACATCTAACAGGCCTATGTTGTTCCCCAATCGTTATGCCACAAATTCTTTTGTTCAATTACTCTATGAATTTATGGAATGGAATAAAATCTTTAGCTTTTTTTGCTTCGAAATCTAGCTTTGGATTAGAATTGTTTTTTTTCCTAACCCATGGTTATAGTAACGAAGCCACTATTAATTGATTGTAGACTAACTACAGTTATAGTTTGATTGGTGTAGCTCGTGTATCACTGAAGAGGACGACCTTGTCGTTGAAACGTGTCTGATACGTAGGCGTATTTTTTGTGAGAATTGTGTTCTGTGTGTTTGTTATACTGCATAATTTTTCTCATAAGTCAAGCTCAACATTTAATGTAGACTAACTCTTGACTCACATGCTTTGCACTTGATATTTCATTTCCTTCATTAAGGATTCACAAATGATAGTTTGGATCTAAGAGAAAGTTTTTCTCATGAGGTTTAGGATCTCCAGAACAGAATATAGTGGTAGTTCTGTTATTAGTATGGATGAATTAGTTAAATTGATTGACAGTAATTCATTTAAAATGGTGGTTAAAATCTGCAAACAAAAATTCAATAAACAGTTATTATGTTAAAGAAGCCAAGGAGATAAATATAGCGTAGCAGTGGTCCTTTGTTATATCATCATGATTGTGACAAAGCTCCATGTTTTCTTTTCCTTTGTTCTTATTATTCAAGGGTGAAAAACCTCTCAGCCATCCATCGTCTTGTAAATAAATGAAAGAGGGGAACATAAAATAAAGACTTCTAGCCATCGAATATTAGCTTCAAGGTCGGAAAAGAACAAAAATCCAAAAGAAAAGATCCAAGGCTACATGATAAAAGGTGTAGATCCACCTATGGTTCCTCGGGATTGCCACGTCTATACTCATTATAAGTGAGCCCTTGAGGATTTCACGTTTTACATTCCACACATTAGAAATTGACAATACAATGAAAGTCACCTCTGCAGTGACTAATATTAAACGTAATTTAAAGAACAAATAGACTCGAAGAGAGATATCCAAATGTGACAACTATTTTAAGAATCTTGCTGATGCTTCCAGTATCTGTTGACTCAGGGGGAAAAGTTCTTTCTCTAAGCTTAAAATAATAAAAAAATACTTATGAAGAAGTAGAAATTTACTAATCGAAACATCATAACCATAGAACGAAAGAGAGCCTCTTCAATTTCTAATGATAAAATATTTTTTTGCAAAAAGACGTTCGTAAAATGAACCTTTGAACAAATATTATTTAAAGATATGTTTTGACACTGTAGATATTTTGAAAACTAGAGTAATCTTTACTTTGACTTGATAACTTCTTTTTTGAATATATGTGTTTGTGTGTGGGTGAGTGTGTGTGTGTGTGAGAGAGAGAGAGAGAGAGAGAGAGAGAGAGAGAGAGAGAGAGAGAGAGAGAGAGAGAGAGAGAGAGAGAGAGAGAGGGGGGGGGTGAGAGAGAGAGAGAGAGAGTGATGTGGGTCTGTCTATATATGGGTTAAAACTTATGTGCATTTATATGTCACCCAACTCTGTTTGTAAAGGACTTATTCCTGAATACAAATAACCAAAAACATTGTTATTATTAATTTAAAAAAAGAAAAAGTAATGTCATATCTTTAGTAGTGTTTAAGTTTGGTACAGTAGAAGTCGTTGAAGATAGCAGAATCACAGGGCAACCAAAATATTAATATGCATTACATCGCAAGCTTTTTTTCTTCCATTTTTAAATCAAATAAATTTGTTTATTTTATTTTTATAGTTTACACAATGGAGTCATTCAGCTCTGGGACTATCGTATGTGCACACTTTTAGACAAATTTGATGAACATGATGGGCCTGTTCGTGGAATTTGTTTTCATAATCAACAATCAATTTTTGTATCAGGAGGTGATGATTTTAAAATCAAGGTATGTTTAAAATACTTTTTCCACGATTGTCACTAATATGTTTTAGTGTTTATTTTAAGTTTACAGTAAGTAGTTGACCTACGAACTTAATTAATTTGTAATTTTAATAGCTTGTAAGAATACTAAATTAACTGGCATATGTATAACTGCTCTCTATTCTTTACTGTAAATATAATGGTTCAATTTTATTAAATTTGAGTCTATGTCATATGAATCACTAGAGCACTGTGGTGAATATACAGGTTGATTACATGGAAACGCATGTTTTTATCACATGTTTGTGCATTTGGCTGCACATTTTATTGTGGTTTTTGGGGATTTTCTTTCATTGAGTCTATGTGTAGGAAATTGTGCGGTGGCCCTAACTTTGTAAGTACTGTTTCAATTTTAATTAAGAACATTGCTTAATTTACATTGATATACCATTGTATACACTTGGGACCTTGGTCATTCTTGGTATATATTAATGATCTTTCGAATATTTTTCTACATGCCTCATATTTAATGTTTGCCGATGACGTGAAGTTTTATTTGAGAATTACTTCCGAAGATAACTAAGTCAAGCTTCAATCTGATCTTGAAAGGCTCTACAACTGGAATAGTAACAGTAATAAAATTAATGTTAATCTCAACAAGCATGAGTTCATTACATTCATCATTGGAAAACTACTATCCCTTCATTTTATAAACATGGTAACTGCTTTCTGAAGAGATCAGAGATAGTGCTTAAAATGGGTGTACTTTTAGATAGTGGCCTTACTTTCCTACCCCACTTTGCAACAAGGCCGTCCAAATACTGTTATTCATTAAAAGACAGATAGCAGATATTAAGGAGGATAGAACACTTCTTATTGTATATTACACTTATGTAAGAAGTGTACTGAAATATATGATTTGAAAGCCTTATACACAAAGAAATTTTCTTAGATTTAAACAAGTTAAGAAAAATTGTATAAAATTGTATTTGAAAATTGCTCCTGACTTGCATAGGAATGTAAATTCGACAGTATTGAAACGAGATTTCTTAAAATGTTCTTTACAAGTTGGTATGCTCAGAAATAGAGTTTCCAGTGTTAACAACTTCAATTTCCTGCTCCATCTTCTCCTCAAAGAACTATTCCAACTTTTCACATATCAAGCCATTCCACTGACCATTTGCTCATCAATAGAATGTGTACGGACTGGAATAACATACAGGGTGGCGCAAAAGCCACTTGACACTGCTTTAAACAAATACTGAATTTATTAAATTTATTTCAGACAATACTTACAATTATTTTTTATTTCAAACTGTTTTCCTTCTTCATGAATGCATCTTTCAAGTCTTCCGGGAACACTGTTATATACTCTACGGCATAGTTCGTTATCACTGTTCAAATTATGGAATGCATCGCATATGTAGTCTTTTAATTCGTCAATGGTCTGTGGCTTTTTTGAATAAGCAGAGTCCTTGACGACGCCCCATACGAAAAAATCCATTGGCGTGATACCTGGTGAACATGGAGGCATGTCAATATTTGCCCTTCGACCAACCATTCTTTTTTCAAAAGTTTCGTTCAAATAATCGCGGACTGCTGTGCCATAATGTGGTGGAGCACCATCATGTTGGAAGTAAATTTCCAGAACGTTTTCAGCTTTCATGGTACATCATGAGTCTTGGTACCACGTAATTTTGAAGCATATCCAAATATTAATTTCCAGTCACTGTTCCTTCAAAAAAGTATGGTCCAAGTATGCCAAAGGATGATATTGCCCCTCAAACACTCACACCTGGTTGATTGAGTTGTTGCTCTAACAAAAGATTTTGATTTCCAGTATACCAGTAAGTACAGTTATGTCTATTAACTAGTACACTTAACCTAAAATTGGCCTCATCAGACCACACAATTTGTTTTAATAACTGAGGATCATGTTTGTGTTGGTTAATCATCAATTCACAAAACTGAAGACGTTGATCCGGGTCATCTTCAAGTAGCCCATATACTAAACGTGTAATGTAAACTTTAAATTTAAGTGTATGTAACATTCATTGCACAGACCTTTGTTATAACTCCAGCTCAGAGGCTAATCTTCTGGTTGATTCTCGTGGACTTTGATTCCTAAATATACAACCAATCTATTTTCCTCTATTGCGACTGTTATTGGGCGGCAAGATCTTGGTGCATCCATATCCAGATCCATGTTGTTCATATTTATATCGTATGGCGTACACTGTTTGTCTAGAGGGTGGGTTTGAATTAAAATGTCTACCACATTCATTAATAATAACTGCAGTAGCACCACTTTAATAAAAAGTTTTAAAGCTAAAATTCTTTTTTCTTTTGTTAACATCGTTACAGCTGTTTAACACAAAAACTAATTCGGAAACTACAGCTTTAAACATCACGCTTTCACCAGCTGACTAGACCGAGTGTTGTGTTTGCATTGTTGCCAACTTGACAATGCATAATTATCAATATTTTGTAATACCAACATCACAGGCTAAAACTATAGTACTACTTCTTGCTGTCAATTTGTTTTTATAGAATTTTTTCTTACCGACTCAAATGACATTTCCGCCACCCGTTATATGTCAGTCCCAACATTTTTAGTTTAAAAAATTGGATCTTCTTTTTAGTAACACTATTAATTTTTTTTTACTGAAATCTAATTTTGGTAAAACTACTTGACGTCCAGGTATACATTAGAATGTATTTTTATCTTTCAATACTGTAACTTTTTTTACTCTTTTAAAACGTGTTTCGAAACATAGCCAATAAATCGGACCATCAATCCAATCAGTTTCTCGTCGCATCTAAAGGTGACAATTTAGGCTATATCTCACGTATTGTACTCTCCAAAATTGCTTTTATTGTAATACATTGTTTGTATTATTTCCATTGAAGAATGTTTTACAACTCTGTTTATGGTTTTTCAGGTTTGGAATTACAAACAAAGACGCTGCATATTCACATTATTGGGTCACTTAGATTATATACGTACAACTGTTTTTCATCACGATTATCCATGGATTTTAAGTGCTTCTGATGACCAAACCATCCGTATTTGGAACTGGCAGAGTCGTAATTGTATATGTGTTCTTACTGGGCATAATCATTATGTCATGTGTGCTCAGTTTCATCCATCTGAGGATATTGTAGTTTCAGCTTCCTTGGACCAAACTGTTAGAGTTTGGGATATATCAGGTATGACTTGTTGAAATAGAAAAAGCAATATAATTATATTAAAAATATGTTTTAGTATGTAAATGTTTTATTCCAGACAGAATCAAAACCATAACAAAGAATCGTGTGTGTGTGTGTGTGTGTCCAATGGATAAAAGAATACAATTCTTCTTAATAATCTAATTTAAACTTTATTAAATATAATTGAATTAAAACAAGATTTAAATACAAAATAACATCTTCGTACATATAATTTCGCTTGTTTTAGGCCTAATTAACAAACAATATAAATATTTAAAAAAGTAATTAAAATTAGGAAACGGGATGAGCAAGACAATAAAAATAAATGTTTATGAAGAGAACAGTAAAAAGATGCAAATAACAGACAAAAAATTTAAAACTAAACAACAAATTTATATTCTGGAATTAGATATCTCCATAGGATTACTTATATCGTGGTTACCAATACCTTTGAAAAGCGAGAAAACAGGTAAAAGAAAATTTGATAATTTTTTCTGTACAAATAAAAAAAAAAAATAATAGAAATACAGTAGACTTGCAACTATGCAGCCTAATGTGGCAGTCAACTGGGCTAGAATGCACAAAAAAATTAATGCTGAGTGTAAATCACCTCATTTGCAAACAGCATCCAAATTTTTATAACTAAACATCAGTAGCGTTTCATAGCATATTTAAACTTGTATTTATGGAATTCGGTAAAATAATTAATATTAATTTGACCTAATTATGAAAGGAAAGTTAAATAGAATGACAAAAATATTTATACAGTTTTAACATTTATCTAACCCATTGAGGATCGAATTAGCTACACCTTTGCAGTACTGGCCCATTCACATTTAATTGAGCAAATTTCAAGTGCTTAGGGTTTTTCCCCTTTGTATTATTTTTTATGTTTCATATATGAGGTAATGATTCCCCCCCCCCTTTCCTAATATTGTTAATTAATATTATTATTATGTATTTCCATATATGTAGACTTCCTTCTCAAAGATATTTACAAGCTCAATATTAAATATACAAATGTTCACAGTTTTTTTGAAAATAATTTAATTTGTATTGACTTTGGCAATAATATAATAGTAGTTATTTCTTATCTATAATTCATAATTTGTCTAAATATAAATATAATCTAACCTTACAAAACCAAATTTTACACTACTTTGCAAGCCATAGAATTGTAGTTATGGTGAAATTTACCTGAGATACCATTTTTTGTATCAAATCTTCACTAAACAGTTTTTCTGAAAACTGTATTTCACAACAAATTACACTTTCAATAATATTACTTAGCTTACATTATCAAACTGTCTGAACTCTTAAAACAACACTCTTAATTGTAGCTGCTGCATTGTTCACAGTAAATCAGTGGCACAGTTCTAATTTACATCAAAAAATTGTTCAACTCACTCGATTCATTTGAAACACTGTCATTGAAATTTGAATCTTCATCTTCTAATTAATTCATTTTCACTCAATAAAAATCCATCGTTGTTAATAATTCAGCCAATTTCACTAGTATGCACAATTCAGTAGACTAAAACAAACACTAATGACAACTGGTTTCAATATTTATTTTACTCAGAACTATCAACTAATAAAATGAAATAACAATGTGCAATATCTAACCAACATCTGGAGTAAACAACAGTTTTATTAGTTCTGCTGTAATATTTCAGATATTTGAAAATTGGTATCAAGAAAATATAGGTAAATTTTGGAAAATAATATAAATTTACTAACAAATGTGCCAAAAGTCAAGTAAAATAAATTAATAAAATAAGTCAAGTAATTTTAAAATAGGAAAATACCGAAAATCATAACTGCTGTTTTTTTTTTTTTTTTTTTTTTTTTTTTTCCTTCCCCCTTCCTTTCTTTCTAAATTACCCACGAACCCTAATTGTCTTTTATTTTCTGTTTACCTTTTTTTTTTTTGTGTGATAAAATTTCAAAATAATAAAAAATCATGATGTTGGTACAAAATGCTTTATTTCTTAATCGTGTTTTTTATTTTGCTCAATGTTTAAAAAAGTGAAACTAAAAATAGTGTTGTAATTATGCTAAAATATAGTACTTACAGAACCTATTTGTCACCATGTCTTCAAAAATTAAGGTTAAGAGGTTATCAATAAAAAATAAATAACCGGTGAACAATCTTGCTCAAACTAAAATAAATCCCTAATGAAAACCAATGTGTAAACGAACAACAAGTGTTGGTTACAATTTCTATAATAATTCCTAGTCTGAGACCCGTTAAAAGTAACAAAGGTATTTTAAGCACTATAAAAACGTTAGACTATGTTAATTTCTTTGCAATCTGATTCCTCCAAATTTTTTGTAAACCTGAAGAAATATAATCACAAACTAATGTTTCAAATAAACTTAAGTACAACAATTTTCATGTAATTTTTAAACTATATAATTGAATCTGACTGTAGTCACAATTCATTTTGATATTTTAACATTTACTAGCAAACCTCAGTTTAGTTATATAGAGATATGTGTTTGTATAAAATGACATATGTGGTAAATATTGACTTTTTGACCAATAGTTATAGTCATTATAGTCAATAGGTAATATCAGGATTTTTCGGGAGGTGGTGACCAATGCAATTTTTTTGTTTTGCTTTTAAGGATTATGTTTTAGAACTATTGGTCAAATTTGTTGGAGATGATTTTGAGAATATAGAATTTTTGTTTTACTTATGTGGTATTTTGGTACACATTTTTAGATTTTGTTTTTGTTTTTAAATCTGCTGGAATTATTTCCAATATATACCAACAAAAAACAATTAATAGATCAATCTATTCAATCACTCAAATTTTTTTAGTCAGGAGACCTTATTTTACACTGATGTCACCACGCCGGCGCTACATAGTTATGCATTGGTTATCGTACGTATGGTAGTCAATCTGTTTATTAGCTCGAAGGTAGGGGTTGCCTCAAACCTTTTTTTATCATTCAACAATCCATCAGGGTTCTGCAACTCGCCGCGATAAAATAAAATATCGTGTTTCTTGTGCGTGTGTGTTATGTGGATACTTGTATTTTGTGTTGAATGTTTTAATTAAGTATTATCACCCGACGATGGACGATAATGTCCGAAACACGTGTAGTGTAATGAGATATATGACAATATAAACTGAAAAAAGAACTAATCAAGGATTGCTGGCGGTGAGTCAAAAATAACAAATAGTTATTCAAGCATATCCGGTGCTCTAGACTATTAATATGAATTCCATAATGAACGACAATTACATAAATGCTCTCCATTTAATAACCCTTTGGCTGAACAATATGAATATTGTTGGAACTGCAGTGCTCCATTTAGCATTAGAACTCTTCGAATCCTAGAGAATTTGAGATTTGTATTTCCTCCAATGTATGAATATGCTCCATGTTTTATTCCTTCATGGCTTATTGAAATGCCAAATTTTGGTTTCTCACTGTCCAGATTCATAAGTACAACACTCCTAATGTAGTTTATTGTGAGGAATTTAAGTTTATAGCAAATGAATATCTAGTGAGATTATTTTCATAGATGGGTTCTAAATTGGACAATAAAGTCATTTGTGCATATTATTCATCTGGTTGACATATCTGTATTGATTACCCTCAGTTTTTACTGCCAAACTCTTAGCTATTTTGAAGTACCATTCCATCTGGTTTCCATCACTATCTTTTGTGTTCCGATTCCAATAATGCTTTTTAAGCTATCCAGGATATGTATTCGAAGAATTCCTTGGTCGAGATCATTCTGTGTTCCATACAGAGACTTCAGCTACTGGGTGTTGGTGTAACATTTTTCTGGGTACTTGGGCATTGTGGAATAATTAGAAATTCAAAAGCAGACGACACAGCAAAAGAAGCTACAAGTTAAATGCCAGTTACATAGCGTGTTTTGGCATCTGACTTTGTATCGCTAATTAAAACATGTTATGTTTGGTCAATAGGAGGAAGAAAGGAAAACTATAGTGTCCAATAAACTGAGGGATGTCTAAAATACCGTCCATCAGTGGAGTAGATTTTCACATTGGTCATTTCATGATAACTCATGGATTTATTATAGAATACGGGAATTCGCCGCAATACCCATTCTGTAGAGATGTCCTAACGGTTAAGCACATCCTCATATATTATGTTCCCCATAAAGTTTTTTGAAGTATTATGTTGTTGTTTTTTGAACTTTTCAATATTTACAAGTTAAATAGTTTTAGTGTTCTTAATGTTGTTCAAATTTTTGTGTTATTGTTTTTAGGTTTTTTTTATCTATTAGTTGATTTTTATATTGAGGAGCATTTTATGTCCTCTTTTTGAAGGAGATGATGACAAAAATTTGTTTTTTCGCCTTAAAACCCAAACAAATGTTTTTTAGCAACTTTAAATGATTTTGCTGCAAAAATTACTAGTTCATAAATTTGGATATATTTTTTATAAAATTCTTTAAATTTATAACTGTTTGTGGATTTGTAAATATGATACGATTTTATTTAATACATATACTTAATACCAACATATATACATCATTACTACAATACTTTTAAAATAGAATAAGATATTATAAAATTTCAATAAATTATTTTTATTATCAAAGTATAACGTAAACTAAACTAAATCAAATTTAAAAAAAGTGTTGACTAATCTATACATCCATGTAGTATGATATAACACCCAATTAAAATGGAATCAGCAAACTCATGACTTATAAATTCCCTTACAGAGTTAAATGATCCAGATATCAGTAGTTGTGCAACTTTGTTAATTTGGTAAAACTTTGATATTTTGAATAATGTATAATAAATTAATGTTGAGCCAGCATGTGAAGAAAGTTTACTGTATAAACTTAATGTGTGATCTCCAGTACAATAGTTACAAGCTTGTTTGGTAACTATTGTGTAGAATCTTATTCTGGACATGATCACATTTTAATTTAAGAATATGGAACATGGAATATTAAATTTAATATGGTTTACATGGAAGCGTAAAAACTGTATAAACTCTTTGAAATAATTTTTACAAGTCTGAGTCTCTTGAAATATTTTTTTGTAAGTTAATATTTTGAAATTGATAACAAACAACAACAAAATACTATTGAAATAACTGAATAGACAAATTACAATATTACAAAGCTTTTTTTATACTACGTATAAGAAAATAAAAATTTATGATAATTTGTTTCAGCCATATCGTTTGCAATTTACCAAAACTGTTTTTTTTTTTAATTTTTTTAGCCCATTTCTGATTATAAATAAATATTGAACTTGACTTGTAAGATAATATTAGATAGAATAAAACTCGAACACAAGATCTCACAAAAATTATGTTTACTTAATCAAACACATTTCAACGACAAAGTCGCTATCCTCATTGATACATGAGTTACAATAACTATAGCGGCTTTGTTGTTGAAATACGTTTGATTTAGTAAACGTAATTTTTATGAGATCTTGTGTTCCGAGTTTTATTCTACCATTTCTGATTGTTTAGGACTGCGGAAAAAGAATGCTGCTCCAGGACCAGGTGGTTTGGAAGATCATTTGAGAAATCCATCGGCTACTGATCTATTTGGGCAAGCAGATGCTGTTGTAAAACACGTGTTGGAAGGTCACGATCGAGGTGTCAATTGGGCCTGCTTTCATCCAACTTTGCCTCTCATTGTGTCTGGAGCCGATGATCGTCAAATCAAGTTATGGAGAATGAATGAAGCTAAGGTATTTTAAATGATTTCACAGTTTATTTGAAACATTAGCAGACAAGCCACTATGTGTGTTCAAAATTAGGCAAACAAATTTAGGACTTATATATTCCTCCTAGCCCTAAAATTTTAGATGCTAATATATTGATAAATATACTTAAACTTCACCAAACTAAACTTAGGCTTTGTCAAGAGGAAGTTTTTAATTCATCACTCATAACACTTCATAATTTATCTATAAAATGACATACTACAATTAAGTGCATTTTTCTTCCATTCCCAATATCCCTTTTCTTTAATTCTTCTTCTTCATCAATTGGGCGCCCTATGCTTTTTGGAAGTTGGCTATAAGGGCTTATTGTGTTCCTAAATGGAAATGTATAGTTTGATGCCCCAGGAAAACCTGTAAGACCTAGTCATCCTGAATCTTACATCATAGAAGCATAGTAATATCAACCTGTAGAAGATAATGAAGTGCACATGCGCCCCGCGAGTGAATTCAATATGGCTATATGATTGAATATTTTACAAATTGTCAATTTCATACATTGTGAAGTAAATAGTAAATTGTGAGAGATAAAAACCCACTTACATTGTAAATAAGTATCAAATTAGGTTAACAAATTGTATGGTATGTTGGAATTTTGAAAAAAATTTTGCATTAATTTCTGCTTTTCGTACTTCAAGTTATATTAAAGATTGATTATGTATTTAAGGATTTTGAAATAATTTAGATTATGAAAGAAATTTCTATAGTATGTTGGAAATAGTTTTGTCAGAAATTAGAGTGTGCAGTGTTAACCAATCAGAAAACATATAGAAGGAAAATGTGTAGTGGGGAGATGCATGATCCTAGATATCAAAAAATATAGACTACTAGCGAATGGGTCTCCGAAAAGAGTGGTTCTGTTTTAAGTACGCTCGAACTCCATCATAAGCTGATCGCTTGATCTTCCAGAGCTACGATTGATGCCAATTGTAAAATTCAGTACTGAAAACAGTTTTAAAAATTTTAATTTAAAAATAGAATCAGTGAAAATTATCTCTTAGTATGAGTTTTTTAAATATTTTTAACATGAACAATTAGTAAATTGAACTTTTTACTTTCAGAAGCTAAGACTAATAGCTTTATTAATAAAATAAAGAAAAACCATATAAAATATAATAAAAGGACTTTTGTAAAGAAAACAGCTAAAAAATAATTTAAATGAAGAAAACTATTGTTCCAAAAATATGAGTAAAACATGAACTTTCAGTTGTAACGGCATAAGTCGTGTGGGACATTTTCTATTAGTGATTTAAATAAGAACAAGAACTTTATGAACTTTTACTTGAAATTTGAATTTTGAACTTTATGTATACTTTTAATATAAAAATATGTTAGTCATTTACAGCAATCTTGTTCTAAAATTTGTTTATTAAAAAATATATGTATTTCAGGAGGAGTTAAGCAAATCACTTAACCAAAATATTTATGTTTAATATATATAAATTTTTGGTTAATAAATGTATATATTTCAGAAGTTTTTCATGATCATTTTTCATATATGAGTACATTTTCCTGAAGTTCACGACCCAAGAAAAGAGTAAAATAAATAAGTGTTTGTGCTTTTCTCACAAGCTGGCGTCTGACAATTTAAAGTAATTTTTTTCCCAGTATAAAATTTAAATTAAATAAATAAGTAAACTCAAGTCTTCAGTTTTAATTTATAGGTCAAAGAAATAAAATTATTATATACTTTGTTTAGGCATGGGAAGTGGACACATGCAGAGGACACTACAACAATGTCTCATGTGTATTATTTCACCCAAGGCAAGAATTAATTCTTTCAAATAGTGAAGACAAAAGTATTCGTGTTTGGGACATGACCAAACGTTCTTGTTTAAACACATTCCGCAGAGAGCACGAACGTTTCTGGGTTTTGGCTGCACATCCTACACTCAATCTTTTTGTGGCAGGACATGATACAGGAATGGTCATATTTAAGGTAATACAATTAATTATATAGAGGGATTATAAATTAGTGAGACAAAAATAATAAGTATCAATACTCTTTTAACGGAAATAAAGTTAATAAAAAGAGACACTAGGATTCTACTTTATTTTAAGTTAATAGTTCATGTTGTATATAACAATATCCTGCACTTTTTGATTTGATTATGCAACTTTATTTGTGGGCATTATGTTCAAAATTCAAATATACAGAGAGAAAGCTACCTCAGAATCCACAAAATGGTGACCGTATAAAGATCGTGACATTAGAATTTCATAAACATTGATATTTCTGATTTTTCTTCAATTTTAATTCATTTTTGTTTGTTTTTGTTATCTCAATTGTTTCCTATCAAGTCATTGTAAGTTGTAGTGATTATTTTTTTTCATTCCTGATAAATTGTAATATGCTAAAGTTTGATTTTAAAAGTAAATATGGGGGTGGGTGGGTAGGTGAATCATAGATTTTAAAGTCTGAACGGATCGAGTTGAATACCTTTTGGAGAAGCAATACCTTTCACTATAGGTCTATTGGAAGAATCGCCATTAAATACCGCATTTTCCCTACAAGAATTAGAGTCTGCTGTGTCATTAGGTCGGGAACTGCTCTAGGCCCTGACAATATAGTTTATTATATGGTTAAACACCTCCCAGCTTTAGGGAAGTGAACTCTCCTTAAAATATACAATCATATATTCAAGAAGCATTTCTTTCCTGATGCTTGATTGGAGGCTACAGTAATTCCTCTTTTCAAACCTGGTAAGAAAAAACCGAAACAGGAAATTACCGTCCCATTTCTCTCACTAGTGTGCTTTGCAAGCTGGTAGAGAGAATGGGTCAATCGGCACTTTGTTTGGTACCTTGAAAGTAACAGACAGTTTTGTAATGAACAATGTAGCTTTAGACATGGTTGATCATCTACTGATTAGCTGGTTTTTCAAGAGTACGCCTTACTAAATGCGTTGTTAGCCTAGCTAGCAAGCTTCATGATATTACCGAATACATTATTTTTTCAAATTAAAGAACCTGTAAACAATTATAGTATAATCATATTTCAATAGTGAATTGTATTAATAATTTGTGAAATAAATGCTATAAAAAAAACACAGAGTTTAGTAAAATATTTTAACAAACAGTAAAGAAAATAGTAATTTACATCGATAAAAACTGCCATAATGTTACACAATAAAAGAAATACAATGATTAAGTGATGGAAAAAAGGTATTATAAGTTATTTAGAAGATCAAATTCATTGTAATACAAATTAGTTAAAATACAGTACTACATAAAAGGTAGCCTAATAATAAAAGCTGTGAAATATTTTAAATTACAATAAAAATACAACTGTAGGAACATTTTAAAACATGTTCTCCGTATTTGTAAGATACAGCACTAAAAATGTGTTTATATATAACTAACAAAATCATGAAATTATAATAATACAAATATAAAGTTTAAAATAGAAATATGAAATAAGTTTTGAAACAAATAATGATCATAACGAAATCATAAATATAGAAAATAAATAATATATAATAACAATAAATTAATCATTTTAAATCTAATCTAATTTATTACTCAATTAAATTACATTAAAAATTATTTAAATTTTACGTATATGCATAGTATGAATGATCCTCATACTGTATTGTTATGTGCTTTACTATATTTTAATGTCGTGTAATGATTATTCAATTCTCATTTAATACTTTAAAGGTAATAGACATTTGTCAAACTATTTGTTTTGTTTCAATTTTCCATTAATAGCTTTAACATGCTGTTGTTAGAAGTGTATTATGATTATCGCTCAGCATTACAAAATGAATAGGGTGTCTCTTAGTAACCTATTACCACAGAAATAGCTCCAACACAGCATTCATGTTATTTTTTCCCGTTACGTTAAATAACGCACATATCTTAAGTTGTCCACAAATATCATAATTTATGAGGCAAATAAAAAAAATCCATCTAGATCCAAAATAATTTAGCTAACCGAACAGACATAGAATCGAGATCCAATCTGATCTGACAATTTCAAAGCTTCACCGACCCCTTGTAAATATCTTTGCTATTTGTTTAATTTATGTTAAACATCTGGTACTAGTGAATTAGTTCATTGTCTAATTTTCGTACAATTATTATTTTTTTTAAATCTGCTACATATTGTAATTTTATTTAAATTATTTCATCTGTAACCCAGTGTAAATATAGCATATATTTTATGTGACAATATTATATCTAGCAATTTAATATAAGATTTATTATTCAATTATGTAAGTATGTCAGATATTAGTGTTAGTTCTGGTGGAAATGAATTTGGAGTATAATTAGAAGAATTACAGTTCTGAAGATTAAAAAAAAAAAAAGTAAAACATGAAGGCAATTCTTTTAAAATAAAAGAAAGAGAGTGTAAACATGTACATTTCACATAATGAGGATTTAAAAAGAATAGAACCATAAAAAAAACCAACAGAATAGGGTAAACTCCCCCATATTAAATACCACTAAACTGACTTGGGTCTGAAGGAACTCTCTAAGATGAGTGCTCCCATCTAAGTATATACTAATTCTGAGTGAATTAGAACACAGATGTTTTCACTTTACTTTATCTGATCTTAGAATTAATTTCTTCTGAATGGTAATTAAATTCCGAATAAAATTTTGGTGTTCAAACTTTCCTTATATGTCTAAAACTTAGGGAACATAGCTGTGTAATCTTTGATGGTTCACTAGTCCAAACTGCAGTGGGATATTAAGTTAATAATATATTACGTTACTAACTAGGCCTAGTATTATCAGTTAAATTGTTGTTAATTTGTTATAATTTGTATTTAGTATATCAAGTTAATGAGTCTTTAATATTTTTCTAGTTGGAAAGAGAACGGCCTGCTTATGCTGTTCATGGAAACCTACTCTTGTATGTAAAGGACAGATTCTTACGCAAATTGGATTTCACAACAAGTAAAGATGTGCCAGTTATGCAAATACGAGGAGGAGGGAAGTTGCCAGTGTATAGGTAGGCTTTTTTCTCATATTAAATGAGCAATTCTTATATGTTTTATTTTGAAAACGGATTGATGGATTTTGTTGAAATGGGGTGAATATTTCCATATGTAAAGGTGATATAACTAAGTTCTGATTTTGGGAAAACTCATTTATGGGGTTAAATAACCACACTTATACTTTAATACTTTATAAAACCGCCCTTTTGAGGGTCAAAGAAAAGTGTCACATTTAATTATGTTGATGTAATGGTCACTTACTTCTCTTGAGTGTACATAGCTTCTATTTACAATATAAAAATACATGCTAAGTGCTAATTATATCAGTTGTGTATATTTTCATGTGTAAAATGCTTAGAAAATCTGATAAATAAAATACTATCAAACAAGGAAGGTGGTGCTACTGTTTCGGGAGTGAGACGATGATTTAGCTATGTCTAGACTTTAGCTGACTCATTTAGGGGTTAAATAAACAAACTAATAATCTACTAATTATAATATAAATCTAACAGGCATATTTACAAATCTAACATAAAAGTAATTTATGAAGCAGTAATACATGAATCAATCTATGATTAACACTTCGACCACATCTCCTGTCCTCCTGTAATGGCATTTTATTTAATATAGGTTACCCACTGTGTAAATGTAAGAAAAACCTGCACCTACTGTTTACCACAAACAGAATGTAATGTTTGAAATAAATTTTTGTTTTCATTATACACGGTTGGCATGTCTCCAGAAATAAATTATTGTAAAACTCTTATTGATTTGTTGAAAATGTGTCCTGGATAAATGAACATTTTCTTGGGATTAAGTGAGGAGAGAAGTGGACCCCTAACCTCAATAATTTGGTGGTTTTCATGGTTATTATTAAGTTAGAAAAATGTTAAAATGTAAGTTTTAAAACATGTAAAAAGAGGTGTTCCTAAATGAACTTCTATAATGTGAACTCAAATGAATAAATACAAATGAAACACATATTAAAAAAGATTAAATTTTTTATATAATATAAATTTTAGGGTTCATTATTTGAACCAAGACACATGCAATTATCCAGATTTGTTAAAAAATAAACAAATAAATTAAAACAGCTTGAGAATGAGATTTGAAAGAAATAGCAGATGCTTCAAGTAGCAAACTGATATACAGTGAAATCTCGAACTGTCATTTTGGAAGGAACTGAATTTTTTTTTAATGGATCTGGGAAAACTATAAATGCGGGAAGATCTGTAGGACAGTTGGAGGTGGGGGAGGGGACAACGTGGATTAGGCAGTGTGGAGGAAATAGCTACGTATGACAAGCGATAAAATTTTTGGCTTCATTTAGAGTATACAATTCCTTTACATTGCCAAATTTTAATACTAGTTTGATCTAAAATTTAAATTACCAAATATTGTGGTAAATCTTGTATAAAGAAAACTCCAGAATAAAATTAATTTGGTAACCATTTGATTATTAATGTTGTGAAATTGGAAAGTTGGTTATGCACACAAAACTAAATTCAAGGGAAAAGGCTTGAATTTCGTTAATAATAACAGAAAATAAAACTTTTTGAGACTACATCAGTCATAACAAAATATGCCTAAGATAGTTGTTGTTGAAATGACTATATCATCGTAGTAGAACAAACTTTTGGTATTACAAGTATTAAACTAAATTGTTCATGTTAGGACAGTTTATTCCGATGTCCGGTTGCAATTCAGCTCAATCGTGTTGTGATTTAGTAGGAAGAATGGATTAGACGTAAATGCATCGACACAATCTTTTTTCACATACTTGTAGCCCTTGTTCATAATATTTATTCATAAATAATTAAATTAATATTAGCATAAATAATCAGTGATTATAATTATATATATGTTTCTTCATAAAACATTGATAATATTAAAAGAAAAGACAAAAAGCATTTTATTTTATTCTTAGAAAATTCAGACAAATATTTACATCATGTGATGATTTACTATAATCCTTGGCCAAGAACATTTTTGTTGTTGAAGATTAATAGAAAATCAATCGAATATATATTTTTTTAAAATTAATTTTAATGTAACAGTAGATATTTCTTGTTGAAACTCCATATTCAAGGATAAAATAAAGCAATAAAGCTTAAAGTTTCAAAATATTTTAATAATATAAATGAGCTACAATTGTTTCGCCTTGCGGCATCATCGGGCATCTGACAATTAACAGGTATTGACAACTATTTATACTTACACAAGTAACAGGAAACTAAATACTAATAGAGAAATCGGGAAAGGTAGAGGGAATGATCTAGCAGGTAGATGAAGATTGATTAACTATGTGAAGGATGGGTTATAGAATGGGTGACGAATTTAATACAATTTGGTAATTTAAAAATAGGCCTAATTAAAATAGATCTATTTATTTCTAAACATTCTAAATTATTTAATCTATTGCTTTTATTTTCTATATGTAAGAGTTTAACATTCAATTTCGGATCAAAACTGTGACCTGAGTCCAAAAGGTGGTTAGCAAAGTTAGAGTTTCTATAGGCATGTTTCCAGCTATTTACATGTTCTTTAATCCTAACTTTTATAGATCTACCTGCTGGCAGTATGGCAGAGAGTGAAACTTATGATGGATTAAGGGAGTATACTTAGCACCCTCTGGATTTAATTTTCATGAACGCTGGTCTCTTTCAGCTTTGAAAACAGCCAAAAATTACGAGGAGACATGCCTAGAAAGTTTGGAACATACCACAGGAACATTGTGTTTGGAAAAGTAACTTTGAATCAGATGTGAGGAATGAGGTACGTTACAAATTTCCCCTGCATAGCATGACAAAATCAACAAAGGACTCCATATAATAGTCTTTGGTGATCTCTTGAATTTGAGCGGTATAGTCATGATGAAACGCCCTGCGGGAGTCAGAAAAAGGGTCAACATCACTTTTACATTGCTGTGTATCTGCCATGATTTTTTTAGTCTCAGGAATGTCTCCACTGTGATTACTGCGCCTTGGTTAATGGTTATATCCTTTAACATTCATCACCAGTGATCACAGAGTTCAGGAAGTTCAGTATGTCTTGTGAATATTTTTCTGGTGTATCATTAGGAGCTACAGCACAAATTTCGTGAACACAATCCTTGCTCAAAATGAAGTGTACTAAAGGAATGCTAATCCCCATCTCGTCTGCCAATTATCAGATGGTGATAGGATAGTCCTGCATGACCAATGTCACACATAGTCAATTACGTCATCATTTTGATTTATTTAGAGCTTACTGTATTCACTCCACTGATTTTCAACCTTTTTCGACACATTTGTACTTTTAATTCATGTGATTCCCATGGCATTACCACAAATCCTGCAGAATGTTTGAATAGAAATAATGAGGCATTACAAAGCTTGATGCAATACCGCTCTTTCCATCATTTTGTAAAAAATCAAAATCAGACTGGTACTGGAGTCACTCTCTCACTCACAGGCTGACTACCAGTGATTGACAGTCTATCTGAGTAAGAAGATTTCATGTATGTGCATGAAGGTACTACCTCTCCAACCGAGAGGTCATCTCCTGTGCTTCATAGTTTCTGTGGAATATTTTTATTTGGGGTACTTTTTCAACAACCCTCGTAGAAAGAGTTAATAAATTTACTATAGATATATACAATTGGAATATTTGTGTATTGTAAGTTACTAATTTAACATATCTGTTCTTTTAGTATTGGATATAACGTTGCGGAAAATGCTGTCTTATTATGTTCACGGCCGAGTAATGTAGACAACTCAACATATGACTTATATACTGTGCCCAAGGATTCGAGTGATGGAAGTCATAATGTGGAAGCTGTTGAAAGTAAGCGTTCTGCTGGTATTACAGCTATTTGGGTTGCAAGGAATAGATTTGCAGTTCTTGACCGAAGTCACACGGTATGGTATTCAATAATAATGTTCGTAGAATATTTTTAAATGACATGTAAATTAACAGTATCTTTCTAAATATGTACATTTTAAGGTATTTTTTACTCTTACATTATGGCTTAGATAAAAGCTTAGACTAAAACTCGAACACAAGTACTCATAAACATCATATTTACTTAATCAAACACGCTTCAATGACTATATATAGTTAGAGTTTAGTTATTGTAGCTCGTGTATCACTGAGGATGGCGACTTTGCCGTTGAACACGTTTGATTAAGTAAACGTAATTTTTGTGAGATCTTGTGTTCGAGTTTTAGTCTATCTAGTATTATCTCACAAATAACTATTATAAATAACTATCGCTTATTTACACTCATTATACTATAAAATATATACATTACTCTTTACTACTCATAAGTGAGAAAGTAATGAGTTTAAATAACAAGTTTTTTGAAATGAGATATACCTGTCTGAGTCTGACTGAAAAGAAATACAACTCTAAACAAGTTTAAAGGCAACTAGTTCCTCTCTTCCCACCACTTACTCTTTCACTCTAAATGACAGACACCGAAGCCTTTTTTGATAAGTGTCACACACATATGGACATTCAGAGTTGAGGTAATTTGACACTGTATAATAAACTATTATATTTATTATCCTTACTTTAATCTTCATTCTACAAAACAATGACTATGAAATGATTTAATGTTCACTAATCGTCAGTAATCATAATCGGTAACCCCGAATCGTCTCATCTTTACCAGTGCGTTTCTAAATTCAACACAACAGTTCAATCACTAATCAAGCAGTGACATTATGTTGAAATTTGCTGGACCCAGCAGTTTCAACAACTTCTGAATGTAGAAACTTGACCTAAATTCTTATATTGTTTGAATGTTATAAAAATGTTCATTAACACCTTTCATGGTGTTCAGTTTCATTTTGTTTTTCGCTGATAACATCACACTCTTGATATGCATCCATTTTATCTGGTACATTATAATTATTACATATAATAAGTTCATTAATATATTCCTTCATACAATGTTAGTAAAGAAAAATAACAAAACAGTTTATTAATAAAATACTTTTTCACAAATGTGCTAACTAGTAGGTATTAAAGTAAAGTTTTATCTAACAATTGAATTACCTTATATGGTTTACCGCCAGGTGTCTTCTTTTTTAAACACTAACGCGTTTCAAAGCATCTGCTCCATCTTCAGAGTTCTATTCACTCAGTTGAGATAATTAATGACATTAAAATAAAATATAAAAATACACAGACATTTACATATATATTTATAATATATATCACTTATCGTATAACGACACGGGATTCGCATCATATCGATGTCCTAGGATCCATAATTAGGTAGCCTGTGGTAATTATGAGACACTCTTTTTTAGGGGTAATTTTAGACACCCATTTAATAATTATTAAATATATTTTTAAACTTTAAATTATAATAAAACTTTAAAATAGTCTAGTTAGAATACCATACTAAAATTTGAGAAGCTAAAAAAAAAACATTTATGACTCAAAAATTAGAAAAAACTGTCATTCTTTCACCCTTACTTCAGAAAAATATATTTACCAAGGGTAAACAAATTTTATCATCATCATAAAAACATTAATAACTGTGTAACAAAAGTTCCAACTTGTTCAATTTAAAAATATATATTTGTTTTAAAATGTTAATTTTTTAAATAGGGGTAATTTTGAGACACTAACAAAATCACTTAAATGATGATAGAGATCTATTTGTTTTTTTTTTTTTTTTTTTTGTATGCTTTGTCGAGTAGTAGAGTGGTTTAAGAAAAAATAAATATAGAGTGGTTTTAAATACAAATTTAAAATGTTAACATTGAAAATGCCAAGAAATCAAATAAAAGAAAGGAAGTACTCTTAATACTAAAATTAAAATAAACATTTCCTTTATTATAAATTACAAAAATAATACTATTAGTTTAAAAATAAAAATTTACCCTAATTATATAATTTGTACCTGCAGACCCCTAATAAAAATGTAATGTGTATATGTAACTGGTTATCTAGTTTTAACTGTAGCATATTTTTTTTAAATTTGTTATTAAGTTTAATGTATTTGTTTCCAGCTGGTGATCAAGAACTTAAAAAATGAAGTGATGAAGAAAGTAGATCAACCAGCTTGCGATGAGATCTTCTATGCTGGAACAGGAATGTTGTTGCTGAGAGATCCAGAAAATGTAACTTATTTTGATGTTCAACAGAAGAGGTAATCAGTTATATTATATAGCCTATATGCCTGTTTATTTACTTTAATGTTCAACAGAAGAGGTAAACAGTCATATTATACAGCCTATATGCCTGTTTATCTACTTTAATGTTCAACAGAAGAGGTAATCAGACATATTATACAGCCTATATGCCTGTTTATCTACTTTAATGTTCAACAGAAGAGGTAAACAGTCATATTATACAGCCTATATGCCTGTTTATCTACTTTAATGTTCAACAGAAGAGGTAAACAGTCATATTATACACCCTATATGCCTGTTTATCTACTTTAATGATCAACAGAAGAGGTAATCAGTCATATTATACAGTCTATATTTCTGTTTATCTAATTTAATGTTCAACAGAAGAGGTAAACAGTCATATTATACAGCCTATATGCCTGTTTATCTACTTTAATGTTCAACAGAAGAGGTAATCAGTCATATTATACAGCCTATATGCCTGTTTATCTACTTTAATGTTCAACAGAAGAGGTAATCAGTCATATTATACAGCCTATACACCTGTTTATTTACGGTACTTTAATGTTCAACAGAAGAGGTAAACAGTCATATTATACAGCCTATACGCCTGTTTATCTACTTTAATGTTCAACAGAAGAGGTAATCAGTCATATTATACAGCCTATACACCTGTTTATCTACTTTAATGTTCAACAGAAGAGGTAATCAGTTATATTATACAACCTATATCCCTGTGAATGGCGTCGAGAAGAGTGGGAAAAAATATTTGAAACTAATTAGAAAAATGTTCACTCGAAAATTAATTAGTCGGTTAATTAGTAAAATATTCGAATTAGTTCATGATAATTTTAAGGTCGGAGGACCATCCACAGAAAAGCTGTGGAACTTTAATGTTTGTAAAATATGTAATACACACAACAGTTAATGTACAATGAGATTCAGACCAATTAATAATGTTATTTGTACTAAAAGATGTCACAAATACCTTGAAAGATGGCGAGTTTCCTCTGCACTTGTCCGATGCTGAAGAGAAGATCTGCGTTGGTACCTAGCTAGGTGTATAGTAAGCACAGAGTATACAGTACAATTAATTACTAATTGGTCTTGTAATTAACAATAAAAGGAAAACACAAAATAAGTTCACTTTCGCGAAATAACACGTACACTGAGTTCACACACGCGTATGCTCTCGCGTCGCGTAAGAGTCCAGAGTAAAGAGTTCATTGAATAACTAGTTACAAACTAATAGAGTCTTTGAGCGGACGCTAATTAACGTTAATTAGAGAATATTTCAAATAGAGTTGAAATATGAGAGAAAGAGATGAGATCATACGTTCACAATACACTTTGAACTAGGTTCGTAACCGGCGTCACCACACACGTCGACTTACACACATCGAAGTATATGTGTTCCCTTTTGAGTTGAAAACCAGACTACCCTAAGCGCTTGTAAGGCGTCGCGTTGGCTGAATAATTAGCCCTTTCGTTCTCGATGTGGGAACCAATAGGAGATCGGTTTACAACGGTTGACCAATGGTGAAATATTTTAGAGGGACTTGAAGAATGATGTATTGTGGACTTACGTCATTGACTTTGCAACGATTTCCCATCGCATGGTTTTCAAACGGGAAGTATCGAGATCATATTGCAGGGGCACGAAGAAAAATCAATAAATTGTCGATTCTGCACTTAACACCCTGTTTATTTACTTTAATGTTCAACAGAAGAGGTAATCAGTTATATTATACAGCCTATACACCTGTTTATCTACTTTAATGATCAACAGAAGAGGTAATCAGTCATATTATACAGCCTATACACCTGTTTATCTACTTTAATGATCAACAGAAGAGGTAATCAGTCATATTATACAGTCTATATTTCTGTTTATCTAATTTAATGATCAACAGAAGAGGTAATCAGTCATATTATACAGCCTATACACCTGTTTATCTACTTTAATGATCAACAGAAGAGGTAATCAGTCATATTATACAGTCTATATTTCTGTTTATCTAATTTAATGATCAACAGAAGAGGTAATCAGTCATATTATACAGCCTATATTTCTGTTTATCTAATTTAATGATCAACAGAAGAGGTAATCAGTCATATTATACAGCCTATACACCTGTTTATCTACTTTAATGATCAACAGAAGAGGTAATCAGTCATATTATACAGTCTATATTTCTGTTTATCTAATTTAATGATCAACAGAAGAGGTAATCAGTCATATTATACAGCCTATATTTCTGTTTATCTAATTTAATGATCAACAGAAGAGGTAATCAGTCAATATTATACAGCCTATATTTCTGTTTATCTAATTTAATGATCAACATAAGAGGTAATCAGTCATATTATACAGCCTATATTTCTGTTTATCTAATTTAATGATCAACAGAAGAGGTAAACAGTCATATTACACAACATAATATATCTGTGTTTACCTACTTCGGTTATCAATAGAAGAGGTAATTATTCATATTATAATATAGCCTATAGCCGTAATGTGTGTTTGTGTCAGTGAGCCACAATCACCCTTATAAGTAAAATAAAATATATTTATTTCTTCAAAATAACAAAAAAATATAATGTAAAAAATTGCAGATACAGGTTGTTATTACATCAAATAATTATTACAATCAAATAATAACCAGATGGACTGACACATAATTTTATCAACTAAATACAATATTAATAAATAAAAGAAACTTCTTTTCAATTAAATTAGTTCCTTAATCACAAATTTAAAAGCTATTGAAGATATATCTGAATCCAAACAAAGTCAGTATTTATTCTGAGGAAATGTATTCTTTTGGTTTATCTTTGAGCATAGCCTTTTGTTCATTTCTGTGCCAACGTCCACTCCTTACTTTTTTTTTTTTTTTTACCGATAACTCACATGTACTGGCATTTTTTATAGAAATGGCAACCAATATTTTTGTTTGGGTCCTTGGAGGCACTTGAGCAAAATTGAATCAAAATCATTAGAACTGATTTTGAAAAGAATTTTAATTTTTTTTAAATTAAAAGTCCCTAAATATGGCCAAAATATGCCTACATAACTAAATTAAATTAATATATGTCCCTTGTTTAAGCTATAGAGCACAGTTAGGGATTATTATAACTAGCCATAATTGTAGCATTTTTAAAACCAAAAGACTACCCACATTTACATTACTGTAAGCTATATGCAGAGTTTTTTTTTTTAAAGTGTAAGAATTTAAATTTTTTTTTTGTTGCCAGTGATATCAATATAATGCAATCATTATCCTGATAAGAATTAATGCTGTGAATAGTTACTTCCTTACAGGCCATATGGTACTGACCCGGTGCATGCCTATCTTTTTAAATTCACTATTCATATTAACTTCACTTTTTCATTAATTCGTAATTGATAATTGGTAACACATATAGTCTCTCTCCCAATTATTATAATTTAAATTGATAGTAATACCACTATGTATTAATCAAAATTCATATTACAGAATACATGTGAATTTGTATAAATTGTAAATTTTTTTTTCTCGATGCAAAACTAATACCACTAATAAAAGATAATTTCCTGTTTATAACATAAACTCACCTGCCAGTTACTCTTCCAAATTTGTAGATAATTCAATTCATAGTTCTCTCCCTTCGCATACCTTTCAAGGTACTACGACCTATTCCTTTCTCCGACTGCTCTACAGGCCTTCTCATATTAATTGTTTTCCCACATCCATTGGTTCTGTTTGTCAAGCCTATTCTAAAACCATAGATTGAGGTTTTACGGTAAATCAGTTTAAATTTGTAATCAATGGTATATTTATAATTTATAGTAATTGTTATAATTTTATGTATGAATTTTTTTTATTTCATATAAATGAAATGCATTGTTACAAGGTTCACCAGGGTGGAATTAACCAACATGAACTTAAGTATTGACCAATCATATTTACAGCATTGTTATTGGGCAAACCTTTCTTGGAATGTGGGCAGTTTCTAGTTTTTATTTGACAAAGCATTTTCACTATATGGACTTCTTGTTTGTTGTAGAGTACTGGCACAAGTAAAGATCTCCAAGTGTCGCTATGTGGTTTGGTCATCAGATATGACTACAGTAGCACTTCTGGCCAAACACACAGTAACTATCTGCAATAGAAAGATGGAGACTTTATGTTCTATCCATGAGAACACTCGAGTGAAAAGTGGATCATGGGATGAATCAGGAGTTTTCGTATACACTACTAGCAATCATATTAAATATGCTATTTGCAATGGGTAAATGAAGTTCTTACTAATTTTGCAAATATAATATTTTAACACTTTGGTTGTTGTGTGTTTTGCGTTGTTAATACTTAAAGATTTGCTAAATTTCATTATCTTCAACAACTTATTCTTAAACACACATTAAAATATATATAACTGCACTTTGTTATTTTGTTATTTAAATACCATACTTTACACTTAACTTTTTTTAAATAATATTAGGGATGAGACGATTAGTTTAGCTATTAATTGTTATTGTGATTACAATTAATCACTGATTATACTTCTCTTACTGATTCAGACATAACGATTAGAGCTCACCACAAAAACAAACCTTTCTGTCATCACCGCCGTATGAAGAAGAAAAGATTATTATTATAATAAACATTATTATAATAAACTGAGAAAAGGTTATCAAGGTAGTGTTGACATAAGAAGACAAACTAAGTTGAAAACAAAAATAACATACCATCATAATTCATGTTTATGATTTTAACTATAAAACAAAAGTTAGGCATTTATACAAAATGTATAATTTACTACTTTTAAAACAACAACATTAACAATTGCAAATAAGTTCAAGTCAACCAGTTTCTCCCTCAATTACATTTACTAGGTATTCTTTCACTCTAAGTGACAGAACACTGTCTACCTTTTGAAGTGTCACAAGCATGCATGCACACATTTGATCCTGTATTTAAAAATAATTTGTTGTCAAAGAGTAAAATTATCGATTCATTTATGAGTTAATATAAAATTATGTGGCATGCGTTTATGTGTGTGTGTGTGTGTGTGTGTGTGTGTTTTACTCCCAAACCTTTACATCTAACACTTTTTTCATACAATATATATTTCATACATATAATTTTAATCACAAGGGCTATTCCGTAAGGGATGAAACGTTGCAATCAATCAGAAATAATATTATAAACAGTGACAGGATTTGATTCATTATAAATGCACCATAAAAAATTTCAAGATGTTGAAAACTTATTTTTCATTAAATTTGTCATAAAGGGTGGTTTTTAATTGATGAATCGTTGCAATAAATCATAACTTATACTCCAGAACATGAAAGAATGTTTATTTTACATATTTAAACATGATTTCAATCTAAGTAACGATTAAATCTATGGTTTTTAAATTGTTTGTCAGGAGGTAGTTTTCACCCCTTAAAAACAAATAGCATACACCAGGAACATATAATTTTTGAAGAGGAGGGTAAGATATGCTTAATTACAAATTTTTATCAAAATCGATGTTATCCGAAATAATTCTGTGATTATAACCTATTTTTACCATCACACACAGGATTTTTGTGTAAGCCCGGATTTGTCTTGACGCTGTCATTGCATAAGAATATCTTTGTTGTAGACAAAATTGTATGTAGATTAGATATGATATGATATATTAGATATGGTTTGTTATATTTTGAGGCTTGAATGTATCTATTTTAATTTTATAGGGATCATGGTATCATCAGAACTCTAGATATACCAATTTATATAACAAAAGTTAAGGGAGACCAAGTATTTTGTTTGGACCGAGAATGCAGAGCTCATACTTTCAGCATTGATCCTACCGAGTACAAGTTCAAACTGGCACTTATAAACAGGAAATATGACGAGGTCAGGTATTGCTATATAATTGTTATGAATATCTTAATACTTCAACCCTTGGTGACTAGTCTGGCTTCCTCCATTAAGAACTATCATCTATAGGTCTTGTACATCTTTGATCCCCTAACAATTTTCCTCTATATCTTCCATGCATCTTTTCCATACTTTAGCCTCTGATGTTACCTTGGTGGCAAGTCTTGGGATCCTCCAAGAGTTTTCTTTAATAATAGCTGTCATGGATGGGTTTCGTACATCTTTGATCCTTTATTGCTCCTAAATCATTCTCCACATCTTTCAGGTGTCTTTTTCGTACTTAACTCTATGATCCTACAACCATTGTTAGGTCTTGTTCTCTTCCAACAGCTTCCTTCAGTCTTGTATATCTGGTGTGACCCCTTTCCATCTTTGAATTCCTTTTGTTATTAAATCGCCCAGCTATCATTTCCTAGGTCTACCTATTATTTTTCCTTCCCTTTGTTTATTTTTGTATATCTTCCTCATTGTCCCTTTGTTCATTACAAACATGCTTTTGAAAAATAAACAACTTTCTATCTTATTATTTATTGTAGTCTGTCAATTCACATTTTCTTTAAATAATGAGCATATTCCACTCAATTTTAGTAAGCTAAATTACCACACATTTTAAACTAGTAATTTTTTAAAGCATATTTTATTCCAAATATACGCTCACAATACAATTTTGATCAGATCAATTCCCATGTTTTAGTTGTAGTGTATCACAGCTCAATGACTATTTTTATGGTATCTCGGGACTTCAAAATAGATATCTTCATAAAAGTCTAATTTTGATTTTTTTTTATCTGTAGGCTACTTACAGTCTGTCTGTACTTTCGTTTAGAAGATAGAAACAGTGTGTGTACATAAGATTTACACAATGTGATACTTCTTACAAAAATTCATCTAATCAAATCCCAAATAATATCTGATAAAATGTAATAAGATAAAGAGGACACCACAATATGTATTTTCTTGAAATGAGTATTTAGTTTAACACTTAACTACAATGCAATTAAATAGTGATTGATGGAGTGATAATTGTCAGATTTTATAGTAAACGTTAGTCATGAATACATTATTTAAGAACTATTATTCTTAAGGCTTTTAAAAGAAGTTCAATACTTTTAGCGTTTGCTATGTATTGAGAAAGACTACAAATACAGATGGTAGCCGCAACAGCACTACAAACTATAAAACGAATGGTGTTTATCAGTTCATACGGCATTGAAACTGAATTGGTAGGTTGTTACTACATGGTCGGCACAGACTGCAATTTAGAAGGGGTGCTATTGTTAAGATTCGGGTAGACAGAGATAACAAGATTACTTGTTGTATTAGCTTTTATGTATATATTTATACTTCCTTATGGAACATTCTGCTATTTACATATTTAACATTCTACTTTTAAAGATGCAAAAATATTTAAATAGATCTGTCTAACAGTGAATTTAGTGTACATTTATGTACACATGAGGCCTGCACAGTGCACACCCTTCTATTGTCATGAATTTCTGTCATCCTATTTCTGCAACAACACGCCTCTAGACTTCCTCCAACAACCATCTCTATCAAGAGCTCCTTGGCTACATTTCAAACCAGTAGCGTCCCTGCCTTGTTCCACACTGTCGTCACAATAATTCTGACCTCGTTTCTCCACTTCTAGAAGCTTATATAGGACTCTGTCTTCCATGACGTGTTAAAAGGTTGCAAGCTATGCAGTTTCTCAATATTTTACAGTCTGTAGAAATGATTGTTATGTGTTCTGAATTGAAGTGAATTAGAGTATTCCTACCATCTAATTATAATATTATTTTATTTTAAGCCCTAACTCTTAATTTCTAACACTATGCACATAGGCATTAATAGACTACTGTATTTTACAATTGATATTGATGTGAATTGTACTATTGAAAAATATATGTGAGGAAAATGTTTGAGAAAATAGATTGTCTAAATTTTTCGGTTGAGTTTTGTTTAGTGAAAACATTGTTGTAAAATAAATATATTTAAATTAAACATAAAATATAAATTATGATCAATGTTTTACGTTATCACCATTTTATCTTGATTTATTTTTAATTTTCTAGCCTGAAGAGCGTAGTGTATGTTGACAGCAGTACTGATATAGTGTGATTGCCTTAATAAGAAATAATGTAGTGAATAGTTATTTCCTAGCAGTCCTTGTGGTACCGACCTGGTGCGCAATTATCTTTATAAATGTACTATTCATATTAATTTTAGTATTTTCAGCAATTTTACTCTGTCAATATTTTTTGTTCAGTCAAATGTTATATTTTTAAAATCCAAAGGTGTGAATTCTAGTAGCCAGTGTAGTAAACGCCTTGTATTGGAGTTCAAAGACTATAGGTTTTGGAACAAGCAACACTTGTGTTGAAATATATTCTGTTATTTCATAGTTTTTGATGAGTGTTTTGTTTAATTATTCATCTATATTTAATCTTTTCATTCAAGAGATTTTGTATATTTCTTTTTATTTGTTTCACAGTTATCAAAACTAACCTTGGCAACTTTAACAAAACTATTAAAAACCAAAACTTTTTTCAATGCATGATATTTGAAGTCTTGTTGTTTTCAGTGATTCTGATAATTATTTTGTTTTATTCAGAAATTCAAAGTGATAAAATTGCAAGTGATAGTGATAAAGAAAACATATATGACAATTATGGAATTGTACAAAATGATCTACTGTTAGACCTATTACTGAGCTCCATGAAACTTGATTTTGGACAGACAATAATAACAATGCTTTTTATATTTACAAAAAGTTGAGATATAAGGAGTTAGTCTTGGTTTGAAAAAACAAAACAAGATATAATCCTAATAAATTATAATCGAGTTGTATAAAGATATAAAAGTTACAGTTCCAAAACTATTGCTTAAATTTATAATATGAAGGAGGTGGCAGGGGTCATGTAGGCGGTGAACAAAACATTTGTATTTTACTTATCTTTTAAAAATTTATTTTGAGCATTTGATATTGGTTTTATCCCATTTACTCAAGGGGTTAAGTGGAGTTAATATAGAAATTGTTTGTTTTGTCCATTTTGTAGGTTTTGCACATGGTTCGGAATTCAAGGCTTGTTGGCCAATCAATCATTGCTTATTTACAACAAAAAGGATATCCAGAAGTAGCATTGCATTTTGTAAAAGATGAGAAAACTAGATTCGCATTGGCTTTAGAGTGTGGTAATATTGAAGTGGCATTGGAAGCAGCACGGTCTTTGGAGGACAAAGGAAGTTGGGAAAGACTAGGCCAAGCTGCATTAATGCAAGGGAATCATCAGGTATTTATAAGTTTAATTTCATATTTTTATATCAAGAAACAACAAGGTATCTGCTGGCCTGAAAATTTATAAACTTGGAAATGTTTTACTTTTTTGTAATTTGTAGTCCAAATACAAACTTAATTCTTAAAAGATGAATTTCTGATATATTAGAAATGGCTTTTTTGATGTGCAAGACAAACTCCGATTTATCGGAAGTTTGGAAGAACTTTTTTGTCATCAATTTTTTTTTCCTTTTTCAAGAAATTTTATATTTATAGATAAATAAAGAATTTTACTATAAAGAAAAACATTTACACCATGTAAATACTGAGTGAGTTTTGTAGCAATAATTTATATTGATATTTTGATAAATGCTAGTGATCTACCGTAGCATTTGATGTAATATAAGCGGTAATCAATTGGTTTAGGCATTATTTTTGTAATGACTTGAAATTTTGTTTTTAAGTATACAAATAAGATTTCAACCTAAACATAGACAATTCACATGCCAAATATTTGTTTACTGAACTGCAGAGTAAACAAAACAACTACTTAAGAAAAACTTCTTTTTTTCCATTACATTTTGTTGTGTACATTTGTGATTTTGCCACAAATAAAAAGAAAATGTCAGAGCCCTGTGACTTCTAGAATTGTTGTTTTGGTAGACAGTCATGTTTGCAGGTTTATTCATTTTTACCGGTATAATTTGAACATCGCTTTTCATTGTATCTCTGGGGCAACTGTTTATGGGTTAGGTTTTACATTAAGAAAAATTATTTTACATTTTTCTAATTCTACCCACCAATGACATTTTGTGCCGCAAAAGCGAATTTATTAGGCATAATTTCATTTCTTTAACCCGCCTTCTGCGTAGAATGAATCCTTTAGGTAAATTCATATTATTTAAATTACTATTTATTCCTATGATTGTCAATAGCCCAAATAGGCTTATCGTTATCATAAAGTTTAATCATTTTGTGGCAACCCTATCCTCAACTGCTAACATTGTTATCTCTTTAACAGCCGAACATAAATGGCCGGTTTCATTTTTTCTAGATGACAAATTGTATTACCCTATCTGTGCAATGTACAAATTTTGGACAGTTTGATTACTGTTGTCAAAATAATTGAAATTATACCCCTATTAATTTTTTTTCTTTGTTGTGTGTTACAATTCTTTCCCTTAGTATATTAACCTTTTTCAAATTCTCATTTATCGAGTAACATATACCTCACTAAAATGCCATAAAGTTTTATCCAAGATCAGAATTCAATTGAGGAATGGGCCTCTTCTGCACCACCCATTTGATAACGTTTGAATTTTTTACAATTATTACTCATCTACATTGGTTATATTGTAAACTGATTTATTAATATGTTTAGAAATCTTTTGTATTTTTTACTACAGCATATGCTCTTTTGATGTATTTAAAATCAAATAAACACTGGTCAATTGAAAAGTGACCTGCTCAAACAGCCTACTATTATCAGTTATTCTTCTTTATCCATCCACCATTCTTAGGGGGTTGAGTGATATTAGGTTTAAGTCTTATAATAATAAATTACCTAGTATGGTCCGTCTTGTGATTTCAGTTGATTTCTATATTATGACTTATTTAAGAGTCGTAACTCTATCATCAGATATCCGTTTAAGTCTTTCTCCTTACTTTTTTTTCTTACATATCATCATATGTTCAATATCATATGCCATCCTGTACCTATTACACCTTGTCGGGTCTGTTCGGACTGAATTGTATTTGTACAACTTATAATAAGTATGAAAACAACCCCAGTGCTGTCAGTCCAATAAGTATATAAGCCCGCCAAAAAAGTGCTAGACTCGAACATATAAGCAAAACATTAGATTGGACCAATATTTGAATTTTACTTTATTTCAATAATGTTAAGTGTTAAATCTATATGGTAGTAAACCCTCGGGGCTTACTTTTATGAGTACAGGATTGGCAATCCTGAATGAACATAACCTTCATCTACACCTTTTTTTCAAGTAGTCTTGGATTAGATCCCTCTCTTTAATTGTTCTATTGGGTCTTTCTTGACCAACTCTTGTTATTTCTTGATGCTATTAGAATATTTGAGGGCTGTGGATCTTTATTTATGTTTTTCCCTCCTTTTTTTTTTATAAAGCAATAATGACGGAATCTTTTTTCCCTCTAAATAACAACAACAAAAAATAGATCATGATGGTTGCACTTCAGAACAAAAGCAATGCATTGCTGCTAAAGATGAATTCCTAGCATGCAATCATCTTTAAACTTAGGTACTGTTTCAGAAACAATTACTTCCTTTGTCCTTTAGGACTGGGTTGATATCTAACATGTTATTATTTTAATAAACTGTCTATAAACAAACAAAAATTCATATTGTTTCACTGGTACTAAATAGAGTATGCAAATTATATTTTTTTATGTGAGTATCATAATTTTTTAAAAGTTGAAAACCTATTATTGCCATATCGCTTAGAATGCCTTAAATGAATTGAAAGAGTTCTTCATGGGCTTAATTTTAGTTAGTATGGTTGTGGTAATATCTAGCTGGATCTACATCTTTCTTCGTGTAATCTTGGGTTTAATTCCTCTTTTTCATCTTTCTTATCAGGTCGCTCTTAATTCTTGTTCTCTTCTTTAGAGTATTCGAGGGCTCTTTAGTCACCGTTTTATTCTATGCTTATTTCTCCTTTTCCTTTGTTTTTAAAGTGATGATGACCAAGAGGCTTTTTACCTTTAAACAACAAAACACATTGATTTGTTGAAAGTAAAATTACATTTGTTTAATAATTAAATTTTAAACTAATAATGAATGCATTAGATTTATATTTTTGAAATTACAGGTTGTTGAAATGTGTTACCAGCGTACTAAAAACTTTGATAAGTTGTCTTTCTTATATTTGGTAACGGGCAATCTGGAAAAGTTACGAAAAATGACTAAAATAGCTGAGATACGGAAAGACTCATCTGGACAATACCATGGTGCTTTATTATTGGGAGACATAAGCGAGCGCATCAAACTTCTGAAGGTGACACATATATATATATATATATATATATATATATATTACTATAGATAGTATAAAAAAATCAATGCCATACATAATATTGTTAATTGCAATGTTTATCAATATAATAAATATGGTATCAAAAGTATTGAGTGAAACAATTATTAGCAATCGCTTAAAATTCATATCACTATTTATGTACTACTCTTATGTACATTTCAGTAATGATTGTTATCATTATAGAGTCAAATCACTACTGCACTAATTTTTCTACATAGATCAAGAGCCCTTTAACCATTTCCTGTACATTATATTTCTCCTTATGAGGTATTATGACCTGTTATACCATTACCATATCAGTCTTAGAATAGGTTAAATAATCATATGGGCAGTAAATAATTAATTGTATTATTTTTAAGTAATTGCTAATGTAGTTGTAGTTTACCATGTTCCTTTATCTTTGTTTGTGAAATACACTTTATATGTAATATATTTAATAAATAATTATTAATCAAAGATTGATAGATATTAGTTTACACAACATCAACACTCCCTACTAACTAAAATCCATAATGGTTTTTTTATGTAGTGGTTCACTACATATATATGTAATTTACATATATTATAAACATATAAAATAAGAAAAGAAAAAATCCTTTTCATTTAGCCAACTAATTTCTAGTATAGGGTAAATAAAATCTAAAAGTAGTTTTTATAATTTAATATAAATATGAAAAGTCAGAAAAAACTAACAAAAAAACAGTGAAGAATAACAATGACAGTGATGTGTTTAAAATTAAAAATTGACAGTGTTTTATATAGAAGCTACATAGATAATCCAAGCCTGCCTATAATATAGGCATCAAGAATACATAAAAAACCCTTATGTAGCTTTAAAATTCACAAAAGTAGTAATATTATGCAAAACCCAACTTGTATATATCATTTTTCACAGAAAGGTACATAGAATTCATCTGTGTAATGAAAAAATTTTACTTGTAAAAATTTTGGAGTTAGTATGTTAGGAATCAAAAATGAAGTAAAAACACCATAAAAAAACCTAATATATTTTTTTCAAGATATACAACTATATTTTCATGTAGTTGTGAATAAATGTTGATAAAAAACTATATCGATTTATAAAATTTACAAGTTGAAGACTCAATTTTTATGAATAGAAGAAGAAAAAAAGACTTGCTGAAAAGTTTGCCTTAATTTGACAAATTTACCAAAAATAGTTATTTTGTACAAAACCCAACTTGCAATATATAATTTGTTACAGACAGGTGAGTAGAATTTATGCAAGTAATAAAAAAATGGACATTCAAATTTTGGAATTAGTATGTCAGGAAAAAAATTCTAATTATTTTCAAGATATACAAAAGTTTTGTACTGTAATTGTGAATAAAAGAGTGTAAAAAAATATATCAATTTAGAAAACTTTCATTAGAAAAATTGAATTTTGATGAAGAAAATTCAAAATAGCTATTAAGTTAGGGCTATTTTGAAAAATTCACCAAACATAATTATTTAATGCAAAATCCAACTTGTTATATACCATTGTTTAGAGAAATGTATGTAAAATTGAATTTATAAATTTTAATCAATGATATATTTTAGAGTGATATAATCAAGAATGAGAAAAGTTGTTTTCACATCACCAAAATTTTATGTATTTACTGATGAACTCTTTGCTATTTTGAAAGGCCTTAATAGCATTCCGATTCCAAAAATACTGTACAGGCTCTCCAGGATATGTAGTCTAAGAATCCCTTAGTTGAAGGTATTCTGTGTTCCATACACAAACTTCATCTACGGGACGTCAGAGTATTATTTAGCTGGGTACCTGGGCATTGCGGGATATACAAAAGCTGACGAAGCACCAAAGGAAGCTACAAGTCAGATCTCAGTGACACAACGTGTTGTGACATGAGACTTTGTAATGGTAATTAAACATTTATTGCATAGTCAATGGGAGGAAGAATGGGCAACAATTGTGTCCAATAGACTGAAGGAAATCAAAAATACCATCCGACCTTGGATTACATCTCTTCGTGCCAGTCGTCGAGATGAAATGGTGATAACCTATGTTCGTATCGGTCATTCCATGATCACACATGGATTTCTGATGAAACACGGGAATTCGCAATGCCCATTTTGTCAGAGTGTCCTAATGATTAAGCACGCCCTAATAGAATGTGTTATACTGAAAGGTGTGCGTAGTATATTTTTGCTATCCAATTCCATTCAGGCGATGTTGGGGGATAATGCTGATATACCTAATCAGGTATTGTCCTTTTTGAGTTCCCTAAAAATTTTTTATAAAATTTAAAAAAATTATTGCAGAGCCCCTTTACTATTATGTTTAGTTGTGTATTTAAAAAAATCCTTGTTAACTCATAATAAGGTCCTTTTACAGGCCTGCGATATTTGTTTTTAATAGTAGTTGTTAATTGTTTTTATCATAATTTATCATTGATAACTTGTTTCAGGGCCCCTTTACAGCCTTCTAACATGTTATATTGTTTATTATTATTAACTAGTTTTAGGCTTGTTAATGTTGTTCATATTTTATGTTATTGTTTTTAGTTTTATTTGTAGATTTTTAAATGTGGAGCATCTTATGCTCAATTTTGTGAAAATGGTGATGACCACAATGGTTTTTCACCTCAGGAGTAAGTTAATATAACTTAAAGGAGAAACACCAATTTAATATAAATAAAACTAAAGCAGTAATTTAATATAATAAAAGGTACACTTCTTAACTTTAATAAAAAGGTAAACAATATTTTAATAATATATATTTGAAAGAGAAATCAGTAACTCAGTAAATATATGAGTGATTAAAAAGTGAAACAGTAACATAATACCATAACACTAACTTAAAACGTACAGCTATAATAATGATGACCCTGGAAGTCTCCTTCCTCCTCCAGATCTCAATTTTTTACTGAGAATATAATTGAATTTAAGGCTTATGGTTTGTAAAGATTCAAAAAAGACTCTTTTGACAAAATTTTCTCTATTTTTATCGTAATTTGATTTATCATCAATAGAACTGGGGCTGAGTAGGGACCAGGTTAAATGTACATTTGAAGAAATATTTATAGACCCAACTTACAGCTACTATATTTACACTAGAACTATCTAAATTACTTTCAAATATATTTACATTTTCAATTTCATCACTATCACTGTCTTTGTCTGTGACCGTCTCCACTTCTTTTGACCAGCTGGAAGCTCCAGCTGGCTGGAGACCGTGTACACTTTAGCCGAATCTTGTCAGGATGGGCCAAGGAGTCGGGTTAGGACGCTAATGAACGCATGCAACGCAAGTTAAATTAAATGTTCTCTTTTATTTTAGCGCCGAATTAGAAGATTACAGAAATAATTATAATTTATAAAAAAGACATAACAGCTAGAGATAAAGCCTTAATAGTGGCCGAAAAGCATACCGATTAATTATATAGCACGTGGCCGAAAATGGACTGACCTCGTCCTGTTGCAGTCTGCCGTTCAACTTCCTTCTCGCGGCTCTTGGAACAGACTCTCGCTCGGCTCGCTGCTTCAAGCCCTCCACTCGTCTCTCCCCCCCCCTCTACGAATCTTGCACTGCTCAACAAAATCGCAAGTGCCAATTTTGTTATTTAGAATCCCTTCCCATTACATCAAATTTATACTTATTATGGTTTTTATTTGGTGGGCTCCTTGGCTGGGCCACAGTCACTGGCATCAACCACCCATATTTCATGCACCTAATTTCCTGAATTGCATCATTTTCCCCGCTTAATATAGACTCATTGTCTGAAATTTCATCAAGAAAAATAATCGATTTCCTTATTCTATAATTCTTTATCACCCAACATCTTTAAAAAAGAACCAGTATACTATGAAACTACAAGAAAACACTTCAATATTTTAGTAAACACACAATTCTAAATATTAACTAAATAATTATTTCAAGTGAAAAATATACGGCCTAGACTGAAAATTGAACCCAGGACCGTGGCTTTACGTGTCAATGCTCTACCAACTGAATTATCCTTGATCGCATCGCAGCATAGGGTATGTATACTTCTCACTTGAGTTTGTTTTTGCTGCAATTTTGAGTTATTAGATAATATACTTTGTTACAAATGACATTGAAATTAATCTGTTTACTCGACTTGCAGCCTTAAAGTGAATAGTGCAGTTGGTAGTAAAGCCAAAGGTCCTGGGTTCAATTCCCAGTCTAGATTTTATATTTTTCTCTTGAGATAATTATTTAATTAATAATACTAGCTTGGCAGAAAATGTATATGCATTAAAATCAATAAATTAATATCCAAATATAGAGCTTGATTTGTGAGATAATATTAGATAGAATAAAACTCTAACACAAAACATAATACACAGTTATAGTTTAGTTATTGTAGCTCATGTATCACTGATGATGGTGACTTTGTCATTGAAACACTTTTGATTAAGTAATTTTTGTGAGGGCTTGTGTTCGAGTTTTATTCTATTTAATATCCAAAGATTAGTAGAAAACACAGAATATACAACAATGTGTCACAAATTTGAAATAACATAATATAGAATGTATAATAGGCTAAAGATACACACTAATCTGTGATGTCGGTTCTTAGAAATGGGAAAACAGTAATAATTGAAAAGGGAAGCACCAACATAATGTAAATAAACACTGAAATAGCCATTTAATATAATTAAAGATGAAACCCGTGTCGTAATATAATTAAAATGTGAAACAGTAACATAATATAATTAAATCAGAAACTTAGTATTTAGACAATGAAATGGTATTTTAATAGTATTAAAAAGAGAAGCGGTAACTTAATATAAATAAAAAGTTAAACAGTTATTTAATATAATTAAAAACAAAAACAGTAACTTAGTAAATTTAAAATGTGAAACTAATATAATTAAAAAGGGTAACAACAATTTAATATGAATAAAAACCGAAGCAGTAATGTAATATAATTAAATGGTAAACCGTAACTATAATAAGATTGTAAACAATAATTTAATATAATTAAAAGGGTAAACAGTAAAGGAATATAATTAAAAAGTTAAACAATAACATAATATAATTAAAAAGTGAAACAGTAACTTAATATAGTCAAAAATTGGAACAGTAACTTATTAAATTATTAATATAATTTAAAAATTGAAACACCAATGTAATATTAATAAAAACTGAAGTAGTAAACAATAATTTAATTGAAACAGTAACTTAATAGAATTAAAAGGTGAATTACTAATTTAATATAATAAAAAAGTGAAACAGTAATGTAATATTTTAAAAGTTAAACATTGATTTAAGATAATTTTTATTTTAAAAAGTGGAAATTTTTAATTTATGTACCGTGATGATATATTGTTTCATATTCAGATTCAGCAGTCCCAAGAACAAACCTATAAAAACATGACATATTTTTACTGCAGTCATTGTTCCTTGAATAATCGTTTTCACTGGATCATCAGTGTTATGCAGCTACCTCGTTTTTATTTGCTTAACCACGATAAAGATGCACATTATATAATAAAAAGAAAAACTGTGTTACTGTAATTAAGTAATAACTGATTTTTGCATTGAAATGTTTCAGGCCTGTGGTCAGAGTTCCTTGGCCTACCTAACTGCAGAAACACATGGTTTGAATGAAGAGGCAAAACAGATTAAGGAAGATTCTGAAATGAACCATGTGCCTGTTGTAAGCCCCAATGCACAACTTCTAAAACCACCCATCCCCATTGTCCAAGCAGAAAGTAATTGGCCTCTGCTTGCAATGTCAAAGGTATCTTGCTATTCTTTAGTACACATTATAAAAATTTGTATTTCAACATTAAGCTATTTAATTAATAATGTTTATAAACACATACAATAAACTCATTATGTTAATCTAGGGAAATGCAATTATATAACACATGTAAATTATGATTATTATCATTATTTTTAATGACCAAGAGGCCACAAGTAACCTCTCTCCATGATGATGCTAATTTTGCCTCAAATGCCTTTTGAGTTCCATACTCATATATACATGAGTGGCAGGAAATCCTTTCTATAGCCTGTGATTGTGTAAACAGGAATGTCATTGTATTGCATGTTTGATTTCAGCTGCAGTGTCTAAGATATATTAGTCGTATCTAATTGAAAGTATTTGAAAGCAATCTGCGGCGTTCTATATTTTCTATCAATTTATACGTATTTTAACACAATTTGGCTTTCAGCAAGAAATACCATTAGTAAAAAGTAAAAGCATTCTTAGTTTGATGCATTTTCCACAGTAAAATATTTAGTCAATTGTTTTGTTTCTTACGTAAACACTGTTTATTTCTCATATTGTAGGC